>JAYEPQ010000010.1:38057832-38405332 GCA_036321105.1 Dracaena cambodiana | reverse complement strand
AAATTCTGTGACACTATCAATTGTCACAAATAAATTTATCAGTGATGATTTATTGATATTATTACTGCATTCCCAAATAGCTAATACAAATAGCTGTTACAAATACAATATATAAAATCATTCATATTTTCAAATACCATATTCACAGGAGATATTTTATAATTAGCTGATATATATATATATATATATATATATATATATATATATATATATATATATATATATATATATATATATATATATATATATATATATATATCAATTATGTACAATAGAAAAATAAAATTCATCACATAAACATGCTAAAATATTCATAAGAAAAACGATCCAGTCTTGCACAAATTGTAACTTGTTTTTATTCGAAGCAAAGTATTAAATCCATATAAACACAAAAAAATCAATTTTTTTTATTGTGATATAGAACCAAAAAGAGAAGCTATTCGCTCTTGAAACATGGACTCGAACTCAGCTTACATCTCAGCTCTAATTTCAGCTCGTACCTCTTACAGCTTTGTTTTCAACTTCTTATCTGACTCATCTAGCTGTATTTAATTTCTCATCCGACTCAACTAGCTGTTTCTTTAATTTCTCATCCGACTCAGCATGAACTTCTTCTCTAATTTTTTGAGCCACTTGAACCATCATTGTCTCTCTAGCATCACTTATAACCTTCTCTACTTGCTCCTGAATATCTTGACGAGGTGTTTTACTCGGAGGCCTTTTCCCTGCTCCTTTTCCTCGAAAATATCATGATTTCTCACCACGAAAATATCCTGATTTCTCACCAAGTATATGAAGCAATATGTCATCACGAGACATCTGAAGTTCATCATCTTGTGTTTGTCTCACGACAAGCTCATGTAGTTTTTCCTACAATTAAATAACAATAACTAAAGGCATTAGTAACAATAGTCAAAACAAACTCCAAAAACAGAATACAAATTTAAGTTAGAGGGCAAAATCTCAACCAATTAATGTGAAATTTATATGAGAGTGTAAAAACATACTCCAAAAATAGAATATAAAATTTCAATGTGATTCAGTGTGATTTGGTATAATTTCTACTTAATAAAGTGCATAATTCAAACTCCAGACAGATATGGGTACAACTTAGAAATATATCTATTTTCAATCAAACTATCAACCAATTACTGTTAAATTTTTATGAGAGTATGAAAACTCACTCCTAAAACAGAATATAAAATATTAAAGCTATCCATGGTAAGTTGATATAATTTCTAATCAATTTAGTGCACAACTTATGCACCAATCCGATACCGGTTCAGCCAAGAAAATATTTAGTTTGAAGTTATTATCACAACCAATTAATGTGAAATTTTTATGAAAGTGTAAAAACATACTCCTAAAATAAAATATAAAATTACAATGTAATTTATGGTGATTTGGTATAGGTTCTACTTAATAAAGTGTACAATTCAAACTCCGGACAAATATAGGTATAACTAAGCAATATATCTACTTGTCATTCAGAATATCAACCAAGGACTGTTAAATTTTTATGAGAGTATGAAAACTCACTCCTAAAACAGAATGTAAAATATTAAAACTATCAATGGTGATTTGATATATATTCTAATCTATTAGTGCAAAGCTTATGCACCAGTCCGATATCGGTGAAGCAGAGAAAATATTTAGTTTGAGCTCATAATCATAACTAATTAATGTAAAATTTTTATGAGAGTGTAAACACATACTCCTAAAATAGAATATAAATTTTAATATGATTTATGGTGATTTGGCACAACTTCTACTTAATAAAGTGCACAATTCAAACTCCAAATAGATATGTGTACAAGTGAGAAATATATCTACTTGTCAGTCAAAATATCAACCAATTACTGTTAGATTTTTATGAGAGTATGAAAACTCACTCTTAAAATAGAAAATAAAATTTTAAATCTATCCATGGTGATTTGATATAATTTCTAATCAATTTAGTGTACAACTTATGCACAAGTCCGATACCGGTGCAGCAGAGAAATTTGAGATCATAATTAACACCAATTAATGTGAAATTTTTATAAGAGTGTAAAAACATACTCCTAAAATAGATAATAAAATTACAATGTTATTTATGGTGATTTTGTACAACTTCTACTTAATAAAGTGCACAATTCAAACTCCAAATAGATATGTGTACAATTGAGAAATATATCTACTTGTTAGTTAAAATATCAACCAATTACTATTAGATTTTTATGCAAGTATACAAACTCACTTCTAAAATAGAAAAAAGTTTTAAAGTTATCCATGGTGATTTGATATAATTTCTAATTAATTTAGTGCACAACTTATACACCAGTCCGATACCGGTGCAGCAGATAAAATATTTAGTTTGAGATAATTATCACAACCAATTAATGTGAAATTTTTATGAGAGTGTAAAAATATACTCCTAAAATATAATATAAAATTTCAATGTGATTTATGGTGATTTGGTACAACTTTTACTTAATAAAGTGCACAATTCAAACTCCGAACAGATATGTGTACAACTGAGAAATATATCTACTTGTCAGTCAAACTATCAACAAATTACTGTTATATTTTTATGATAGTATGGAAAATCACTCCCAAAATAGAAAATAAAATTTTAAATCTATCCATGGTGATTTGATATAATTTCTAATCAATGTAGTGTACAACTTATGCACCAGTCCGATACCGGTGCAGCAGAGAAAATATTTAGAAATATTTAGTTTGAGATTATAATTAACACCAATTAATGTGAAATTTTTGTGAGAGTGTAAAAAAATACTTCTAAAATATAATATAAAATTTCAATGTGATTTATGGTGATTTGATACAAGTTCTACTTAATAAAGTGCAAAATTCAAACTCCGGATAAATATGAGTATAACTGAGCAATATATCTACTTGTTAGTCAAAATATCAATCAAGGACTGTTAAATTTTTATGAGAGTATTAAAACTCACTCCTAAAACAGAATATAAAATATTAAAACTATCCATGGTGATTTGATATAATTTCTAATCTATTAGTGTAAAGCTTATGCATCAGTCCGATATCGGTGAAGCAGAGAAAATATTTAGTTTGAGCTCATAATCAAAACCAATTAATGTAAAATTTTTATGAGAGTGTTAAAACATACTCCTAAAATAGAATATAAAATTTCAATGTGATTTATGGTGATTTGTACAACTTCTATTTAATAAAGTGCACAATTCAAGCTCCGGACAGATATGGGTACAACTGAGCAATATATCTACTTGTCAGTCAAAATATCAACCAATTACAGTTAAATTTTTATGAGAGTATGAAAACTCACTCCTAAAATATAATATAAAATATTAAAACTATCCATGGTAATTTGATATAATATTTCATCAATTTAGTGTACAACTTATGCACCGTTCGATACCGGTGCAGCAGAGAAAATATTTAGTTTAATGTCATAATCACAACCAATTAATGTGAAATTTTTATGCGAGTGTAACAATATACTCGTAAACCAGAATATAAAATTTTAATGTGATTCATGGTGATTTGGTATATTTTCTACTTAATAAAGTGCACAACTTAAGCTCCGGACAGATATGGGCACAACTGAGAAATATATCTAGTTGTCAATCAAAAGTTCAACCAATTACTGTGAAAGTTTTATGAGAGTATGTAAACACACTCCTAAAATAAAATATAAAATTTTAATGCTATCCATAGTGATTTGCTACAATTTCTACTTAATTTAGTACACAGCTCATGCACTAGTCCGATACCGGTGCAGGTAAGAAAATATTTACTTTGAGGTTATAATCACAACCAATTAATATGAAATTTTTATGAGAGTGTAAAAATATAATCATAAAACAGAATATAAAATTTCAATGTAATTTGGTATATTTTCTACTTAATAAAGTGTACAACTCAAGCTCCAGACAGATATTGGCATAACTGAGAAATATATTTAGTTATCAGTCAAAATTTCAGCCAATTACTGTGAAATTTTTATGAGAGTATGAAAATACACTCCTAAAACAAAATATAAAATTTTAAAGCTATCTATGGTGATTTGATACAATTTTCATATCAAAATGTCAGCCACTCTATGTGAAATTTTTGAGAGAGTACAAACACAAAATCCTAAAACAAAATATAAAATTATAAAGCAATCTTTGGTGATTTGATACACTTAATTACATGATACACATATGACATGCACTATAACCAATATATGGAAATGAATGGAAATAAGTGAAACATAAAGTACGATAATGTAAAAACCTACATGTATTTTTTATGATTTTGCATCAGACCACTGTATCTCTCCTTGCGCATTCAATTTGGTGTGTTGTTTTAACCAAACATCATCTGGTGCTGCTTTCTCACCCATTATTGGATCCCTCTGCTTTTATGAGACATGTATTATTACGTTAAAATCAAAATATTTGTAGACCAATGAAGATATGATTTATATTGTCATAGTATAAATTTTAATTTACTTATAGTTGCTTCTTCAACCTCCACAAATGATTTGGTTCCATAGTATTAATACCTTTTTTGTTACATTTAACTTAATAATATGATATCTTTCCAATATGCAATTACTTCTGTTTAACGTTTCAACAATAATAAAAAATTCCTAATATAAAAAAACCTTCCTTATATATATATATATATATATATATATATATATATATATATATATATATATATATATATATATATATATATATATATATATATATATATATATATATATATTGCCCTTCTCTCTACGTGCTCTTATCTGAAAAAACTTCATCATTAGTGTTTAAGGTATTCAGAATGCTTTTTTGTTTAATTCATTGTCATCTGTATCTAATCTAACTTTTATTTTCTATTTGTAGAATAATTTGCATTTGTGAAGCAAAAGCCACAAGATTAAAATTTCTGAAAGCCTTCTTCACAGTTTGAAGTTCTTCCAGTATCATTCTTAAAAGGAAAAGTCTCTACACCAAAATTGCAGTAACTTGAGAGTAGAATGCACAAAACGAGAAGGAGATGAGTAAGGTGAAGAATACCAAGACGAAATAAGGAGGGGATTATTGGACGATCAGTATGAGTGACTCGGTTACATAGTTCTGAACTAAGAAAAACTATAATTAATAAAACAGTAAGAAGTGGATTAAGAATTGTCATGAAGACTCACTCCACATATAAGCAGCAACATGCTGCAGAATCAACAACATTCCGCATAAACAAAGCAAGCATTGCACATGAAAACAGATTATTGATGAGATAGGATAATGCAAACAAGACGACTAAGCAATGTTGACAACTCAAATTAAATTATATCAAACAGAAAATGTGGATAACTTATAAGCAAGAAATTAGTAATATCATATATGAACTATATTATTGAAAAGCCCAATTTTCAACTTGATATTCTACCAAATTGTCAAGATAAGTAATTAAGCACACATAACAACTACAACCAGCTGGATATCACTTCCTAAAATTTTGCATGATCAATTTATCCTGGTTTTACTAATAAGAACAACTAACATAAAGGATGCATCTGGTATAAATCAACATAACAATTTATCCTTTCAATCTTTCTCCAGATAGTTAAATGTGAATTTTTCAAAAAAAAACACACCTGCATAGGGATGGGCTACGGGGAGGGGATGCAGGGAGGGGATGCGCAGGGGAGGGGCTGCGCGGGAGGGGGGCACTGCGGGGAGGGGCTGCACTGGGGGGGTGGGGGGCGGGGGGGCTGCGGGGAGGGGGGGTTGGCTGCTGGGGAGGGGCTGGGCGGGGGAGGGGCGTACCTGCGCGGTGGGGGGAGGGGCGCACATGCTCCTTACGGGGGTAGTTGCGGGCGTACCTGCTCCTTGCGGATATGAGGGAGAGCACGCTGGCTGAACGTGGGAAGTATCGATAAGATATTTCGAAGTTTAATTGAAATTTGTTGCGGCTAGTTAGGTTTTATATAATGATAATAATAACATTTGTATTATAATTGTAATTCTATTTGTATTATAATTATAATAGATTTAGAGGATATCTAGTTATCATAGGATCTGGATAGATGGCTGAGATAGGGTTTAGGTTAAATATATAGATTAAGTTAAGAATTATAATTCTATTTGTATTCCAATTACAATATAAAATAGAAATTATTTTATCATATAGTATCTGAATAAATGGCTGAGATAAATTTAGGTTAAATATATATACATTAGGTTAATCATTGTAATTCTATTTGTATTATTTTTATAATAGTTAAAGGAATTATTATATCATAGGATATGGATAGACGACCAAGATTAGGTGTAAAAAATTAAATAAATAATTGAAGTCTCATGATTGTTATAAGTTGATAATTTTATAGAAGTAATTAGAAATAAAAATAAATTTTGTGACAATATAATCCCTCACAAAACAATTGTTTGTGACCAATAAAAATAGTTATAATTGATTTCCTTGTTTTAGTGGCAACTCTTTCTTGTTGTTATTGAAAATTTTGTGTTTTAGTTACAATATTTAATTTTCGTCACTGAAAACTCAATTTTAGTGACAAGTAATTATATTTGCTACTAAAACATTTTATGTTTTAATGACAATATTTAATTTTCATCACTGAACAATTAATTTTAGTGACAAGTTTTTGAGTTGTCATAAAAATAATTTATGTTTTAGTGATGGTATTTAGTTTTCTTCACTGAATACTTAACTTTAGTGACAATTATTTTACTTGTCACAGAAAAACTTATGTTTTAGTAACGAACTAGGGTTTTCTTCACTGAATACTCAGTTTTAGTGATGCGTGTTTTCGTTGTCACATAAGATATTTATGTTTTAGTGACGACATATTGTTTCTGTTACTAAATACTCAGTTTTAGTGACAATTTTTTTAGTTGTCACAGAAAAAAATTTATTTTTCAGTGACGATTTATATATCCTTCGTTACTGAAAATTATGTTTAGTGACAATTTTTATTTGTTGTCACTGAAATATTTAAGTTTTAGCAACAAATTTTAGTTAGCGTCATTGAAAACTATTTTTTAGTGACAAGTTTTAGTCGTCATAACTAAAAAATTTATATTTTAGTAGCGATTTTTCGTTCTCATCACTAAAAACTATGTTTTTGTGACAAACGTTTATCATTTGTCACAAAAAATTATGTTATTGTGACAATTATTTCTCTCCGACACGGAAAACATAATATTTGTGATAACATTTAATTTTTACCACAAATATTTAGTTTCAGTGACAATTTTAATACTTGTCACTAAGATATCGTTACTAAATACACATTTTTCTTGTAGTACCATTTCCTTTATATGTGTGTGTGTGTGTGTATATATATATATATATATATATATATATATATATATATATATATATATATATATATATATATATATATATATATATATATATATATATATATATATATATATATATAAAACTGTCAAAACAAAATTATCTGTCACCCTACAAAATAAGAAACTTCCACCAACATACCATGTACTTTCTAACCACTTATTACTCACTCTTTTGTTTTTTACGTTAAGGGAAAATTTAGTCTTGGATGATATTTGCATGGGATGAAATGTATTGAGATAACATATTGTTATATTAGAATTTTCATGGCTTCATGGGTACTTCTTTTTCCTTATTAAATTACATATATTCATACTTGCTTAACATTTTGAAACTTTAATTATGAAAGAGAACGAGATAACAATGTTATAAATATAAATAGTAGAGAATAATAGTGTATCTTGATTTTATTATCGCCAAAACGTTCCATAATCATCATTCTTTAAAAAGCAATAATATATCATGAATTAATGAGATAGAATTTTATCAAAACACAATCTTTTCTTTTCCTTTTTTTTTTTTTTATCTCTTTTCATTATATGTAATTTATTATTATTATTTTCTTATAAATATAACTATATTATTATTATTATTATTATTATTATTATTATTATTATTATTATTATTATTATTTTATAATAAATGTTAAAATTATTACTTTAACACATGGTTCTATGATAGTTAATTTCTTTCCCAATGAAGATAGGATGCAAAGAATTAAAATTATGAAACACATAAAACAAATGTGAAACATTCCAAAATTATAGTAGAATCCATTGAAAAACTTGCATATATAAATATGTACTTATCATGTTATAATAACAAATACTGTCTGTCCCCTATCACACTCACCTAAAACAAGTTGCAAGTATTTGCGTGGGTTTCCCACTTGTAAAGTCTATATAAATCCCAATCTTTCTATTCAATCCAACAGTAACAAATATGAGGATGAATACTTCCTACGTGTCTTTGTTTCTGGCCTTATGCTGTATCTTTCTTTTTCCTAACGCTAGTGAGGCCAGCCAGTCTGAGCGATTGCGAGAGCTCATCAAATTGCAGAGTTCATCAAGTGCTTCTCGATATGACTCGTTGCCTGGGTTGCTATCGACCAAGACCCTTTCACCTGTCAACATTAGCCTGCAAGAAGGAATGATGGATGATGATAAGATAGAAGAGCTGCCAGGGCAAACAAAGGATGTTTATTTCGATCAGTATGCAGGTTATGTAACTGTAGACACAGCGCATGGAAGGGCGCTGTTCTACTACTTTGTCGAGTCTCCTCAGAATTCATCTACCAAGCCTCTCGTGCTATGGCTCAATGGAGGTATCAACTGATCGCTTAGTCTTTTAACTGAAAACAAGTCTTTGTAATCTTCATCATGAGCCATATATCGGGTACAATTACAAACAAAGAACCACATGTCTATACTCTTTTTCATTGATTTCTTCATTTGTGGTATATACTTGACAAATTTTGCTACTGACGACTTGATTCATTTGGAAAAACATGTGATTGTTTATAACAAAATGATACCTGACCCATGTCCTAGTGTTTTATTCGTAATCATCTTTATGTCCTCTACACAATATTCTCTTGCTGTTATTGGATAACTATTGAGTTCGTCTTCTTAATTGTTGGTGTCAATGCCTCGGAAATATTCTTTTTTTTTTTTTTCCTAATTATTCTGTGATTAATCGAGGACCTGGATGCTCCTCTCTGGGCTTTGGAGCCATGAACGAATTAGGACCCTTCAGAGTAAACAGGGACGGTGCAACACTTACCAGAAATTACTATGCGGGGAACAATACTAACTACCTCTCTATTGCTTAGAATAAAACAAGTGGGAAACCTCACAATACTTTAAAAATTTTAGATATATTTATTTTTGAAAAAGGTAAAGTGAAATTCGCTCTTTTAAAATCTATACAAAATTCGCTTTTTTATAATGTACATGTAACTTATATATAATATATATATAACTTACTTTTTGTATGTAAAAATATATAATTAGCTCAATAATATAGGTGAAATAGGATCAATTTGAAAGCAATAATAAATGGAAATATTTATTTTTTGTGGCAGATTTAAAAAGTTTAAAGAGTTCTTTTTGTTTTATAAAAAAAAATTATAACGTAATTGTAAATATGTCAAAAAAATACTTAACTTTTTATGTCAATTTTATATGGGTTAAATTATATGAGTTATCTTCTTCTATAATTGCGGATTAGATAGATAATCGTAGGTTAAATTATATGAGTTATCTCTCTTTATATTAGGAGGTGGTTAGATAGTTTAATAACCAACCACATCTTCTCTTTTTATAGACAGACTTTAAGAATTTAGAGAAATATAAAAATCTAGAAAATTAAAAAAATCCAAACAAATTTTTCTCCTAATTTCTAATTTTTCTAATTTTAAAAATTAACTTATTCCCTGTCCTCTTCGCTTAGTATATAGAGATTTTTGTACATCATAGTGACGTACTTACTCCTTTCTGAGATGGCAGTGGCAAACGTTATCTTTCTGGAGTCGCCAGCAGGAGTTGGCTTCTCTTATTCGAACACGAGTTCAGATATCGACCGGAGGGGAGATAATGCAACTGCTGCCGACTCCTACACCTTCCTGATAAACTGCCTAGAGAAGTTCCCACAGTACAAAACCCGCGACTTCTTCATTACCGGTGAGAGCTATCCAGGCCTTTATATTCCTGAACTCGCATGTCTCATCCAGCAGCAGAACAAAGTCACCAACCATACTGTCATCAACCTTCGAGGTGTCGCTGTAAGTATACAGTAATTTGTTTAGAATCGATGAAATTAGCGGGAGCCTCAGATATATAATTATTGGATACTAATGTTTTGTAATATCAGATTGGGAATGTAATTTCCAACGATTTTGGAATGTATGCATACCTTTGGAGTCATGCTCTAGTCTCTGACGAGACATACCACAGTATTCATTCCAGTTGCAATTATACCAGTGGAGATTACTCCAGTGAATGTAAGCAAGCCATGGGCATTGCGGATGAAGAAACGGGTGATCTAGATTTTTACAAAATATATGCTCCACTATGTGATGGCACGAATAGTGCATCTGGGGTTGCGGTAAGTAGTTTGTCCTAGTAACCTCTTGCTTTTATAAAATGTTTTGCTCGACTAATGATTTCTCGCTATTTTTGTGCCCAGATGGCAGTTGCCGATCCATGCTCTTCTAACTAATCTTTCCGATCTTTCCATTGAAATAAATAGTATTATTATTAAAACCTGATCAGGATGACTCTATCATCTCCTAGTTGTTGTTCAAATCCAATTAGGATGCACGTTTTATTACCAAATCTAATCGAAACTCGTTGTGATCCCTAATCTAATCGGAGCTACGAGAAACAAATCCAACAAAATTCATATTGGTTTTAACTAAATCTTAGGCTTGGTAATTATAAGTGAAATATAATAAAAAAAAAAATTGTGAAACATGATTAGTTTATAATGCATCAAAATAATGAACTTATATTCGAAATGTTTATTATGCAAATAAGAAGGCTTGAATGGGATTAAATATTCCAGTCGAGAGGGTTATAGATCAATCGGAATTTATCTTTTAGATTATTATTTTATCTATATAAACGTTAACAATAAGATATGGAGTATATTAACGAACAATTAGAAAAGACTTATACACGTGAGATATTCGTTTAAGTCACTTGGTGTGCAAACACTACTTGCAATATAAAAGTACTTGTATAATATAGTGAGACCAGAGAACACCTTACGTAGAGAAGTCATTTTCTTAAATTGCTTGCTAGTTTATAGTAAAATATAAAATTTTTGTAAGAACGGAGAAAGAAAGACTAGCTAGCAACATTAACTGCTGAAGGCTGAGTGAACCAATTGGTCTCCAAAAATAAAAGCATAACCACTACGTACATACGCGGACCACTGATTTCTCAATGGCCAGCAGCAGCAGCAGCAAGCTCCACATCCTCATCAATCGGCGCTGGTCCAAGTTACAAGGCCACTCTCACCACCGCCGCCATGGCCTCCACGCTCATCACCGTCCTCCTTCCCTCCCCGCGCCACCTCCTCCCCTCCCTTTCCAGCCTTGATCACTCTTTTGCCTTAGAAACCCCACTCCTATGCCTCCACCCGTACCTCTTCACCTGCGGCTCCTGAACACATCCTCGTCGACACCCTCGACTCCTCCCTTCGTGCCTCCTCCAGCGGCCGCAGCCCCCTCAACCTCTTCTCCTTCTCCAACCTTGCAACCTCCCTCGCCCTCTCCTCCTGGGTCCGCTGGCCCATACGCCCGCAGGCCTCATCGAGCTTAGCATTGTATCCACTTTAACGTTTAGAAATGGAAATACCAATTGTTTTGTCAAAGCATGCAGTCACGTGAGGGCACAAAGGCAATGTAGGCTTTCAATCAATAGTCCCACATTGGCTAATTGTTAAAAATTAATGTTATTTAATGAGGATAATCTGGGGGCATGTCATGCCAAGCTCAGTTTAGTGAGCTTGATAAGGTGGTTGCCTGCTTGGAATAGGTTGGACCCCTTTTGACATTCTAGTGAGGGTGAAAAAAAAAAAAAAAAATCAAAAAATGAAAAAGAATAATGTGAACTCCTCACTGTATGTGGGTGCAAATATTCCTAATTCCCAACATCAAACCACTTTTTTTTTTTTTCTCTTTATTTCTTGAAAATAAATAAAATGAATATTTTTAAACCCCTTTTGACATTCTAGTGAGGGTTAAAAAAAAAAAAAAATCAAAAAATGAAAAAGAATAATGTGAACTCCTCACTGTATGTGGGTGCAAATATTCCTAATTCCCAACATCAAACCACTTTTTTTTTTCTCTTTATTTCTTGAAAATAAATAAAATGAATATTTTTAAAGATGAAAAATCATGTTTTTCCATTTTTTTCTTTATTTATTACAAATTAAAATAATTTGATAATTAAAAATCTAACGGAGTCACAGTAAGATGGGTCTTTTTTCTATATTTCTAAAAAATTAATATTATTTAAAATTTAAAAATATTTTTTTCGTTACTTGATAAAAATTAATATGTTTTTATAATTAAAAATTTAAAGGAGTCAGGTTAAGATGGATCCACTTAAGAGTAACATAAAAAATATATTAATCAAGGTTTTCAGAGGCGTAAAAAAAGTTAGTGGGGTTAAAATCGATCTATTTAGGGGTAGCAACAAAGACTACGTAAATGCCAAGCAAGCATACAACTTGAATTTCTAATTTTGTATAGTGATATGTATTTTTACAAGAAAATGTATTAGTCAGGGTATTTAGAGAAGTTTAAAAGTTAGTTGGGAGGAAATGGATTCATTTAGTGATAGCTTCAAGGATAGTGAAGTTGCCAACTGAGCACGAACCTGACTGGATATATTGTTCGGTATATCAATGTAAAATTCATTTGAAAAAAACATACTATTTAGGATATCTGTTGAGATGTTTTTGCGGCCAGTCATAACGACAATCAAGGAAACAAGCCTATGGCAAAGGTGGTAGTGGGTGAGGAGAGGGAAAGGACATAGGATATTTGTCGAAATTCAAGAACATGGAGAGGCTGATGTGATTGAGCTTGCTTATCTTTTTACGAGGCTGGGTTATTAAAGCTTATGTCAGTCTAAAAGTAGAGGATGTTGTTATGCTATCATAAGTTTCGAATAAAGGATTTTCTGTCGTAGTATCATGAGTAGCGGATAGCAAAGCAGCACGGTTTCGTACACATGAACATAGAGAGGCTGATGTGGTTGAGCTTGCTCATCTTTTTACGAGGCTGGGTTATTAAAGCTTATGTCAGTCTAAAAGCAGAGGATGTTGTTATGCTATCATAAGTTTCGAATAAAGGATTCTCTGTCGTAGTATCATGAGTAGCGGATAGCAAAGCAGCACTGTACACATATATTTTTTTCCTTGTCTTTTTTGCAATATCTATTTGAGTCCCCATCGAGCGTCAAACTTGAAATCTCTCACAAATTAAAAAAAATTATACCACTTGAGACAAGGTTCGTTAGCATGATGGATATTACTTGCGAGGGAGAACTCGAGGTATACCCATGTGGGTCACATGCGATAGATAGAAAATAAATTCACTTTATATTTAAATAGAAAATTATATTTGAATTCTAATGTTGTTGTTGTCTCGAACCCTAATGTATTTCTAAAGAGTAATGATCCTTAGTTAGGTATTTGTCTATTATTTTCTCTTTTACCAATAAATACGATCAGTGAAATAAAAAAAAAAAATACTTAGACTATATAGATTATTTATTTCTAAACTAGAGAAAATCTAATAGTTAAGAATAAATATAATAGAACAATTGGCAATATTTATGCATCCCAGAACAATAATTTATCATATAATAATGTATCATTAGGAAAATAATTATATTCTCTTTAGAGAATATTTTAGAATGGTGCAAAAAAAAAATGTACGATCAAGTCGAAAAAATATGATCTTTCCAATCTTTCCATTGAAATAAATAGCATTATTACTCAAACCTTACCAATCTTTCCATTGAAATAAATAGCATTATTACTCAAACCTTAACAGGATGGTACTATCATCTCCTAACTAGTGTTCAAATTCAATTAGAATACTGGTCTTATGACCCAAATATAATCGGAACTCGTTGTGATCCCTAATTAAATCGGAGCTGTGAGTAACAAATCCAACAAAATTCACATTGGTTTTAACTAAATCTTAGGCCTGGTTATAAGTGAAATATAATAAAAAAAATTGTAAATTATGATTAGTTTATATTGTATCAAAATAATGAACTTATATTCGAAATGTATTTGATGCAAATCAGCAGGCTTGAAAGGGATTAAATATTTCAGTAGATCAAAATTTATCTTTTAGATTATTAGTTTATCTATATAAATGTTAACAATGAGATGGAGTGTATTAAAGAACTATTAGAAAAGACCTATACACGTGCGATACTCGTTAAATTCACTTGGTGTGCAAACAGTACGTGCATTATAAAAGTAATTGTATAATATAGTGAGACCAGAGAACCTCCGGTCGCATCTGTTGAGTATCCAGATATGATCAAGAATCTTAAGGTGTTCCAGTTGGACTTGAATTAGTAGACCAGAGTTCTAATTGCATTGGAACACCAATTAGACGGTGATAGTGCTATTCTAATATAATTATGATAAAAACATTATATATATTTTTTGTATGTGATACGAGAGAAGAGAGCAATTAATGAGAGAGATATTTCTGTTATTATGAGAGATGAGAGAGTTAGAAAGATACTTGGATCTTTTATTATAACTTATTTTTTTCATAGTGGATATTTCTCTCATTATTCCCGTAGACGTAGGTCGAATTTGGTCGGCCGAACCACATTAATTATTGTATTTGTATTGTTTTCTTTCTCTCTACGATCTTGATGGGGGATTCAATTTCCAAAAAATGGTATCAGAGCTATGGTTATGGATCCAGAATCAAGATCGTGAGATAGTGGATCTGATGTCAAGTCGACAAGAAGGTTGGCGGAGGCATCAATGCAAAATACAATAAGAAAAAAAAGAAAAAACAGCCGGATATAACCGGTGATGTGCACAACTGGAGACTTTAGCAATGTGCACCAAAAGGAATGACTGATAACTAAGATGGATTATGAGGCACAGATCGACGGTTATGGTTGACCGGAGTGCGGATCGAAAAATCGGTGTTCCGATTAAGGTGATCTAGGAGTCGAATCCTATATTTTTCAACATTCTGAATGCAGTGGTGGATGTGGATTGGGCAAAAATCACTATTCAGAGCAAGTTTTGTACAGACTAGCAGTGATCGACAGTGATCGAGGGATGGATATTGGCCGAGATGATCGATGGTCGATGGTTGGTTGATCGTACGATGATGAAGTACAGCATGTGATACTTCATATTGATGAATACAGTTACTTCGTGACATGATAAAGAATATGATAATATATAATCATTTGTCTCTAGAATTGGTCATAATTTTTGGATCAAGGTGGAGTACGATGTATCGATCACCTTTTTGTGATTCACAACATGATAAGTGATTGTGAATACTCAGGAGGTCCAAATATTTTGGCCGAGATGGAGCATGGTGTAGCAATTATGAGCGCTTGGTGAAGAGCGTAGCGTAGTAATCGTGAGTGCTCAAGGTAGTACGGTTTAGTGATCATGAGTGCTCGGAGGAGAGCATGGTTTAGTGATCATGAGTGCTCAAGTATAGAGGCGGTGATGATTATACAAGTTGTTCCTACTCGGTGGAGCATAGTGATCGTGCGGTGGATGCCTATGAAGTGGATGGCGAGAACGACAGAGTTTCTCTAAGATGCATGGCTCATCGGATAGGAACCAAGGTGTGATTGTTGGGTTTGTATCGCGTATCCATTGAGTATCCAGATGCGATCATAGATCAGAAGGTGTTCTAGTTAGACTTGGGTTAGAAGACTAGAGTTCTAATTTGATTAGAACACCAATTAGATGGTGATAGCATTATTCTAATAGGATTATGATAGGAGCACTATATATATTTTTTATGTGATACGAGAGAAGAGAGCAATTAATGAGAGAGATATTTATGTTATTATGAGAGATGAGAGAGTTAGAGAGATACTTTGATCTCTTCTTGTAACATATTTTTCTCATAGTGGATATTTCTCTCGTTGTTCCCGTAACGTAGGTCAAATTTGGTCGGCTGAACCACGTTAATTCTTGTATTCTTCTTGTGTTTGTATTGTTTTCTTCCTCTCTACGATCTTGATGGGGGGTTTGATTCCCAACAAATGGTATCAGAGCTATAGTTATGGATTCAGAATCGAGATCGTGAGATGGTGGATCTGATATCAAGTCGACAAGGAGATTGGCGGAGGCATCTAGACAAAATACAATAAGAAGAAAAAAAAAATAGCCAGATATAACCGGTGATCTGCACAACTGGTGGCTCTAGCAATATGCACCAAAAGGAGTGGCTAATAACTGAGATAGATTCTGAGGCATAGATCAACGACTATGGTTGATCGGAGTGTGGATCGAAGAATCGGTGTCCGATTAAGATGATCCAGGAGTTGAATCCTATATTTTTCAGCATTCCGGCTGCAGTGGTGGATATGAATTGGGCAAAATCCACTATTTAGAGTAGATTTTGTGCAGACCAGCAGTGATCGACGATGATCGAGGGATCGATATTGATCGAAATAATCGATGGTCGATGGTTGGTTGATCGTACGATGAAGTACGGCATGGTACTTCATATTGATGGATAGGTTACGCTGTGACATGATAAAATACATGATAATATATAATAATCTGTCTCTAGAGTTAGTTATAGTTTTTGAATAAAGGTGGAGTACGGTATATCGATCACTTTTTTGTGATGCACAACATGATAAGTAATTGTGAGTACTCAGGAGGTCCAGGTGTTTTGGTCGAGATGGAGTACGGTGTAACAATTATGAGCGCTTGGTGAAGAGCGTGGTGTAGTAATTATGAGTGTTCAAGAGAGCACGGTTTAGTGATTATGAGTGCTCGGAAGAGAACATAGTTTAGTGATCATGAGTGCTCAAGTATAGAGGCAGTGATGATTATACAAGTGTTCCCGGTCGGTGGAGCATGGTGATCGTGCGGTGGATGTCTGCGAAGTGGATAGAGAGAACAACGGAGTTTCTCCAAGATGCATGGCTCATCGGATACAAGCCAAGGTGGGGATTGTTGGGTTTGTGTCTCGCATCCATTGAGTATCTAGATGTGATCAAGGATCACAAGGAGTTCCAATTGGACTTGAGTTAGAAGATCAGAGTTCTAATTGGATTGGAACACCAATTAGATGGTGATAGTGTTATTCTAATAGGATTATGATATCAACACTATATATATCTCTTGTATGTGATTCGAGAGATGTGAGTATTTGCAGCAGAATTTCTTTACTTTCCTTCCATTGAATTCAGCTTAGATTACAACGAAAGTGAACAAGAAAAAGAAAGAACAAACGAGAGGATTTTATATCTTAATCGCTCTCTTTTATAATGATTTATAGGATCTGTGTGGCGATGTGATCTATCGATGTAGTTCCTTTGGACTATCTGACGACGAACTCTTTTTTTGAAGATGGCGGCCAACTGTAGAACTGATCTCCTCTGGTCTTGATTCGTTCAAGGCTCTATGCGTAACTCGAACTTCTCCAAAACTCCAGAAAAAAATCTCTTAAAGATTGATGATCATCTATGGATTGATCTATTATTGATTGATGATCTCTAAAATCTTCTCAAAGAGGGTATTTATAGACTTTAGTGGTTATGAGAGTTTAAATAGGAATAGGAATAAAGATTTCCATAGGAATAGGAATCAAGATTTTTGTATTTATCAAGAATTCTAATCAAATATTTAATATTAATTTAAATCTCTTGATTTGGAATTCTAATTGGACTCAATTTGGGTATTTGGATAAGTCCAAATCTCAATCACAATCAATTTGGAATTCTATTGAAATCTGCTCACGCGGAGTTAAACTCATCAAAACGCAGAGCTAAGAAACCAGAACGCGGAGCTATTGATTAGCTCCGCATTTTGTTCAAACGCGAGGCTAAAATAGCCAAACGCGGAGCTATAGAATTAACTCCGCATTCTGTTGTGGAAAATCTTATTTACTTAGAAATTTTCACTGCCAATAGAACCCCATCCAAAGTTTTCAAAATGGCTTAGAATTTTAGCAAATTTTGAAATACCTTGGATATTTAAACTGAAACGCGGAGTTAGAATACCAAGTCATCTTCGCGTTTTGTTCACTTGCGCGGAGCTAATAGATAGCTTTGCATTTTTAGTAAGTAACTGCTCAGTAATTGTTCAGTAATTGCTCAGTAATTGCTCAGTAATTACTCCGAACCTTGTGTCGAATACCAAGGGGCGGGTTCTTTCATTTAAATAGAGTCTCTAAATCTTCTTCCTCGCCTCATTCGAAGAATCCAAAAATCCAGAGCTCAGGCGACCGGGCGACTCATGTGAACGAGCGGTCTTCGTCCGGACTTCGTTCGATTTTCCATAGATTTTCATCATTGGAATGTCATCTAAGAAGAGTACGGAATCGCGCGCCTCCTCACCATCGGCGGTCGGCGCTAGCAGCGGCGGCAGCGCCCGAAGGAGCGGACACAGCGGCGAACCAGTTCATGCCGCGTCCATTGGAGGTAAAAAGTCTCAGCTTTTGGACTCCTTAGAACAATTTTGGATTATTTTGGCTTAGTTTTAACCGACCAACCATTTTTATACCGGCGAGATCGCCGTTTTCTGGCCGTAAGGCTTGGAGAAGGAGAAGACGAAGAAGACCTCTGTTCTTCTATTACGCGAAACTATCGCGTCATCCTCGCATTTGAAACGCAGGGCTATTTTGACTAGCTGTCACGTTTCAGCGCGAGGCTATTTCCTCAGCTTCGCGTTTCAGCGCGAGGCTATTTCCTCAGCTACTCGCAGAGTTATTTTTTAGCTACGCATTTTTATACTTAGAAGTTTTTTCGAGTTTTGTAAAACTTTTTTCTAACTCTTGATTCTTCTTTTGCAGTGGGGTATTCAGACCAGATTCTTTTTGAAGAGGAGTGCATGTGGCTCTACCAATCTGGTGACTTGTTGATATTTCTACCCAGCATGGAGCGTAGCTATCTCCTGATATATCTTCAAAGGCTAGCCATGCACCGATCTTCATCAAAAGTAACTCTAAGGAAACTAGAAGTATATGCTTTACAACATAGTTGCAGGTTTCAAGCTCTAGCTCCAAAAGGTAAACTTTTGAAGGAGTTACAAGAACTCTACGGTGCTCATTAAGTTTTCTTGAGGACCATTTCAGTTAGATGACAATCTCTGTCGCTTTCCAAAGCGATAGAGATGATCATCTAAGGGCTTGTAGCATGTCGAATTCAACTTGTGCATCTTCATTAGGATTCTTGTAGCAGTATCTTCAGATGATCCACTAAGAACTTTAAACAGATCATAGTTGACATTTGCAGAGGAGATCTTTTGCATGTGAACCAGGCACCTCGTCAGTGGTTAACCCAACAACTCGCAACAAATGACGATGATTTGCGCCGGCAAGCTCAACACTCCATTGAGGAGACTCGTCGTCGAGTTATTGATAAATCAACGAATATGTTTAAAGCTTTTGGGAGAGTTATAACTCCCTCTACTTTTGTAACCTTTTGCTTTATGAATAAAGATAACTCTTTTATCTATTGGCTTCAAAATTTGCTTGCTCAACAAATAGATGGTTTAGAGTTTTTGTAAAACAATCCAAGGCTCATCTGCGTAACTTAGACTGTTAATACCGATCGGGTTACAATTATTAACCTCGGTAAAGCCCATTAAATAGAGCTAAGTGATAATTTGGTGAAGGCGTTTAACTACTTACCCCAGGATGATCGGGTAAGAATCATTTAACTTAGACAGAGGCACCTAATTGCACATGCCTTAGTTTAATGGAGGCAGTTCAAGGCTCTCATGCGTAACTTGAACTGCACATGCCAAGATGATTGTTGTTATAACCATCGGATTTCGGCAGAGGCGCCTAATTACACATGCCTAGTCCAAGTGCTCTCACGCGTAACTTGAATGGAAATGAGAATAATCCAAATCATACTGTCAGAGGTAAAGGCTTAACATGACAGGTCCACGGGATTTTTAGCAAACCCCCAGTTATAAACGGATTTGATTAGCCTTTACCAATCGCCGTTTGTGTTGGGCTAGCCATATTATTCCCCTCAGCATAATGAGTTGTCGAGCAATTGATTTCCTCTCCCATTTGCCTTTAACAGTATTGGGTAGTTAATTTCATACTTTTACCCCCAGTATGATAGGGTTGGCGAGGAACTTGATCTCCTTTTCCCACCGCTTTAACAGCATTGGGCAAAAAATTTTATTTATAGCACTCAATTAGCCATTCCAATGGCTATTGAGAATAGCAGAAGCATGATGTTTATCATCGTCAATATTTTCGGCACCCCCAGCCAAATCTGGCTGTTAACCAATGAGGACGATTCGATCGCAGCTGTGGTTCGGAGCATACCCAAGGGGCCAGCTTGCAAGCACGGGTTGCCCGTACTTTGTATCGATATTGGCTTCCCTATTGGTACAGGGATTGCTCTGGCAGGGAACTCATTGGTTCCTACAACCAAAGTTGCCATATTTGCAGAAACTTTCTTCTGTTCCTCTTTAAGTGTGAGAATCCCGGCTTCTATCAATGCCTGAATTCGGCTCTTAAGAGGATAGCAATCTTTGGTTGGGTGCCCAACGTTCCGATGGTACAGGCAACAGTTAGGGTCGTTGGTTTTACCAGCGTCTTCCGGTTTGCCATTTTCTGGAAGCTTTAACATGCCCTTTCTAAGGAGGAGATGGAATAGAGTACCTATCTGCTCCCTCCTGAATGTATAAGTTCTATCTTATCGGGGCTTATTCTGACCTGCACCTCTCGGATTCTGAGATCTTGGCTTTGGATCTGCAACTGACGCCATCACAGCCTTCCCTTTATTTTTAGGATTCTTTGGATATTGCCTGTTATTCATAGAGTTTCTCGTGCTACGAGATTTCTCAATCCGGCGAATTATATCTTCCGCCTGCTCTCCCTGCTTTAACAGGTCTTTCCAATTCTTAGACTCTACAACTCCCATTCTTATCAGCACGCCAGTCCTGAAGTTATGCTTACAGGTTTCCATCAGAGTTTCTTGGGTCACACCATGTCGACAATACACGGATTTTTTCCTGAAGCGTTCAATAAAACTTTTGACCGTTTTTTCTTCCCCTTGTTTTATCGCAAGGAGGGAATGAACCGCTATTTCGATATCATCCTCAAAGAAACGTGCCAAGTACTGTTTCTCGACATCATACCAAATATTTATGGTTCTCGGGGGCTGTAGATAAAAAAATGCTAAGTGGGCACACACGCGGGAATTTCTCCCGCGGGTGCAACCCGCTCGCGGGAGAATCCCGCGGGTTACACCCGCGGGAGCGATTCCGCAGGTGCCAACCGCGGGTTTGTTTCCGTTGTTTTTCGTTGTTTTATTTCCTATTTTATTTTCCTGATATCCCGTGATCCGATTTTTTAGGGATAATCGAGCCGGATTTGGAGCTTCTTAGGTCTATAAAACACAGAAATTAAACCAGAGAAAGGACTTTTGGATTCTTTGACTTTGGGAGGATTTCGGTTGAGAAGCGGAGCAGAGCCATCTTCTCCCAGTCGGACGGTCAACGGAGGCATCAACGAGACTCCATCGCCACCCGAACCCACACATAAAAAAGGGAATAAATTAATATTCCCGTTCTTGTAATTCCTCGGAATTTTTGTAATCTCAATTTCCTTATAATCAGTCAATTTTGCAATAGAATCAAAGATGCAATTTTTGAGCAAATAAGAACTGGCGACCATAGTGGGAGCCCCTCTATTTACCACAGAGAATCTGGTGGCGCAGTCCGACCGGGTGTCGATTGGCTCAATGGTTGAGACGCTGGTCATTGAAGTTGACCAGCAAAAATATGAGGAATTTCTTTCTTCCTCTGATTCGGAGCCTAGGCGTCATCGCCGGGTGACGATGAAAAAAGGTGAGGCGTCATCGCCCACCGGAAAGGCATCATCGCCTATGAAAACTTATGAGGCGTCATCGCTCGTTCGAACTGACAAGACGTCATCGTCTGTCAAGAACACGGCGTTATCGCCCATTCCAAAGTCAAGCCAAAAGTCAAACCAGTCCCTGACCCGCTCCCAAAAGAGAAATTTGAGGCGTAAAACTCAACGAGCACGCCTCAATCATACGGGAAAAATTGCAGAAAATTTCCGGACAGAAAAATCCGGGACGGTCAAAAACCTCAAAAGCAACTCCACGGGTGCGAACCCGCTGCCTCGGTTGCCAACAGCGGGAGGCAACCCGCGGTTGCCAAACGCGGGTGGCAACCCGCGATGCCAAACGCGGGTGGCAACCCGCGGGTGGCATCCCGCCGCTTGCAACCACGGGTGCCAACCCACGGGTTGCACCCCGCAGGAGTGAACCCACGGGTATAAACCCGCAGTTGCAAATGCGGGTTGCATCCCGCATATATAATCGACGGGTTACGTTCAATGGATACAACCCTCATGTCTCTTCGAGCATGCCTATGGTGAGCACACTACATGAACCAAGAATTTTAATCTCTCTATCAGAGGTGTGCGGGGCCCACACAACTACTCAGACTAGTGTGCACTCCAGAAGAATCCGTAGAGGAGTCGGGGAGCAATCTGATGCTGGAAAAGAGCTCAGCCCTGAGATATTGCAGACTCTCAAATATTATGAACCAAATTTGTGACGCAAGAGGCGTCAAGATGCAGATAGAAAGGAGAAGATACCTCAAGATTTGAGAGAGTATCTCAAGTGGACGAAGAACTCCGCACAAAATATCCCTCACTGCCAATGCGAACAGCTGATCTCAACTGTTCTATCAAACTGTCAGTGCAACTCAAAACGATCAGTTTTTGAGCGGATCACCGAACCTAAAAGAATGCGAATGGTGAAAAGGGTGTGCTCGGAAACCGATCTGCCTGCTGCCACATCGCATATGGTTAATAAAGGCAAAAAGGTGGTTGGAAACAACCCTTCGGATAAGCAAATCACTCCGGCGTCAAAAGGAGTTTCTATTGAACCAGAGGGTGCGCTTCTAGAAAAAGTCTCTGAAAGGCTTGAGATACAAGAAAAACGTCTCGAACAGCAAGAGGAGACCATAGACGAAATGAAATAACTTTTAATTGAGTTGTTGGCTCAAACTAGGAAGAACCAATCCTCGTCGTCCATTTCTGGTCGACAAGAAAGAAAACGACATGTCCAAATAAATAAGGACAGCGAGAACGAGAATGAAGAAATTCCTCCTCATTCAAGAGAGGAAGAGAAAGTGAAGGTTATCATCAACCCTCACGCAGAGAAAATAGAGAAGATAGAGAATCAACTACAAGCTCTTCTTCATCGAAAGAAACTACAAGAGGTGGGGTTAGTACGTCCTTATCCTATAGAATGGGAGACCGTACCTTATCCTGCAAAATATAAACCGTTGAACCTTCAATTATTCGACGGTAAAGGTTCGCCGCAACAGCACATCTTCTATTTCCTGTCGCAGACAGGACATCTCATGGGGAATGATCCGACTATGACTAAAATATTTGCGAGCAATTTACGGGGGCCCGCATTTACTTGGTTCATGTAGCTACCCCAGGGAACAATTAAATCTTGGGCTGATATAGAACGTGAGTTCCTAGCCCGATTTTTTGAAGATGATACTGAAGTCTCTATACTATCTTTGCTAGCAGCGAAGTAAGAAGAAGGCTAAACGGTCAAAACTTATGTCGAGCGGTTCCGAGAGCTTTTTATTCGATGCTCACATGGCATGACGCAGGACACGGTTGTGGAAACCTGCAGACATAACTTGTTGACCGATATCCTAGATAAGATGGGCTCGGTCGAATCCAAGTCATGGAAGGATCTGCTTAAGCAGGATGAACAGGCCGAAGAAATACTTCGACGCCTCGAAATGCAGCAGTCTGCAACCGGAGGCAGTACAAATGAACCTCCATTCCAGTTTTTCCATTCCAAAGGGAAGGACATAATGGCAATGGTGGTAGAAAGCAACACAGCAAAGTCACCCAGGTTTCAAGCAAGGTCGCCCAGGCTTCAAAAGCAATATTCGTTAAAGGATGAACATACTGCTACTATGTTCAACCTGCTCAGCAAACGCAAAATGCTTAAGTTGCCGAAGAGTAAGAGGCCAGAAGAGGTAGGGAAGACTAATGATCCGAATTACTGTCTATACCATCGGATTGTAGGTCACCCTACAAAGAATTGTTTTATCTTAAAAGATAAAATTCAAGTGTTGATTGACGCTGGAGCCGTTCAGCTCAAAGCTGAACAAAAAAGGAGTTAGAGCTAACTCCAACACATTTAATGTGTGTGGTCTAAAGGTACCACTTGGGCTTACAACAATTCACAAAACAAGCTCAGGGCGGTTAATTTAAACCCCCATAAAAAAATCAAAAAAAAAAGAAAAGAAAAAAATAATAATAAAAATAAAAAAAAAGTATGAATTACCCAACGCCGATAAGGCTACGGGGAGAGAACTAATTTCTCGCCAACCCCAACATGCTGGGGATAAAAAAACATGAATTGCTCAACGCCCTAAGGCTACGGGAAGAGAATAAATTTCTCGCCAACCCCTTTGTGCTTGGGGTAAAAGTATGAATTGTCCAATGCCGCTAAGGCAAAGGGAAGAGGAAAAGTTTGGCATTTAAGCCCAAACGAAATTCTCGACAACTCACCATGCTGAGGGGAATAGTATGGCTAGTCCAACTCAAACGGTAGTTGGTAAAGGTAAATCAAACTCGTTGATAGCTGGGAGTTTGCTAAAAATCCCATGACAAATCTGTCACAACAGTATATATCACTGCCCTAAGCTGCTAAGGCAAAGGGAAGAGGAAAAGTTTGGCATTTAAGCCTAAACGAAATTCTCGACAACTCACCATGCTGAGGGGAATAGCATGGCTAGCCCGACTCAAACGGTAGTTGGTAAAGGCTAATCAAATCCGTTGATAGCTGGGGGTTTGCTAAAAATCCTAATCAGATAAATCTCTTGTCATGTTAAGATTTCACCTCTACAACAAAACTTTTCTTGTCATTTTTCTCCAACAGAGTAAACGACACTCCAAAATATTGGTCAAGTTAAAATCATACCTCTGACATCAAAATTCAAAATTAAATGAGATAAGATCCGATTAAATCTTCTGTCATATTAAAATTTCACCTCTGACAGAAAAGAAAAATTCACACTTCATCAAGTCCAACATTACAACCTCTGATGAACTTTATTTTGATGTCGTTAAGTTAAAAGTCACCTCTGACAAAAATCATCTCCCTATCAAGTTAACAGTTATCTCTGATAGTCCAATTCCAAGACTAAATACGTTAACCGTTAACTCTGTTTAGTCAGCTTGTCCCTATCACGACCAGATCCTCTGAATAGGTTGAGCTTCAAGACACGTTTAATGTCACCTCTGTCTTTCCCTGATCCGTCATATTAGATGTCACTGAACGGTTAGAATTAAAATAAGCACGTTAATATTATACCTCTGCTTGACCTAAAATGAGCATGTTAACATCATACCTCTGTTTGTCATCTAATGAGCACGTTAAAATCATATCTCTGATTGTTATTGAAAAATTGAATATGTTAACAGTTATCTCTATCGACAAAATCCTTTAAAAGGCCTATAGCCAAAATTAAAGAATCCAAAGTATTTCGAAATTCAGTACGGTTCAATACAGAACTTCGAAAACTTTGGAGGGGGTTATGTAGATACAAAAAAAAAAATGCTAAGTGGGCACACCCGCAGGAATTTCTCCCGCGGGTGAGTTACACCCGCGGGAGACTCCCGCGGGTGCAACCGTGGGAAAATCCCGCGGTTGCAACTGCGGGAAGACTCCCGCGGGTTGCAACCCGCGGGAGGACTCTAGCGGGATGCAACCCGTGGGGGCAATCCCGCGGGTTGCCACCCGCGGGAGCGATTCCGCAGGTGCCAACCCGTGGGTTTGTTTCCGTTGTTTTCCGTTGTTTTATTTCCTATTTTATTTTCCTGATATCTCGTGATCCGATTTTTCAGGAATAATCGAGCCGGATTTGAAGCTTCTTAGGTCTATAAAACACAGAAATTTAACCGGAGAAAGGACTTTTGGATTCTTTGACTTTGGGAGGATTTCGGTTGAGAAGCGGAGCAGAGCCATCTTCTCCCAGCCGGACGGTCAACGGAGGTATCAACGAGACTCCATCGCCACCCGAACCCACACATAAAAAAGGGAATAAATTAATATTCCCGTTCTTGTAATTCCTCGGAATTTTTGTAATCTCAATTTCGTTGTAATCAGTCAATTTTGCAATGGAATCAAAAATGCAATTTTTGAGCAAACAGGGGCAACTGCATAAACCATGTAAAAGCAGGCCCTCGTAAGGTACTTGCAAATATTTTGGTCATTATGGGATCATTTCCCATCAGATGACCTGCTTGCGATAATAAGTAATAGATGTGCTGACTGGGAGATCCTTTCCCGTCATATGGCTCCAACTTGAGCGGTTTATACTTTTCGGGATACGGTGCCAAATTCCATTCAGGCGGGTATGGTCTTGAAACCTCCGATTCTTTCAATTCTTTCTTGTGCATTAGGGCATCCAGTTGGCTTTGCAATTTCTCGATCTTTTCTCCATGAGGATCATGGAAAGAGTATTTGTCATCATCCTCATGTATCGAATAAGCCTTTTCTTCTTTAGTTTCTTCATTTGTCTTAGGTGGCGGTTCCAAAGAAGTTTTAGCCTTATCATCAACTATCTTCCAGGTATTTTCGACCACTTTTAGAAGTATTAATTTGAGGTCTTTGATAGCTTTTTGTTGGCTTAGAATCATTTGTTTCTGAGCTTCCAACCTCTGGTTGAGCTTCCAACCTCTGGTCGACATCATCGAATTTATCCACCATATGTGATGCGAGCCTCCTTGGTCAGGAAGAAATGTATGAATGTGAAGAGGCTATGGCTGAATTATCGGAGTCATCGTCGTAGAAACCTTTTGCAAGTCTCATATAATCTCGAGGAGCGACAATACCTGACTTGAGTCATGTAAGATGGCGAGGTTGTTCATCATCTGCATCTGACTCGTATCTTTTTTCCATGGCCTTCTTACTTTTACCGACCATATTTGAAGTCACCGCCTTTACCTCTTTTTCCTTGATTTGATATCTCAGATTATTTTTCCTCCTTTTTGGAGTATGAGACTCAGTTATTCTATTAAATAAAGAAATTCTTTTCTTACCACAGTAGCAACTATTCAGTACAGCTGATATTATTTACTTGCAATGGCATGTCAAATGTGACTGAGTTTGACTCGTTTTCTTTTTACTCATCAAATAATCTCTGAGATCAAGTATTTTAGAAAATAGAGAATTTTCGGTTATATTTTGGACATGCAGCCCACTTGGTTGATGAGAGGGCCCAGGAGCCTACTGTAACCCCCCATGACTGGTGGCGTTACCTGTGCTATACTTATCAACCTTGATTCTGTATAATGGCTGATTTATGCGGTGCTGGGACATAGCCTCGCGTTTTACGCTAGCCTCGCGTTTTACGCTGACTGGGCGTTTTTGCAGAAGTTTAGCTTCTGTTTGTTTAGCCTCGCGTAAAGGAGTATCCTCACACGCTGGCACTATTTTGCGATTCGAGCAAGAATCCTTGGCTTTGTGTTTAACGCTTGGCTCAAGTTTTTGTTCAAGTTCAATAGCCTCGCATGAGGAGTTTTTACTACATGCTGGCTTATGTTCACCGCAAAAGTTTCTTTGCTTCCTCCCATTGAATTAACTTAAATTACAATAGAAGTGAACAAGATATACAAAGAGAACAAACGAGAGGATTTTATATTTCAATCTCTCTCTTTTACAATATAAACGTGGGATCAGTAGCGATGGGATCTATAGTAGTTCCTTTGGACGATCGGTACGTTAAAATCTTCTCTTTTGAAGATATCGGCCGACTGTAGACGATCTTTTTGGTCTTTGCTCTTCACGAATCCAAGACTCTGTGCGTAACCTGAATTCTCTAAGAGGAAGATGATCACAAAAAGGCTTCAAGGCTCTCTCGCGTACTTGAATTGCCAAAGGATCACAAAGAAGATTTTAGATGCCAAAAAGAAGACTCTTGCCGAAAAGAGAGTTAAAACCCGCCGAAAAAATCCCTAGGGTTTCACAGAGAAGTATTTATATCCCCAGGATGATTTGAGAGTTTCTATCAGAATAGAAAGAATTTACTCTCATCAAGGATTCCAATCAAATATTTAATATTGATTTAAATCTCTTGATTTAGAATTCTGATTGGACTTGAATTGGTATGTGGATAAGCCCAAATCATAATCTCAATCAATTTGAGATTCTGGTTATTTGCTCAAGCGGAGCTTTAATCGCATCAAAACGCGGTACTAAACCAGAATGCGGAGCTAACGCGGAGCTATTGAACATCTCCGCGTTTACTCAAACTCGAGGCTAAAAGTAGCCAGACGCGGAGCTATGGATAAGCTCCGCGTTCTATTGTGGAAAATCTTTTTAACTTAGAAATTTTCACTGCCAACAGAACCCCCTCCAAAGTTTTCAAAATGGTTTAGAACTTAGCAAATTTTGAAATACTTTGGATCTTCCAACTGAAAACGCGGAGTTAGAATACCAAGTCTCCTTCGCGTTATGCTCGCCTACGCGGAGCTAATCAGCTTCACTTCATTTTCAGTAAAATGAGTAATTGCTTCATTAATTACTCCCAAATTTCTGCGCTGAATACCAAGCGACGGAAATCCTGTTTAAATAGGGCTCTCGGCTAATCTTCTTCTTCACTTCACCCGAAGAATTTCTGAGAGCTCAGAACTCAGGCAACTCTGTCAATCGAGCGATCTTCGTTCAATTCTCCATAGATTTTCACCATTAGGATGTCATTTCAGAGGAGTTTGGCTAGACGCACATTGGTCGGTGTTAATGGCAGCGGCCGTGGAAGTAGACGCGACGGCGAACCAGTCTATACAACGTCTTCCGAAGGTAAAAACCTTAACTCTTGGTCTTCTAAGAACCATTCGGAGATGTTTTGGCCTGGTTTAATCTGGCCAATTGTTTATTTTACCGGCGAGATCGTCGTTCTCCGGCCGTAAGGCTTGAAGGAGAAGGAGAAGTCAGAGAGGAACTCTGATTTTTCTCTACGCGAAGTTATCGCGTCATCCTCGCGCTTGAAACGCGGGGCTATTAAAAAAAGAGGTAGAGGGAAACTCTATCACGCGAAGTTATCGCGTCATCCTCTGCGTTTTAAAAACGCGAGGCCATTTCATCTGGACGCGAAGTTAGCTTAGCTCCGCGTTCTTCTACTTAGAAGATTTTCAAAAATTTTTTGTGGAACTCCTGATTCTTCTTTTGCAGTGAACCGGGTTCAATCTGATGACTTGGGATGTAGCTTCTCCCTGATATTGTTGGCAGTGAAAATTTCTAAGTTAAAAGGATTTTCCACAACAGAACGCGGAGCCAATTCAATAGCCCCGCGTTTGGTTACATTAACCCTGCGTTTGAATAAAACGCGGAGATATTTAATAGCTCCGCGTTGATTCCATAGTCTGGCTTGTATTAGCCTCGCGTTTGAGTAAAACGTGGAGATGATCAATAGCTCCGCGTTTTGGTTATTTAGCGTCGCATTTTGATGCGATTAAAGCTCCGCGTAAGCAGATAACCAGAATCTCAAATTGATTAAGATTATGATTCTAGGCTTATCCAAATACCCAAATCAAGTCTAATCAGAATTCCATCAAAACTAAGATATTTGATTGGAATTCTTGATGAATGCGAGTTCTATTTAGATAGAAACTCTTGCATTAACCTGGGGCTATAAATACCTTCCTGGTGAAACCCTAAGGGTCTTCTTTTTGGCATCGAAAGTTTCCTATCGATCCTTTGGCAATTCAAGTACGCGAGAGAGCCTTGAAGCCTTTACTGATCATCTTCTGAAATCTTGGAGAATTCAAGTTAAGCACAGAGCCTTGAGTTCGTGAAGATCAGAGAAAGTCACCATCTTCTTTCTGGAGTTCTTGAGAAGTTCGAGTTACGCGAGAGAGCCTTGAACAAATCAAAACCAGAGAAGATCGTCTATAATCGGCCGATATCTTTAAAAGAGAAGATTTCAACGTACCGATCAACCAAAGGAACTACTATAGATCCCATCGCCACAGATCCCACAATATTATAAAAGAGAGAGATTGAAGTATAAATCCTCTCATTTGTTCTCTTTATATATCTTGTTCACTTCCGTTGTAATCTAAGATGTGTTCAATGGAAGGAAGCGAAGCAACTTTTGCGACGAACAAACTGGTGACCACAGTGGGAGACATCTCTTTTACTGATGAAGAGATTGTGGCGTAATCGGACGTTGACTTGATCGGATCCGAAGTAGACACTCTGGTCGTTGAAATCGACCAGCAGAAGTACGAGGAGTTCCTCTCCTCTGGATCAGGTGACTTGGATGAGACACGGCACTATCGTCGCATGTACTCCAATGCCCGAGTGACGGGTAGAAAGGTATCCACCGAGAGACGGGGATCCTTGGAGACTGCGGTTATAGAGCCGGAGTTCACACAAGAAATTCTAGCCGAGGATGAGCTTCCGATTGCCAAAGAAGACTTGGGAACTGGACTGACCAGGACCCAACTCCGGAACAGGAACCGGAGAGCGAGGCGTAGAGCCCTCAAAGCCCGCCTTGGACGCGGAGCTAACTTTAGAGGACGCGAGGCTATGGTCCCTCGCAAATTGGCTCGCGCTACCCGCGAGACCAATCTCTACCGCGTTAAACGCGAAGATACAACTTGCCTTAAAAGCAAGGAAAAGCCAGCGTGTGATTTTCCACGCGAGGCTGGTAATACTGGCGAGTTACGCAAGATTCCTGACACTCGCGAGTTACGCGAGTATAAAAATTATTCAACGCCAGCGTGTGATTCTCTACGCGAGACTATTACTATGCCTAGCGAGAGACGCGAAGCCAGTAAGGGTTGCGCTAGTCGCAGAATACCCAACACTCGCGAGTTACTCGAGTATAAAAATTATTCAAAGCCAGCGTGTGATTCTCCACGCGAGGCTATTATTGTGCCTAGCGAGAGACGCGAAGCCAGTGATACTTGCAATAAACGCAAGACTTCTGACACCCACAAGGAATGTGAGGATGATTGGCAGATAGTTGTCAGTCGTAAAAATTGCGCTAAGCGTGAAGCTATGATCTGCATTAATCGCAAAGATAAGCCAGCGCGCAAGAACTTCCCTTCACGTGGGGGTATTATTCCAGAAGCTAAACTTCCAAAGACACACCAAGCCAGCGAGAAACACGAGGCTAGTGTGGATAAGCGCGGAGCTATTCTTCAAGCCCGCAATGTGAAACGCGAGGCTATTCCTAAGCCACGCGAGGATCGGTCCGACCTCAGAGTCAGGGTTGATCAATCAAAAAAGCTTCAGTGGATTCCTAAACATTCTCAAGAGTTGAATGGACCTCTTGATTCCATGACTAGAGGCACTGACCTCAGGGAACATCTCTCTAAGAAGAGAGGCATAAACCAACTTCAAGTTGAACATAGTTGCCATTGCCAGCAACTTGTGACAGCAGTATTAGCCGTGATGGATAACTGTGGCTGCAGCAAGAACAGGATATCTGTGTTCGACCGATTAAACGAATCAAACCAGAATCCTGCTAAGAAGACAAGAACCACTCCCCTGAAACAAGGGAGAGCTGTAACTTCCAACATGGTAGGAAAAGGGAAGAAAATTGCAGAGACGGATGATGATTCAGAATCGAGTGATGATGAACCTCATCGTATTACTCGACTAAGATCAGGAGCCGTCCCGCCCCCGAAATTATAAGAAGCTCGCAGGGGGTTCTTACGACGAGGACAGCGATAATTTCGCTATAGCCTCGCCCCCATCCTCTATATCATCTCGGCTACAGAAGTCAGCATCGCATATGGCAGATAAGTCTGACGATATCAATCAGAGATTTGAAGCTCAAGAAAAGATGATTCGAGAGCAGCAAAAGATGATTGAAGGACTCAAAGTCATGCTATCGAGATTTGTTGAAGATAACGCCAAAAAGGGAAAAGAAACTCTGAATGAAGAAGAACAGGAAGAGAAAGCCCACTCGATGCATGAGGAAGAGGATAGATTTTCTTTCCATGATCCGCATGGCGAAAAGATAGAAAAGCTGCAGAGTCAACTCGAAGCTTTAATGCGTAAAAAGGAGTTGAAAAAAGCTGGGGTCTCTAGACCATATCCTCCTGAATGGGATATGATACCTTACCCACCAAAGTATAAGCCGCTCAAGTTAGAGCCATACGAGGGGAAGGGATCGCCCAGTCAGCATATATATTACTTTTTGTCCCAAGCAGGATACTTAATGGGTAATGATCCCATCATGACCAAAGTATTTGCAAGTACTTTGCGAGGGCCTGCCTTTACTTGGTTCATGCAGTTGCCCCCAGGTACTATTAATACCTGGTTAGATGTTGAGAAATTATTTCTCTCACGTTTCTTCGAGGATGACACCGAGATTACTGTTCATTCCCTCCTTGCAACTAGGCAAGGAGAACAAGAAACGGTTAAAGATTTCATAGAAAGGTTCCGAGAGAAGTCCGTACATTGTAAACACGGAATGATCCAGGAAACTCTAGTCGAGACCTGTCGACACAACCTTAAGACCAATGTGCTCTTCAAAATGGGGGCCGTAGAGTCTAAGACGTGGAGGGATCTGCTCAAACAAGGAGAGCAAGCTGAAGACTTGATTCGCCGAGTCGAGGAATCCCGCGGATCAAGAAACGCTGGGGGTAGTAAGCCATATACCCAAAACAACAGCAATAAGAATAAAGGGAAAGCAGTCATGTCGTCAGAAGCTGCTCCTCAGAAAACCGGTCTTCCGCCAGAGCCAAAGCCTCAAGGATAGCGAGGATCAAGGCAAATCAGACCGCAACAAGAAAGGAATTACACTTTTAAGGCAGAACAGACACATATCCTCTTTCACCTGCTCCAGAAGAAAGGAATGCTAAAACTTCCGGAGAATAAGAAGCCAGAAGATGCGGGTAAGACTAAAGACCCCAATTACTGTCTTTATCACCGGAATGTTGGACACCCTACCAGGGATTGTTTTCCCCTTAAGAACAGAATCCAAGCACTAATAGAGGCTGGAGTTTTGATGCTTAAGGAAGAGCAGAAGAAAGTCACTGCCAATATGGCAACCATAATGGTCGGAACCCACGAATTTCCCGCAGAAGTGACCCCAATCCCTAAGGGTAAGATGGTCACGAAGAATCTTGATCCGCACAACAAAGCCCAAGAGGGACTTGAGTTATGTGGGTTCACCCCGACTTGCTGAAAGATAAACAATGGACTACTTCAAGAAGTCAAGAGAAGAAGCGGACTGTTAATGCCATTTCTGCAGATATAAAGGAAGAATATATAGTTTCGGAAACCTTCACAGATTCTGAAGAAGAACCCGAAACTATAGCCACTCATCAAGATGGGGCAGGCCCTTCCGGTACTCGATCTGGAAAGACATATCTTAAGGACTACACTAGAGTGGATCCAAAAGATATCTATGCAGAACTCGCAAAGCCTGCGAAGTAGAAAGGACTTCGTTTCCAGAAGAATCCTACCAGAGATGAAGGAGCCAAAGAAACTCCCTTCGAATTTGACATAATTGCACAGTTGGCTAACATCCCAGCGCGAGTAACGCTTTACGAATTGTTGAGATTATCAAAATCAACACGTGAAGCTCTAAGAGAGGCCTTGGCAGACTCTGAGTCGTTCCTAACTCAGATTGTCGAGCCGGGCATCGAAGAGCGGGACTCTTGCCCCCACTGTCATCAAGTGAGGAGGCAAGTCCCACAAATCATCTTCTCTCCAGAAGACATGCAGGTGAGGAATATAAAGCATAATAGGCCTTAATATTTCACTGGATATGTCGGGTACACAAAAGTGGACCGAATTCAGATTGATCCAGGTTCTGCACTCAGCGTCGTGCCCAGTAAATTGATGCAGCTGTTGGGGATTTCCCTTCATCGCTTGACACCTACACACACTACCATCTATAGATTCAACGCTAATAATAGCCATCCTCTTGGTAAGATCCGATTGCGGTGTCAAATTGGAGACTTGAAAACGGAGGTTACATGCTATGTAATTGACGTTGATACCTCCTACAATATTTTATTGGGGCGACCTTGGATCCACTCTCATATGATAGTTCCGTCGACTCTTCACCAGTGCATGAAATATTGCGATGAGGAAGGAGAGGTCCGGACACTAATTGCTGACAAGCAACCATTCAAAGGGTTGGAAAATTACTTCACAGATGCTGCACTCTATAAGCCAGCACATGAAGCCTCCAATGACAGTCTTAGCAAGTCTCCAAAGCCCGACGACAGTGGCAATGAAGCCAACACTGAGTACGAGCTCCTTGGAGAAGATGATGGGGGTGATTACGAAATCAACCCTCACCTAGATCTTAGCTTAGGTCTTGATAATATAGTGGATGTAACAGAAAGTGAATGGGTTATTAATGAAAATGTAAAGTTAGTCTACGAGCATGCTGTAGCTACTGAGTCTGAGCCCTCTTGTACCTCCACCGAAGCGGATGGCCTGACCGAACTTGAAGTTCTGGCGGCATACCATTTGCCCCTCAGGTCTTCCCTCCTCTCTCAATTAAAAATAACCGAGGATCAAGGGCACTTCTTTGAAGTGCCTCCCCGACAGAAGTCCCAAAGGCCGATCATATTCGGCAAAGTGGCCACGTCACCTCGACAGAGACAAAGTAGTGAAAGTGATGAACAAACATCACCTCAATTTCACTTATATGAGCAAAGGTCCCGACAGATGATGGAGAAAATGGGCTTTAATTTTACCCAGAAGCCGGGATTAAACTTTGGAAAAGGGCGGCGGAATCTCATACCCTCGTTTAGACCGAGAGGAAAGAGCCCTGATTATTATCAGAAGACCCGCAGGGTTGGGTTATGTATCTACTCTACCCTCGTCACCATTAAATGATGAGAGAGTCCTTCGGCCAAAGAAGAAACATTTTCACCAGATCATGATTCAGATATAAGCACCGGTGCTTGGTTTCAATCTTTGACAATCAATATGGTTTCAGCCGCGCCAGAAAGCGACAAAGAACCAATTGACGTTCAAGATGATGCTTGGGCTAGGTATATGGATACTCTCTGGGATGTCCGCTTTGAACAGCGTGACCCGCCCACAGAAGACAAATTAATACAGGTTAACATGGGAACGGAAGAAAATCCGAAACCCATTTTCATAAGCGACACACTAACTCTTTTAGAAAAAGAGGAACTTATATCCCTTATCAAAGAGTATATAGATGTGTTCGCATGGAGTTATGAAGATATACCTGGGCTTGACCCTCAAATTGTCACACACCGGTTAAATATAAAAGAAGATGTCAAACCTGTTAAATAACAACAGAGGCGTTTTCGACCGGAATTGATGGAGGCAATAGTTGCTGAGGTCAATAAGCTTATACAATTCGGGTTCATCCGTGAAGAACAACACCCAGACTGGGTGGCAAACATAGTGCCAGTTCGCAAAAAGAATGGCAAAATCCGGATATGCATTGACTTTCGAGATCTGAACGCTGCATGTCCCAAGGATGAATTTCCACTCCCCATCACCGACGTGATGATCGATAATACTTGCGGTTATGAGAGGATGTCCTTTATGGATGGCTTCTCAGGTTATAACCAAATCAAGATGCACCCGGATGATGAAAAGTATACAGCTTTCAGAACGCCACAGGGGGTATACTGTTATACGGTGATACCATTCAGATTAAAGAATGCAGGTGCCACCTACCAACATGCAATGAGCGCCATATTCAAAGAACACCTACGCAGAATAGTGGAGTGCTATGTGGATGACTTAGCAGTTAAAAGCAAAGACAAAGAAGATCATCTTCACGATTTAAGAGTGGTCTTCGATCTTATGCGGAAACATCACTTGAAGATGAATCCTACCAAGTCGTTCATGGGGGTATCCAGCGGGAAGTTTCTAGGGTTCGTAATAACTTCAAAAGGAATTTTCCTCGACCCCGAAAAGGTAAAAGCGATTAGCGAAATGCCGCCTCCCCGCAATCTTAAGGAATTAAGGGGATTACAAGGAAAGCTCGCTTATATTCGACGCTTCATTTCCAACCTATTTGGACGATGCCAGCCATTCTCAAAACTTATGAAAAAGGGAGTGTCTTTTATATGGGATGAGGCATGTCAGCAGGCATTTGACGACCTCAAGGAGTACCTTACTAAGCCTCCTGTACTAATGGCACCAGCCCCTGGGCAGCCCTTCCTTATATATGTAAGGGCCATGGATAATGCTTTAGGAGCATTACTTGCTCAATATAATGAGCACGGCCATGAACATGCCCTCTACTATTTAAGTAGAACAATGATTGGGGCCGAACAGTGGTATACCCCGATTGAAAAAGAATGTTTAGCCCTAGTGTTTGCTGTTCAGAAAATGCGACACTACCTTTCGGGGCAAATAATTCATGTCATATCACGGGTTAATCCCCTGAAGATTCTGATGACAAAACCAGGATCCTTGAATGGCCGATTAGCAAAATGGGCGCTCTTACTATCACCCTATGACATACATTTTGTCCCTCAAAAGGCCATGAAGGGACAGGCAATCGCTGATTTCCTTGCAGACCATCCAATTTGGTGCAAATTAAAGCAGACATCATAAGTCAACACAGTTACCGGAGAACAACCTTGGCAAATGTTCTTTGATGGTGCCGCGAGACGATCTGCTGCTGGAGTGGGGGTTGTGCTAATATCCCCACATAAACATATATTGCCTAACGGTTACTCATTAACAGAACCGTGCACTAATAATGTAGCGGAGTACAATGCGCTTATTATCGGCTTAAAAATAGCTCTGCAACTGGGGGTGAACCATCTAGAGGCATATGGAGATTCTAAGCTCATTGTCAATCAGATGACAGGTGAGTATGAAGTCAGATATGAAGCCCTCATCCCCTATCATCAGCTAGCTATTGAGCTAGCAGGATATTTTGAACAATTCTACATATATCACGTATCTCGAAACGAGAACATTTATTCAGATGCTCTTGCCGCATTAGCCGCAACGCTAGCAATCCCGCCAGGTGAAGCTAAAAGCATCACCATTGGTAGTAGAGAACTCCTCAACCCAGATGTGGTATCTCAAGCCGAAGAGGTATGCCAGATTGGCTTAAAGTTAGAACCCCGTGACTGGCGATTTCCGTTTGTGGATTATGCCTTGCATGGGATATTACCAGAAGATCCTAAGGAAGCCACCTCAATAAAGAGGAAGGCCCAAAGATTTCATTACGACCAGAAACTTCAGACTTTGTATAGAAAGTCAAGAGGTGGTCTATTGCTACGCTGCATATCGAAAGTAGAAGCAGAACAAGTGCTAAAAGAAACACATGATGGAATATGTGGAGCTCATCAGCCCGGTCCTAAACTTGGAGACCGTATAAGAAGGCTGGGGTACTACTGGCCGAGCATGGTTACGGAAGCAATGGCATACGCTAAACGATGTCATGCATGCCAAATACATGCCAATTTTATTCATCAACCCCAAGAATACTTGCACAATACCGTCGCAAACTGGCCATTTGAAGCCTGGGAAATGGACATTGTAGGGCCAATAACTCCCCCGTCATCCAGAGGACATCGGTTTATTCTTGCAATAACCGATTATTTTTCAAAATGGGCCGAAGCCGTGCCCATGAAAGAGGTGAAAACGGCAGATGTGATCAAGTTTATCAAGCATCATGTCATTTACCGATTTGGCGTCCCTCGACGGATCATTCATGATAATGGTCTACAATTCATCAGTCAGGGATTCTCCAGATTCTGCAACAAGTTCAGAATCAAAGATATCGCTTCTACACCATATAACCCTGCGGCTAATGGGTTAGCTGAAGCTTTCAACAAGATGATTATTAAACTCCTTCGGAAGTTCGTCCCTTCTAATAAACGAGATTGGGATGAAAAGCTAGGAGAATGCCTGTGGGCTTATCGCACCACCGTTCGCACCCCGACTAAAGCTACCCCGTTCTCTTTGGTTTATGGAAGTGAGGCTGTTCTGCCTCTTGAAATCCAGATACCATCATTAAGAGTGGCTTTAGCCACAAAGATGACGACAGAAGAGCGCCATCAGCAACAACAAATTGAGTTAGAGGCGTTAGATGAAAAACGTCTCAGGGCTCAACAACAAATTGAGTTGTATCAAGCCCGCATAGCTCAAACGTTCAATAAGAACGTCAAACCAAGGACCTTTAGGCAAGGAGACTTGGTTCTGGCTGTTAAGAGGCCAATGGTGCTAACCCACAAGACTAAGGGTAAATTTGAACCCAAGTGGGAAGGACCGTTTGTTGTGGAGACAGTATACTCCAGTGGAGCCTATCGCTTAATGGATCAAGACGGCGACAGGATGATGATGCCGATCAATGGCAAATTTCTAAAGAAATACTATTCTTAGCACCCCTGGAGATACGCGTCTTCTCTTTTTCTTAGGCATGCGCATTGTGCGCCTCTGATCTAAACCTGGTGAGTTTGGTTCTCAAGTTTGAACCACCTCCAGTCTTTTTATTAGGCATGCGCAGTTTGGCGCCTCTGACCTAAACCCTGGTGTGTTTGGAGTACCCAGTTCAAGTTACGCGAGAGAGCCTTGAACCGCCTCCAGTTTGATTCTCAAGTTTGAACCACCATCAGTCTTTTCTTGGGCATGCGCAGTTTGGCGCCTCTGACCCAAACCTGGTGTGCTTAGTTCTCAAGTTTGAACAACCCCCAATCTTCTTTTAGGCATGTGTAATTAAGTGCCTCTGACCTAAAAAGTATGAATTGCCCAATGCCGACTAGGCAATGGGAAGAGAACTAGTTTCTCGCCAACCCATCATGCTGGGGTAAAAGTATGAATTGCCCAACGCCAACTAGGCAATAGGAAGAGAACAAGTTTCTCGCCAACCCATCATGGTGGGGTAAAAGTATGAATTGCCCAACGCCAACTAGGCAATGGGAAGAGAACAAGTTTCTCGCAACCCATCATGCTGGGGTAAAAGTATGAATTGCCCAATGCCAACTAGGCAATGGGAAGAGAACTAGTTTCTTGCCAACCCATTATACTGGGGTAAAAGTATGAATTGCCCAACGCCAACTAGGTAATCGGAAGAGAACTAGTTTCTCGCCAACCCATCATGCTGGGGTAAAAGTATGAATTGCCCAATGCCGACTAGGCAATGGGAAGAGAACTAGTTTCTCGCCAACCCATCATACTGGGGTAAAAGTATGAATTGCCCAACGCCAACTAAGCAATGGGAAGAGAACTAGTTTCTCACCAACCCATCATACTGGGGTAAAAGTATGAATTGCCCAACGCCAACTAAGCAATGGGAAGAGAACTAGTTTCTCGCCAACCCATCATACTGGGGTAAAAGTATGAATTGCCCAACGCCAACTAGGCAATGGGAAGAGATTAAATTTCTCGCCAACCCTTTCATACTGGGGGTAAAATAAAGTATGAATCGCCCAATACCGATAAAGTAAAGGGAAGAGGAAAAGTTTGGCATTTTAGCCCAAACGTAATCCTCGACAACTCACCATGTTGAGGGGAATAACATGGCTAGCCCAACTCAAACGGTAGTTGGTAAAGGCTAATCAAATCCGTTAATAGCTGGGGGTTTGCTAAAAATCCCATATTAAACTTTAATTTTTACTTCGGCTCGAGAAATTGAGCATAAACGGTACCGAGATAAATCGTTTTGACGACAGGTTATTTGTTGGGCAAGCAAATCTGTTTTGAAGCCGGCAAATAAAAGAGTCAAAAGAATCATCTTTATTAAAAAGGTGATGATACAAAAAGAATTTCAAAGAAACATCGTAAGGTTATCTCTCTTCTGTTTACGAAGTTCTTATTACAAGGAAGATAAAAGTGTAAAGAGAGATGAAACTATTGGTCTCCCAGGAGTCTCAATTGGTTTATTGTCTCGTCCAAATTTCTACGATGAGAAGTCTCCACGGTTTGCTGAGCTTGCCTACGCAACTCATCGTCACTTATTGTAAGTTGTTGCTGACGAGATTCTTCTATGGCACGATTCCTGGCCATCTCTTCCTGCTGAATCTGCTCCTGCTGGGCAAGCAACATCTCCCGCTTCTTGACAGATTCTCCTAATCGGAGTTCATTTTCTATCAAGGTGGCCCGAGCTCTGGCAATCGTCTCCTGGGCTTTAGAGATGGCCGCCTGACTTTCCTCAATCCCAAAGTTTACTCTCTGCAGGTCGCCTAGAACGGATTCCCGACTGGCCTGGAGCTCTGTTAGCTCCTAAGACCATCTCTCCTCCTGCTGCCTTAAAAATTTCTTCGAGATAAGGATTTTGCCCGAAGCCGCGCCAGCTCTATCTCAGTGATCGCATCCACATCCGCCTGACGGAGTGTGTGTAGCGTGGTCACCTGTTCTTCTAAAGCTGCAAGGCGGGCCTGATATGGAGCTGCTCGATCTTGTCCACCGAATTCTTCAATATTTCCTAAATAGCGGAGTAGCAGTGGACGTGCGAAGTTGAAGGAATCGTGGCCAACAAGAACCATTTCGACACATCTTCTTAACAAATGCATAAAATCCTCGACAGTGAAGCCGAAAAGTTTTTCAAGAGGATTTGCAGTGTCGGTAGGCAAAGTAGGTAATGCCAAGAAAGGTGTCGTAGTGGCTGGAATTGAAGAAGAAGAAGCCCGTCCCTGCATTAAATTCATAATCTGGGGGACCAGTAGAGCCAGTGCAGATCTGGAAGAGCTGGAGACCCCAGACGAAGTACCGTCAGTACAGATCACTTGGGTACCCCCACCAACAGGAAAAGAAGATGGGATCACTTCACCTGAAGCTCCTCCGGTGGGAGAAGCATCTTCGAATGAGAATTTCAAATTATTCTCCTCCTCTGCTGGAAGGCTTGAAGTCGGAAAAGTTGTAGGTATCTCAGCAGCCACGACAACAGACGACGTTAAAATCGCTGACTGAGAAGGCACGTCAACGACCACGGGAAATGTCTCAGTGGAGCAAACTGGCGTTGGAGACGGCATGCTAGGAGAAGGTGTAGCCTCATTAGCAGCAGCCGCGATAATGACTTCTGTTCTCTCATCGCTCTCCAGTTCATCAATGGGGGGAATTGAAGAGGAAACAGAGGCAGGAGCTGGTACAGAATAATCAGCTGCAAATTCACCAACAGAGCCACCTACATCACCAACAGAGCCACCTACGCTACCAGCGGAACTGGGATGGTCCATTCTGTCATCAAACTCTATCTAAGTAGTCGAGTGCATCGGCGAAAGGAGTTGATCACCTGCATTTTAAAGAAACAAGAAGACTGGTGTTACAGTAAAAGAATAATGGGTAAAAGGTAAAACGCTAAGAACTATACCTGGGGGTACAAGTCCAGTTGTCGGACTTGAAGGGGGAGCTATTATCGTTTCCAGCAATGTACCCGTCTCGCTACCCGCTAGTTGCATCACAGGTTCTGCCACAGGCTCTATGGCCGAAGGTGCCGAAACCTCAGCGACACTTGAAGCTTTAGCAGGTTCATCCTCCCTTGCTGAAACTGGGGGTAGTGCTGAAGCCAACAAGTCTGAAGCAAGTTTGATAGCCACTTCTTCGGGGGCTATCAAAGTCTCCTGCCCCAACTTTGGCTTCTTACCGGGCCTTTTCTTTAAAGAGCCGCGGCGTTTGAGAGTTGGACTCAGGGGACGACTGACAACAGGCTGAGGAGCTCCACCAGCACCAGTATTGTCGTCATCATCACCAGCATGTACTGAACAAGGCGTGCCCACCACATGTTGTTAGAAGAATGAACCCAGCCAGGCATCCTGAAGTCGCTAGCGGGTACTGACCATCCTTCGCCAAGAACTCACTTAAGAAAGTTCGGGCACGAGATGGGAATTCTCCCACTGGAAGCTCCTTGCCAAATCGGCTTGGAAGCAAGCCAGTAATGCATCTGGGGGAACCGTCTTGATAAATCCCTTTTGCAACAAATTTGCCTGTTGGGACGCCATCTTGCTCTTGAGTCAATCCCCACTTTAATTCTCGAGGCGTCGCTAGCCTCTGAAGATAGACCAGAGGATAGCTATGATCCATTCTAGGCAGAAACATCAGCATTTCACCTGAGTTATATAACCAAACGCGTTCCTCTTCAGAAAGGATCTCATCTGAGTGGTCCATCTGGTCTCCAAAGAGGAAGGCGGGTTTCTCCATCGCCTTTCTGTTCACATCTTCAAAATCCGCATCAGTTATGATCTCCCTCGCAGTGGTGGGATGATATTTGATCAACTTCTCCCTGCGATCCTTCGGGTCTGGCTTGTACGAGGGCAGGATGGTAATGAAACGAAATTGGCCTGAGGGATCAGAACCCCCAGCAAAGCCGAAGTAATTCTTGTGGGCAAGAGATTCTATCGAATACCCTATTGCACAAAGAAACACCAGAGTAAGAGAAGTTTCTCTAGGGCAGAAAATTTCTCTAAGTATGAACGCGCGAAGCTAAAGATTAGAACGCGCGAAGCTAAGAATAGCACCGCGCGAAGCTAAAAATTAGACCGCGCAGAAGTCAAAAGAGCCTCGCGTTTCAGCGCGATTGCTACTTAAAAGCGTTTCAGCGCGATTGCTATTTAAAAGAGTCTCGCGTTTGCAGCGCGACTGCTACTCAAAATAGCCTCGCGTTTTCAGTGCGACTGCTACTCAAAATAGCCTCGCGTTTCAGCGCGACTGCTACTCAAAATAGCCTCGCGTTTCAGCGCGACTGCTACTTAAAAGAGCCTCGCGTTTCAGCGCGACTGCTACTCAAAATAGCCTCGCGTTTCAGCGCGACTGCTACTTAAAATAGCCTCGCGTTTTCAGCGCGACTGCTACTTAAAATAGCATCGCGCTTTAAACACGAGGATGACGCGATAACTTCGTGTAAGAAGGCAGTCAGAGACTTTTCTTCTTCTCCAAGCCTTACGGCAGGAGTACGGCGATCTCGCCGGTAAAAGAGTTGATTGATCAGTTAAATTTAAGCCAAATCACTCTAGAAATGTTCTAAAGAGTCTTGATGGAAGGATTCTTACCCCCGATAGGCGAAATATGGGCTGGCGCGTCGCTGCCTTGGTCACCGCCACCACTGCTTGCGCCAATCGCCGATGATGGAGCCGCTCGAGAAGTAGCACGATTTTTGGGTGCCATTGCTGAGGAAAATCGACTGAAAATCTAGAGAAACTCGGTCGAAAGAAGCTCGGGTCGCCTGAACTGTGATCGCCTGAATCTCTAAGTTTCTGGAAAATTCTCAAATAAAGTGAGAAGGATAAGGAATAGAGATTTTATTTAAATTGAAAGAAACCGTCTCTTAGAATTCGGCGCGAATTTCGGAGAAAGTGACTGGTCAGTTACTCTCCAACACGCGAAGCTATTAGCCTCGCGCGACTATGGAAATGCGAAGTTGTTTAACTCCGCGCAACTATACAAAACGCGAGGATAGCCTGTGCCTTAGCTTCGCGTTTTCATGGAAAAACTTAGATTTTTGACGAGTGCAATTAGGCGCTTCCATCTAAGTTAAAGCGATCCTTATCCGATCATTTGGGTATTATCAATCTAAGTCACGCAGAAGAGCCTTAGATTATTTCACCAAAATTATTGACCATCTGTTTGTTGAGCAAGCAAAATTCTTGAAGCCAACAAATAGAGAGGAAAATAATTTGCTCTTTATTTATAAAAGAAGATATTACAAAGAGGGAGTTATACCTCTCCCAAAAGCTTTTACATGATCAATTTATCAATAACTGAACAGTAAGACTTCTCTACGGGGTGTTGAAGCTCAGTTCCCTGGTTCAAATACAAAAGAACTCCAGATTTCTCTATGGGGTGTTGAAGCTCAGTTCCCTAGTTCACATGCAAAAGATCTCCTCTGCAAATGTCAATTAGGATCTGTCATCCGAAATGAAGCACGAGAGGAAAGGCAAGTGCTGCACTGAAGCGCAATTCTGCACTGCAAGTGCTGCAGCTCCTTATTTACAGCCCCTTCAGGAGTTTATCTCTCAAAGCCAGAGCTTGAAACCTGCAACTATGTTGTAAAGTATATGCTTCTAACTTCCTTAGAGTTACTTTTGCTGAGGAAGATCGATGGACCCGCATACATTCCTCTTCAGGAAGGACTGGACTTACTGTAAAAGGAACAGAGTTTCCAAAAGAGTGAAAACGCGGAGCTAAGCTAACTCCGCGTACAGTTGAAGAAATAGCCTCGCGCTTTAAATGCAGAGGATGATGCGATAACTTCGCGTAAAGGGGGACAAGATTTCTTTCTGCTCTTTCCTTCTCTTTCAAATTCATAGCGACTGCTAATCAGAGATAGCCTCGCAATTCATCGCGATTGCTAATCAAAGATAGCCTCGCAATTCATCGCGACTACTAATCAAAGATAGCCTCGTAATTCATCGCGACTGCTAATCAAAGATAGCCTCGCAATTCATCGCGACTGCTCGCAATTCATCACGACTACTAATCAAAGATAGCCTCACAATTCATCGCGACTGCTAATCAAAGATAGCCTCGCGGATTCATTGAGACTACTAGTAAAGCCTCGCGTTTCAAGCGCAGGGACGACACAATAAAACGGTAATCTCGCCGACAAGATAAGCAATCGTCCAAAATAAACCAAGCCAAAATATCTCAGAATGGTTCTTAGAAAACCAAGAGATGAGGTTTTTTACCTTCGGAAGACGCTGCATAGACTGGTTCGCCGTCGCGTCTACCTTCACGGCTGCTGCCATCAACGCCGGCCAACTTGCGAAAAGCCAAACTCCTCTAGAGAGACATCCTATGGAGAATTGAACGAAGATCAGTTGAAGATCATTCGTGAGTCACTCGAGTTCTCAGAAATTCTTCGGATGAGATGAAGAAGAAGATGAGCCGGGAGCTCTATTTAAACAGAATTTCCGTCGCTTGGTATTCGGCGTGAAAACTCAGGGTAATTAATGACATAATTACTCATTTCACTGAAGACGAAGTGAAGCTGATTAGCTCTGCGTAAGTGAGCGTAACGCGAGATAGACTTGGTATTCTAACTCCGCATTTCAGTTTAAATATCCAAAGTATTTCAAAATCTGCTGAAGTCTAAGCCATTTTGAAAACTTTGGAGGGGGTTCTGTTGGCAGTGAAAATTTCTAAGTTAAAAGGATTTTCCACAACAGAACACGGAGCCAATTTAATAGCCCCGCATTTGGTTACATTAACCCTACGTTTGAATAAAACGCGGAGATGTTTAATAGCTCCGCGTTGATTCCGCAGTCTGGCTTGTATTAGCCTCGCGTTTGAGTAAAACGTGGAGATGATCAATAGCTCGGTGTTAGCTCCGCGTTTTGGTTATTTAGCGCCGCGTTTTGATGCGATTAAAGCTCCGCATAAGCAGATAACCAGAATCTCAAATTGATTGAGATTATGATTCTGGGCTTATCCAAATACCCGAATCAAGTCTAATCAGAATTCCATCAAAACTAAGATATTTGATTGGAATCCTTGATGAATGCGAGTTCTATTTAGATAGAAACTCTTGCATTAACCTGGGGCTATAAATACCTTCCTGGTAAAACCCTAAGGGTCTTCTTTTTGGCATCGGAAGTTTCCTATCGATCCTTTGGCAATTCAAGTACGCGAGAGAGTCTTGAAGCCTTTGCTGATCATCTTCTGAAATCTTGGAGAATTCAAGTTACGCACAGAGCCTTGAGTTCGTGAAGATCAGAGAAAGTCAGCATCTTCTTTCTGGAGTTCTTGAGAAGTTCGAGTTACGCGAGAGAGTCTTGAACAAATCAAAACTAGAGAAGATCATCTATATTCGGCCGATATCTTTAAAAGAGAAGATTTCAACGTACCGATCGTCCAAAGGAACTACTATAGATCCCATCGCCACAGATCCCACAATATTGTAAAAGAGAGAGATTGAAGTATAAATCCTCTCGTTTGTTCTTTTTATATATCTTGTTCACTTCCGTTGTAATCTAAGATGTGTTCAATGGAAGGAAGCAAAGCAACTTTTGCGACGAACAGATATATCTTCAAAAGCAGGCTATGCACCGATCTTCATCAACGAAAGTAACTCTAAGAAAGCCAGAAGCACATGCTTTACAACATAGTTGCAGGTTTCAAGCTCTGGCTCCTTTTGAAGGAGTTACAAGAACTCTGCGGCAGCCCATTAAGTTTTTTTGAGAATCATTTCTGTTAGATGACAATCTCTGTTACTTTCCAAAGCGCTGGAGATGATCATCTAAAAGCTTGCAGCGCTTCAAATTCAACTTGTGCTTCATTTCAGATGACAGATCCTAGTTGACATTTGCAGAGGAGATCTCTTGTATATGAACTATGGAATTGAACTTCAACACCCTGCGGAGGAATCTCACCGTTAGGTTATTGATGAATCGATGAATATGTAGAAGCTTTTAGGAGAGGTATAACTCCTTCTTTGTAATTTCTTTTTTTATAAATAAAGGCAAATTATTTTTCTCTCTATCTGTCGGCTTCAAGAATCTTGCTTGCTCAACAAATAGATGGTTAATAATTCTGGTAAAATAATCTAAGGCTCATCTGCGTAACTTAGATCATTAATACCGATATGATCGAGTAAGGATCCTCTTTAACTTAGCCAAAAATTCAAGTTTTTCATGAGAACGCGAAGCTAAAATACCAAGTTATCTTTGCGTTTCGCGGAGTTGTGCAGAGTAGCGCGGAGTTAATATCTTAGCTTTTCCCATCATTACACGAGGCTAATAGCTCCGTGTTTTGGAGAGTAACTGGTCAGTTTTCTTCTCCGAAACTCGCGTCGAATTCCAAGAGGCGGTTTCCCTCATTTAAATGAAATCTCTATTCCTTTTCTCCTCACTTCACTTGAGAATTTTCCAGAAACCCTAGAGATTCAGACGATCAGAGCTCAGGCGACCCGAGTGTTCTCCGACCGATTTCTTCCTCATTTCCCGTCGATTTTCCTCGACTTTTTTGAGAAATGGCGCCCAAGACCCGTGCTACTTCTCGTGCAGATTCATCATCGGCGACTGGCACAAGCAGTGGTGGCAGCGGCCATGGCGGCGACACGCCAGTCCACGTTTCACCTATTGGGGGTAAGAATCTTTCTATCGAGACTCTTTAGTACATTTCTAAAGTGATTTGATTTGATGTTAACTGATCAATCACTTCTTTCATCGGCGAGATCGCCGTACTCCGGCCGCAAGGCTTGGAGAAGAAGAAAAGCCTCTGGCTTTCTTCTTACGAGAAGCTATCGCGTCATCCTAGCGTTTTGATGCGCGGGGCTATTTTAATTAGTAGTTGCGTTGAAACGCGAGGCTCTTTCGAGTAGCAGTCGCGTGGAAACGCGAGGCTCTTTTGAGTAGCAGTCGCGTGGAAACGCGAGGCTATTTTATTTAGCAATCGCGATGAAACGCAAGGCTCTTTTAAGTAGCAGTCGCGTAGAAACGCGAGGCTATTTTGACTTCTGCGCACCTTTAGCTTCGCGCGGCGCTATTTTAGCTTCGCGCGTTCTAATTTTTAGTTTCGCGCGTCCATACTTAGAAAAATTTTCTGTCTCATAGAAACTTTTCTAACTCTGATTTTTCTTCTTGCAGTAGGGTACTCGGCGGAAGCTCTTCCCCATAAGAACTACTTTAGCTTTGCTGGTGGTTCTGATCCATCAGCTCAATTTCGCTTCACCACGATCTTGGCTGCATATAACCCTAACTTGAGAGACCGTAGGGAGAAATTGATCAAATACCATCCTACTACTGCACGCGAGATCATCACTGATGCAGCTTTCGAGGATGTGAACAGAGGAGCACTAGAGAAGCCCGCATTTCTCTTTGGGGACCAGATGGAGCAATCAGATGCGATCCTATTTGAAAAGGACTACATGTGGCTATATAACTCTGGCGAAGCTTTAATGTTTCTGCCTGGGATGGATCGTAACTATCCCCTGGTCTATCTTCAGAGGCTGGCGATGCCTTGGGAGTTAAAGTGGGGACTAACTCAAGAGCAAAATGGCATCCCAACGGGCAAATTTGGTGCACAAGGGGTTTATCAAGATGGTCCCCCAGATGCATTACTGGTTTGCTTCCAGGCCGTCTTGGCAAGGAGCTCCCAGTAGGAGAAGTTCCAATCCGCGCAAGAACTTTCATAAGCGAGTTCCTGGCGAAAGAAGGTCAGTACCCGGCCAGCGACTTTAGGATGCCTGGCTGGGTTTATTCTTCTGGCAACATGTAGTGGGCCCACTTTGTTCAGTACATGTTGGATTCTCATGAACCCATCTTGAAGTAGATTGGTCTGCACAAGGCCATTAGGAACGTCCAATTCGGGTTCCCTCAGAGTGCATATCACTTTTTCTGCTTTCTGGAGATGTATAACCCCGAGACCTGCACTCTTTTTACACCAGTGGGTGAGCTAGGGTTTGCTCTCCACGAGATGTTTGAAGTTTCTGGGCTCTCAATGAGCGAAGTTCCCTACGAGGAGTACATCCCTACTACTGAGGAGCTGAACATACTATTGGCGAAGGACGAGCGCATCTATGCCACATACTGGGAGATGATGTGCCACTACCGCATCTGTGCTGACTTAGTAGGTGTGCGTAATCAAGGTATCGGCCACAAGAAATGGGCTGATTACCTCTTCGCCAATTTGAATTCTAAGGATAGTTCAACAACTGTCCATGGCCACACTCCTGTCTACATCACAGAGATTGAGCACCGCATTGCCTAGACCCGGCTAACGCTTTATACTACTGAATCCAACGAAAGTGGATTTGGTCCTGGTATTTCATTCAAGAGCTACCACTATCAGGCTCAGTCCCCAGTGTCCAACAGAGGCGTTATTGCCGGATTCCTGATGCTGTGACTGAAGAGATGTGTCGTACCGTCGCTGCCCAAAGAAGCAATTACAATGACTGTGGTATATCCAGCAGTTCTCCTTACATACGGCCAACCTTTCGGACTTCTTCCCGCCATGGTGTGCAATCTGCAGCATGGATTGCGGACACTCTGTAATGACTTCATTCCTGCCAATAAGGGCAAAGGAAAAGGGAAAGGCAAGTCGAAGGAAATCGTTCAAGTGAAGACTCCGAACCCTAGGGTGGAGCTTCCTTACACTTATCTGATGGCATGGCTCGTTTTACACTGCCCTTCTCTGATGAGTGCTGCTTCACGCCGCTCAGGTGACAAGTGTTATCTTGTGGAACTGTATGAATGTTCCTCATGGCAGCAATATTATATGTCCCAAATCCGTAAGACTCTCCGACAACACCAGAACTATGAGATTTTCAGGTGCTTCCCCGACTTTTCTGGTGGAGGATATGGATTAAAGTTGAAAGATACTGTAGGAGCAAACAATTTTACTGCTTTATCCTCAGGAGCTTTCTGGTGGCTTCTCAATATTCGGCCCGGGCATCTGGTATATCGTCAAGATAGTAAATGTCTTATCGAATCGAGTCGTTTCGCTCGCCAATTTGGATACTCCCAACTCTATGTGGGTAATCCAAGCAAAAATCTTGTCCATGAGGGGAACTTGTACGAGGGTGCCCGCGGCTAGTTTCATTTCGCAGCTGGCGGGACTGGAGCTGAATTTGCTCTTCCACAGAAGTCGCCAGAATTGGCCATGACTCTCAGCTTTTGCATATGGTATCGCATCGCAAATACTGATGTGCCTCATTTCTCCCTCAACCGAAACTGTTGCAAGGAGATTGAGGCTTTCTACATTAGCCGCCAGGGTTCTTCAAGAGTAAGAATAAAAGGAATGGAGGAATTCCTTGGCGCCGCGGCTGAACCGTCAGACGTCAGCGAGTCTGATGATGATGATAATAACAATGGCGATAATAACCCTGATAGTGGAGGTGCTCCCCAACCTGTTTTCATTCGCCCTTGGAGCCCGACTCTGAAACGCCGCGGTACCCTAAAGAAAGGACCTGCTAAAAAGAAGCAGAAGTTGGCTCCGGGAACTCTGGTAGCCCCTCAAGAAGTGGCTATCAAGTTCGCTTCGGATCTGCTGGCTTCAACTCTACCTCCAACGCCAGCAGGGGAGAGTGAACCTGCTAGAGCTCAAAGTGTTCCTGAGGATTCGGCTCCTCCGACCGTAGAGCCTGTTGAGCACCCTGCGGCGCAACCGCTGGGTAGCGAGACGGGTACGCTGTTGGAAACGACGGCAGCTCCCCCTTCAAGTCCGACAACCGGACTTGTATCTCCAGGTATGGCTCTTAATATTTTGTCTTTTGTCTGTTATTTTTACTTTATAACATCATTTACCTGTTTCCTGATGCAGGCGGTCAACTCCTCTCGCCAATGCACTCGACTACCCAGGTGGAGTCTGATGACAGGGTGGACTATTCGGGCACTACTGGCTCAGTGGGTGGTTTGGGTAGCTCTGCCGGCGAGTTTGACGCTGATTATTTCAAACCGACCACATGTCCAGTTTCCTCATCAATTCCCCCCATTGATGAACTTAGGAGTGATGAAAGAACAGAAGTTATTATTGCGGCCGCTGCAAAAGAGGCCACACCGTCTCCCAGCATGCCGTCTCCAACACCACCGGTCTACTCCACAGAGACCTTCCCAATGGTCTCTGGCGCACCTTCTGCTCCTCGACCAGCAATATCAACGCCTTCTATCATAATGGCTTGCGAGACACCTGTAACTCTTCCAGCTCTAAGTCTTCCAGCAGGGGATGAGGATAACTTGAAGTTCTCGTTCGAAACTACTTCCGTAACTGGGGGAGCTTCTGGTGGAAATACTCCCTCCTCTTCTCCTGTCGGCGGTACTGCTCAAGTGATCCACACTAGCATCGCTTCCCCTCAGGTTCCTAGCTCCGCCAGATCTGCATTGGCCTTATTGACTCCGCATGTCATGAACCTGGTACAGGGACAGGCTTCCTCTTATTCAACTCCAGTGGGTACCGCTCTTCCACCAGCGACATCTTCTTTAGCGCTGCCCGTTTTGAATACAGGCGCCGTGAATCATTTTGAGGAGCTCTTCAACTATAGCGTTAATGACTTTATGCGGTTGCTCAGAAGATGTGTCGAGATGATCTCTGGCGGCATGGATTTCTTCAGTCTCGGTCGTCCAATGGTATCCATCTATTTGGACAATATTGAAAGAATTGGAGACAAGACCGAGCAGCTCCCTACTGAGCCCGCTTTAATGCCTTAGAAGAGCAGGTGAATACGCTAAACACAGTTCATCAAACGGACGTGGAAGCGATCACCGCAATAGAGATGGCGCGGCTTCGGGTAGACTTGACAGCCCGTCGAGAAGAGCTGATACGTCAGGAAGAAGTATGGTCTCGGGAGTTGGCGGAGCTTCAAGCTAGTCGGGAGTCCATTCTTAAGAGTTTGGAGGCAGTGGACTCTGAGATTGGGGGAAGTCAGGCCGAAATTCTTAGGGCCCAGGAGACCATTGCTAAAGCTCGGGCGGTCGTAATAGCCAACGAGCTTAAATTAGGGGAATCCGTTAAGAAGCGGGAAGCAATAATTCTTCAACGGAGGCAGGTCGAGCAGGAGGAGGCAATAAGAAACCGTGCTATAGAACACTCTCGTCAATATCTGACTCAGCAACTGGCCATAAATGACGATGTCTTACTTCAGCAGGCTCAACACTCCATAGAAGCAAATCGCCGTCAGGTGATTGACGAGGCGATGAATAAGCTGAAGCACCTAGGAGATCCATAATTTTGTTCTATTCTTTTATTCTTCATTCTTTTTTGTAATATGAACTTGTTATAAAAGAAAGAATTTTTGTAACTTCAGTCTTTTGATGTAATAAAGATAATTATTTGATTCTTTTATCTGCTGGCTACAGAATTTGTTTGTACTACAGATAACCTGCCATCAAAATGATTTGTTTTTCGGTATTGTTTAGGTACAATTTTCGAATCATACTGTCAGAGGTAAGAGTTTAACATGATAGGATTTATGGAATTTTTTAGCAAACCCCTAACTATCAACGGATTTGACTAGTCTTTACCAACTACTGTTTGAGTTGGGCAGCCATGTTATTCCCTCAACATGGTGAGTTGTCGAGAATTTCATTTGGGCTTAAACGCCAAACTTTTCCTCTTCCCTTTGCCTTATCGGTGTTGGGTAATTCATACCTTTTTACCCCCAGCATGAAGAGCTTGGCGAGAAACTAGTTCTCTCCCCATTGCCTAGTCGGCGCTGGGTAATTCATACCTTTTAGGTCAGAGGCGCACAATTGCGCATGCCTAAAAGAAAGATTGGAGACTGTTCAAGGCTCTCTCGCGTAATTTGAACTGGACACACCAAATTTAGGTCAGAGGCGCCAAACTGCGCATGGCTAAGAAAAGACTTGAGGCGGTTCAAACTTGAGAATCACACACCAGGTTTAGGTCAGAGGCGCCAAACCGCGCATGCCTAAGAAAAGACTGGAGGCGGTTCAAACTAGAGAACCAGACACCAGGTTTAGGTCAAAGGCGCTAAACTGTGCATGTCTAAGAAAAGACTGAAGGTGGTTCAAACTTGAGAACCAAGCACACCAGGTTTAGGTCAGAGGCGCCAAACTGCGCATGCCTAAGAAAAGACTGGAGGTGGTTCAAACTTGAGAATCAGACACACCAGATTTTAGGTCAGAGGCGCCAAACTGCGCATGCCTAAGAAAAGATTGGAGGCGGTTCAAACTTGAGAACCAAACACACCAGGTTTTAGGTCAGAGGCGCCAAACTGCGCATGCCTAAGAAAAGACTGGAGGCGGTTCAAACTTGAGAACCAAGCACACCAGGTTTAGGTCAGAGGCGCCAAACTGCGCATGCCTAAGAAAAGACTGGAGGTGGTTCAAACTTGAGAACCAAGCACACCAGGTTTAGATCAGAGGCGCCAAACTGCACATGCCTAAGAAAAGACTGGAGTTGGCTCCAACTTGAGAACCAAGCACATCAGGTTTAGGTCAGAGGCGCCAAACTGCGCATGCCTAAGAAAAGACTGGAGGCGGTTCAAACTTGAGAACCAAGCACACCAGGTTTAGGTCAGAGGCGCCAAACTGCGCATGCCTAAGAAAAGACTGGAGGTGGTTAAAACTTGAGAACCAAACACACCAGGTTTTAGGTCAGAGGTGCCAAACTGCGCATGCCTAAGAAAAGACTGGAGGTGGTTCAAACTTGAAAACCAAACACCAGGTTTAGGTCAGAGGCGCCAAACTGCGCATGCCTAAGAAAAGACTGGAGGTGGTTCAAACTTGAGAACCAGACACACTAGGTTTTAGGTCAGAGGCGCCAAACTGTGCATGCCTAAGAAAAGACTGGAGGCGGTTCAAACTTGAGAACCAAGCACACCAGATTTAGGTCAGAGGCGCCAAACTGCGCATGTCTAAGAAAAGACTGGAGGCGGTTCAAACTTGAGAACCAAACACACCAGGTTTAGGTCAGAGGCGCCAAACTGCACATGCCTAAGAAAAGAGAGACTCGTACCTCCAGGGATATTAAGAATAGTATTTCTTCAGAAATTTGCCATTGATCGGCATCATCATCCTGTCGCCGTTTTGATTCATTAAGCGATAGGCTCCACTGGAGTATACTGTCTCCACAACAAACGGTCCTTCCCACTTGGGTTCAAATTTACCCTTAGTCTTGTGGGTTAGCACCATTGGCCTTTTAACAGCCAGAACCAAGTCTCCTTATTTAAAGGTCCTTGGCTTAACGTTCTTATTGAATGTTTGTGAGATTCAGGCTTGATACAACTCAATTTGTTGTTGAGCCCTGAGACGCTTTTCATTCAATGCCTCTAATTCTTTAAATCTTTGATGATGGCGTTGTTCTGTCGTCATCTTTGTGGCTAAAGTCACTCTTAATGAAGGAATCTGGATTTCGAGAGGTTAGACGGCCTCACTTCCATAGACCAAAGAGAATGGGGTAGTTTTGGTAGGGGTGCGAACAGTGGTGCGATAAGCCCACAGGCATTCTTCTAGATTTTCATCCAAATCTCGTTTATTAGAAGAGACGAACTTCTGAAGGAGTTTAATAATCGTCTTGTTGAAGGCTTCGGCCAACCCATTAGCTGTGGGGTTATATGGCGTTGAAGCAATATCTTTGATTCTGAATTTATCACAGAATCTGGAGAATCCCTAACTGAGAATTGCGAACCATTATCATGAATGATCCGTCGGGGGACGCCGAAGCGGTAAATGACATGATGCTTGACGAACTTGATCACATTTGTCGTTTTCACCTCTTTCATGGGCACGGCTTCGGCCCATTTTGAAAAATAATCGGTTATTGCAAGAATAAACCGATGTCCTCTGGATGACAGGGGAGTTATAAGCCCCACAATATCCGCCCCCCATGCTTCAAATGGCCAACTTGCAACGGTATTGTGCAAGTATTCTTGGGATTGATGAATAAAATTGGCATGTATTTGGAATGCATGGCACCGTTTAGCGTATGCCATTGCTTCCGAGATCATGTTCGACCAGTAGTATCCCAGCCTTCTCATGCGGTCTCCAAGTTTTGGACCAGGCTGATGAGCTCCACATACTCCATCGTGTGTTTCTCTCAGCACTTCTTCTGCTTCTGCTTTTGATATGCAGTGTAGTAGCAGACCATCTCTTGACTTTCTATATAAAGTCTGAAGCTTATGGTCATAATAAAATCTTTGGGTTTTCCTCTTTATCGAGGTGGCTTCCTTAGGATTTTCTGGTAATATCCCATGTAAAGCATAATCCACAAATGGAAATCGCCAATCACGGGGTTCCAAAGTTAAGCCTGTTTGGCATACTTCTTTATTTTGAAGAATAGTATCTGGATGGAGGAGCTCTCTGCTTCCAATGGTGATGCTTTTAACCTCACCTGGCGGGATCGCCAATGTTGCTGCTAATGCGGCAAGGGCATCTGCATATACATTCTCATTCCGAGATATATGAGAGATGTAGAATTGCTCAAAGTACCCTGCTAGTTCAATGGCTAGTTGGTGATAGGGGATGAGGGCTTCATGTCTGACTTCATACTCGTTCGTCATCTGATTGACGATGAGTTTAGAGTCTCCATATGCCTCTAGATAGTTCACCCCCAGTTATAGAGCCATCTTCAGGCCGATAATGAGCGCATTGTATTCCGCCACATTATTTGTGCACGGTTCTGTCAATGAGTAACCGTTGGGCAATATATGTTTATGTGGAGATATCAGCACAACCCCCACTCCAGCAGCAGATCGTCTGGCAGCACCATCAAAGAACATTTGCCATGTTTGTTCCTTGCTAACTGTGTTGACCTCTGACGTCTGTTAGGAATTAGACCCGATTGGATGGTCTGCAAGAAAATCGGTGATCGCCTGTCCCTTTGTGGCTTTTTGAGGGACGAAATGTATATCATATGGCGACATCAATAATGCCCATTTCGCCAACCGGCCATTTAAGGATCCCGGCTTTGTCATCAGAATTTTCAGGGGATTAACCCGTGATATGAAATGAATTGTTTGCCCAGAAAGATAGTGTCGCATTTTCTGAATAGCGATAACTAGGGCTAAACATTCCTTTTCAATCGGGGTATACCGCTGCTTAGCCCCAATCATTGTTCTGCTTAGATAATAGAGGGCATGTTCATGGCCGTGCTCATTATATTGAGCAAGTAATGCTCCTAAAGCATTATCCATGGCTCTTACATATATAAGGAAGGGCTGCCCAGAGACTGGTGCTGTAAGAACGGGAGGTTTGGTGAGGTATTCTTTAAGGTCATCAAAGGCCGTTGACATTGCTCATCCCATACAAAAGAAACCCCCTTCTTCATAAGTCGAGAGAACGGCTGGCAACATCCAGATAAGTTGGAAATGAAGCGCCGAATATAAGCCAGCTTTCCTTGTAACCCCCTCAATTCTTTAAGATTGCGGGGAGATGGCATCTCGCTAATTGCTTTTATCTTTTCAGGGTCGAGGAAAATTCCTTTTGAAGTTATTATGAACCCAAGGAATTTCCCGCTCGACACCCCCAAGAATGACTTAGTGGGATTCATCTTCAAATGGTGTTTCCTCATGAGATCGAAGACCGTTCTTAATTCTTGAAGGTGGTCCTCTTTATTTTTACTTTTGACCGCCAAGTCATCTACGTAGCACTCTATCGTCTTGCGCAGATGCTCTTTGAATATAGTGCTCATTGAACGTTAATAAGTGGCACCGGCATTCTTTAGCCCAAATGGCATCACCGTATAACAGTATACCCCCAGTGGTGTTCTGAAAGCTGTATGCTTTTCATCATCCGGGTGCATTTTGATCTGGTTATAGCTTGAGAAGCCATCCATAAAGGACATCCTCTCATAACCACAAGTATTGTCTATCATCACGTCGGTGATGGGAAGTGGAAATTCATCCTTAGGACATGCAGCGTTCAGATCCCGAAAGTCGATATATATCCGGATTTTGCCGTTCTTTTTACGAACCGGCACTATGTTGGCAACCCAATCAGGATGCTGTTCTTCACGGATGAATCCGGATTTTATAAGCTTATTGACCTCAGCAACTATTGCCTCTATCAACTCCGGTCGAAAATGTCTCTGTTGTTGTTTAACAGGTTTGGCATCTTCTTTTATATTTAACCGGTGTGTGGCAACTTGAGGGTCAAGCCCAGGCATGTCTTCATAATTCCATGTGAACACGTCTATATACTCTTTAATAAGATATATAAGTTCCTCTTTTTCTAATAGAGTTAGCGTGTCGCTTATGAAGATGGGTTTCAAATTTTCTTCCGTTCCCATGTTGACTTGTATCAATTTGTCTTCAGTGGGCGGATCACGCTGCTCAAAGCGGACGTCCCAGAGAGTGTCCATATGCTTAGCCCAGGAATCGTCTTGAACATCAATTGGTTCCTCGTCGCTTTCTAGGGCGGCTGAAACCATATTGGCTGTCAAGGACTGAAACCAAGCGCCGGTATTTATATCCGAGTCATGATTGGGTGAAGGTGTATCTTTCTTGGTCGAAGAACTCTCTTCTTGTCCGGAGGGTGATGTGGGAGGAGTAGATATATAGCCTAACCCCCTGCGAGTCTTCTGATAATAATCAGGGCTCTTTCCTCTCGGTCTGAACGGGGGTATAGGGTTCCGTCGCCCTTTTCCAAAGTTCAATCCCGGTTTCTGGGTAAGATTATAACCCATCATCTCCATCATCTGCCGGGATTTTTGTTCATACAGGTGAAATTGGGGTGATGTTTGCTCATCACTTTCACTGCTTTGTTTTCGCCGGGGTGACGTAATTATCCTGCCGAACATAATCTACTTTTGGGATCCTCTCCGAGGAGGCACTTCGAAGTAGTGACCTTTTTCCTCAGCTATTTTAGACCGGGAGAGGAGGGATGACCTACGTGGCAAATGATATGCCTTCAGAACTTCAAGTTCGGATAGGCCATTCACTTCAGTGGAAGTACAAGAGGGTTCGGACTCAGTAGCTACAGCATGCTCGTAGACTAACTTTACGTCTTCATTAATAAGCCATTCACTCTCTATTACATCCACTATATTATCAAGACTCAAACTAAAATCTAGGTGAGGGTTGATTTCATAATCACCCCATCAGCTTCTCCAGGAAGCTCGTACTCAATGTCGGATTCATTGCCACTGTCATCGGGCTTTGGAGGTTCGCTAGGATCGTCATTGGAGACTTCATGGGCTGGTTTATAAAGTGCAGCATCCGTGAAGTAATTCTCCAACCCTTTGAATGGCTGCTTGTCGGCAATTAGTGTCCGGACCTCTCCTTCCTCATCGCAATATTTCATGCATTGGTGAAGAGTCGACGGAACTATCATGTGAGCGTGGATCCAAGGCCGCCCCAATAGAATGTTGTAGGAGGTATCTGCATCAATAACGTAGCATGTCGCCTTCGTCCTCAAATCCCCGATCTGACATCGGAGTCGGATTTTTCCGAGGGGATGGCTATTATTGGCATTAAACCCGTATATCAATGTATTGGTTGGTGTCAGACGATGGAGGGAAATCCTTAACAGCTGCATCAACCTTCTAGGTACGACACTTAGTGCAGAACCCGGATCAATCTGAATTCGGTCCGCCTTTGTGGATCCGACATATCCGGTGAAATATAAAGGCCTGTTATGCTTTATATTCCTCACCTGCATGTCTTTTGGAGAGAAGATAATTTGTGGGACTTGCCTCCTCACTTGGTAACAGCGGGGGCAAGAGTCCTGTTCTTCTTCATTGGCCGGCTCGATACTCTAAGCTAGGAATGACTCAGAGTCTGCCAAGACCTCTCTTAGAGCTTCACGTGTTGATTTTGATAATCTCAACAATTCGTAAAGCGTTACTCATTCTGAGATATTTGCCAACTGAGCAATTATGTCAAACTTGAAGGTAGTCTCGCTGGCTCCTTCCTCTCTAATAGGATTCTTCTGGAAGCGAAGTCCTTTCTGTTTTGCGGGCTTTGCGAGTTCCGCATAGATGTCTTTCGGATCTACTCTAGTGTAGTCCTTAAGATATGTCTTCCCGGATCGAGTACCGGAAGGGCCTGTCCCATCTTGATGAGTGGCCATAGTTTCGGGTTCTTCTTCAGAATCTGTGAAGGCTCCCGAAACTATATATTCTTTCTTTATATCTGCAGAAATGGCATTAACAGTCCGCTTCTTCCCTTGACCTACTGTAGTAGTCCATTGCTCATCCTCTATCAAATCGGGATGAACCCACATAACTTCCTCCTTTTGGGTCGTCACAGGGACAAGTCCTTCTTGGGCTTTGTTATGAGGATCAAGGTTCTTCGTGACCATCTTACCCGTTGGGATTGGGGTCACCCCTGCGAGGAATTCGTGAGTTCCAACCACTATTGTTGCCATATTGACAGTGACCTTCTTCTGCTCTTCCTTAAGCGTCAGAACTCCAGTTTCTATTAGTGCTTGGATTCTGTTCTTAAGGGGAAAACAATCCCTAGTAGGGTGCCCAACATTCCGGTGATAGAGATAGTAGTTGGGATCTTTAGTCTTACCAGCGTCTTCTGGCTTCTTATTCTCCGGAAGTTTTAGCATTCCCTTCTTCTGGAGCAAGTGAAAGAGGATAGGCATATGTTCCGCCTTGAAAGTATAATTTCTCTCCTGCTGCAGTCTATTTTACCTTGAGCCCTGCTGATTTTGGGGCTTCGGCTTTGGTGGAGGGCTGGATTTCTGAGGAGCAGTTTTTGATGCCATCACTGCTTTTCCTTTATTCTTATTGCTGCTATTTTGGGTGTATGACTTACTACCCCCAGCACTTCTTGATCCACGAGATTTTTCAACTCGACGAATCAAGTTCTCAGCTTGCTCTCCCTGTTTAAGCAAATCCCTCCATGTTTTAGACTCTGCGGCCCCCATTTTTAGGAGCACATTGGTCTTAAAATTGTATCAACAAGTTTCGACAAGAGTTTCCTGGACCATTCCGTGTTTGCAATGCACAGACTTCTCCCGGAACCTTTCTATAAATTCTTTTACCATTTCTTGTTCCCCTTGTCTAGTTGCAAGGAGGGAATGAACCGTAATCTCGGTATCATCCTCGTAGAAACGTGAGAGAAATGTCTAACCAGGTATTAATAGTACATGGGGGCAGCTGCATGAACCAAGTAAAGGCAGGCCCTTGCAAAGTACTTGTGAATACTTTGGTCATGATGGGGTCATTACCCATCAAATGTCCTGCTTGGGACAAGAAGTAGTATATATGCTGACTGGGCGATCCCTTCCCGTCATATGGCTCTAATTTGAGTGGCTTGTACTTCTGTGGGTATGGTATCGTATCCCATTCAGGAGGATACGGTCTTGAAACCCCTGCCTCTTTCAACTCCTTTTTACGCATCAAAACTTCGAGTTGATTCTGTAATTTTTCAATCTTTTCTCCATGCGGATCATGGAAAGAAAATCTATCCTCGTCCTCGTGCGTCGAGTGGGCTTTCTCCTCCTGTTCTTCTTCATTTGGAGTTTCTTTGCCCTTTTTGGCATTATCCTCAACAAATCTCGATAGCATGACTTTAAGGTCTTCAATCGTCTTTTGCTGCTCTCGAATCATTCTTTCTTGAGCTTCAAATCTCTGATTGATATCATCAGATTTATCTGCCATGTGCGATGCTGACTTCTGTAGTCGAGACGATGCGGAGGAACGAGGCGAGGCTAAGGCTGAATTATCACTGTTCTCATCGTAAGAACCCTTTGCAAGTCTCTTATAATTTCAAGGTGGGACGGCTCCTGATTTTAGTCGAGTAACACGATGAGGTTCTTCATCACTTGATTCTGAATTATCATCCGTCTCTACAATTTTCTTCCCTTTCCCCACCATATTGGAGGTTACAGCTCTCCATTGTTTTAGGGAAGCAGTCTTTGGTTTCTTGGTAGGGTTCTTGTCCGACTCGGTTAATCGATCAAACACAGATACCCTGTTCTTGGTGCAGCCACAGTTGTCCATTACAGCGAATACTGCTGTCAATTTCATCTGACTTTTGAGAGGGTTTAGGAATCCACTGAAGCTTCTTTGACTGATAAACCCTGATTCTGTAGTCAGATTGATCCTCGCGGGGCTTAGAAGTAGCCTCGCGTTTTATATTGCGGGCCTGAAGATTAGCTCCGCATTTAGCATCGCGAGCCTGAAGAGTAGCCCCGCGTTTGTCCACGCCAGCCTCGCGTTTTACGTTGGCTTGGCATGTTTTCAGAAGTTTCTCTTCTGTAGTCTTAGCCTCGCGTGGAATAACATTCCTATACGCTGGCTTACCCTTGTGGTTATCACAAGTCATGACTTCGCGTCTCGCGCGATTTCTACAACTGACAACAATGTGCCAATCATCTTCGCGTTCCTCACGAGTATTAGATATCTTGCATTTCTCGCAAGCATTACTAGCCTCGCGTTTCTCGCTTGGCTCAGTATCAGCCTCGCGTGGAAAATCACACGCTGGCTTTACAGAATTTTTATACTCGTGTCTCTCGCAAGTGTCATAAGTCTTGCATTTCTTGCAAGTAGCCTCGCATTTCTCGTTTAGCTTAGTATCAGTCTCGCATGGAATATCACACGCTGGTTTTACAGAATTTTTATACTCGCGTCTCTCTCGAGTGTCATAAGTCTTTTCGCTGGCTTCGCGTCTCTCGCTAAGCTCAGCGGTAGCCTCGCGTGGAATATCACACGCTGACTTTATAGAATTTTTATACTCGCGTCTCTCGTGAGTGTCAGATATTTTGCGACGAGCACAAATTTCGCTGGCTTCACATCTCTCGCTAAGCTCAGCTGTAGCCTCGCGTGGAATATCACGCGCTGATTTTTCCTTGCTTTTAAAGCAAGTTGTAACTTCGCGTTTAACGCGGTAGAGACTAGTCTCGCGGGTAGCGCGAGCCAGTTTGCGAGGGACCATAGCCTCGCGTCCTCTGGTATTAGCTCCGCGTCCAAGGCGGGCTTTGAGGGCTCTACGCCTCGCTCTCCGGTTCCTATTTTGGAGTTGGGTTCTAGTCAATCCAGTCCCCAGGTCTTCTTTGGCAGTCGGAAGCTCATCCTCGGTTAGGATTTCTTGCGTGAACTCCGGCTCTATAGCCGCAGTCTCTAAGGATTCCCGTCTCTCGGTGGATACCTTTCTACCCGTTGCTCGGGCATTGGAGTACATGCAACGATAGTGCCGTGTCTCATCCAAGTCACCTGATCCAGAGGAGAGGAACTCCTCGTACTTCTGCTAGTCGATTTCAACGACCATTTTGTCTACTTCGGATCCGATCAAGTCAACGTCCGATTGCGCCACAATCTCTTCATCAGTGAAAGAGATGGCTCCCACTGTGGTCGCCAGTTTATTCACCGCAAAAGTTTCTTTGCTTCCTCCCATTGAATTAACTTAAATTACAATAGAAGTGAACAAGATATACAAAGAGAACAAACGAGAGGATTTTATATTTCAATATCTCTCTTATACAATATAAACGTGGGATCAGTGGCGATGGGATCTATAGTAGTTCCTTTGGACGATCGGTACGTTGAAATCTTCTCTTTTGAAGATATCGGCCGACTGTAGACGATCTTCTTGGTCTTTGCTCTTCACGAATCCAAGGCTCTGTGCGTAACTTGAATTCTCTAAGAGGAAAATGATCACAAAAAGGTTTCAAGGCTCTCTCGCGTACTTGAATTGCCAAAGGATCACAAAGAAGATTTTAGATGCCAAAAAGAAGACTCTTGCCGAAAAGAGAGTTAAAACCCGCCGAAAAAATCCCTAGGGTTTCACCGAGAAGGTATTTATATCCCCAGGATGATTTGAGAGTTTCTATCAGAATAGAATTTACTCTCATCAAGGATTCCAATCAAATATTTAATATTGATTTAAATCTCTTGATTTAGAATTCTGATTGGACTTGATTTGGTATTTGGATAAGCCCAAATCATAATCTCAATCAATTTGAGATTCTGGTTATCTGCTCACGTGAAGCTTTAATCGCATCAAAATGCGGCGCTCAATAACCAGAATGCGGAGCTAACGCGGAGCTATTGAGCATCTCCGTGTTTACTCAAACGCGAGGCTAAAAGTAGCCAGACGCGGATCTATGGATAAGCTCCGCGTTTTATTGTGGAAAATCCTTTAACTTAGAAATTTTCACTGCCAACAGCTTATTCTTGCGATTAACGCAAGTCACAACTAGTGCACGATTTTTACGATTAACGACAATTTGCCAATCATCTTCGCGATTTACGCGGAGCTGAGGAATCTTGCGTTTATCGCAAGTACTACTGGCTTCGCGTTTATCGCTAAGCTCAGTATTAGCCTCGCGTGGAGAATCACACGCTGAATTTGAGGAAATTTTATCCTCGCGTTTATCGCGAGTGTCAAAGATCTTGCGTTTATCGCAAGTTGAACTGGCTTCGCGTGTATCGCTAAGTCCAGTAATAGCCTCGCGTGGAGAATCATACGCTGGCTTTAAGAAAGTTTTATCCTCGCGTTTATCGCGAGTGTCAAAAATCTTGCATTTATCGCAAGTTGAACTGGCTTCACGTTTATCGCTAAGTCTAGTAATAGCCTCGCGTGGAGAATCACACGCTGGTTTTAGGGAAGTTTTATCCTCGCGTTTATCGCGAGTGTCAGAAATTTTGCGATTAACGCAAATCTTACTGGCTTCACGTTTATCGCTAAGCCTAGTAATAGCCTCGCGTGGAGAATCACACGCTGGCTTGTCCTTGCAATTAACGCAAGTTGTAGCTTCGCTTTTAACACGATACTAACTGATCTTGCAGTTAACACGAGCCAGTTTGCAAGGGATTATAGCCTTGCGTTCAATGAAGTTAGCCTCACGTTCAATGCGGACTTTGAGGGCCTTTCGCCTAGCTCTCCAATTTCTATTTCGGAGTTGGGTTCTGGTCAATCCAGTTCCCATGCCATTTTCGGCAGTAGAGAGGTCATCCTCTGTTAGGATTTTCTGCCCAAACAACAGCTCTATGGCCGCGGTCTCCAAGCACCCCCGTTCATCGGTGGATACATTTTTACCCGTTGCTCGGGTATTGGAGCGCACGCGACGATAGCGTCGCGTTTCATTCAGGTTACCTGAATCAGAGGAGAGATACTCCTCGTACCTCTGCTGGTTGATTTCAACGACTAGCATGTTTGCGTCAGACCCGATCCTCTCGACGTCAGATTGCGCTACGATCTCTTCTTTGGTGAAAGAGATTTCTCCCACTGTGGTCGCCAGTTTGTTCGCAGCAAAATTTCTTTGCTTTCCTTCCATTGAATTCAGCTTAGATTACAATGAAAGTGAAAAAAAAAAAAAGAAAGAAAAAACGAGAGGATTTTATATCTCAATCGCTCTCTTTTACAAGGATTTGTGGGATCTGTGTGGTGATAGGATCTATCGATATAGTTCCTTTAGACTATCTGACGACAAACTCTTCTCTTGAAAATGGCGGTCGACTGTAGAACTGATCTCCTCTGGTCTTGATTCGTTCAAGGCTCTATGCGTAACGCGAACTTCTCCAAAACTCCAAAAAAAGATCTCTTAAAAATTGATGATCATCTATGGATTGATCTATTATTGATTGATGATCTCAAAAGTTTTCTCAAAGAGAGTATTTATAGACTTTAGTGGTTATGAGAGTTTCCATAGGAATAGGAATCAAGATTTCCAAAGGAATAGGAATCAAGATTTTTGTATTCATCAAGGATTCTAATCAAATATTTAATATTGATTTAAATCTCTTGATTTGGAATTCTGATTGGACTCAATTTGGGTATTTGGATAAGTCCAAATCTCAATCACAATCAATTTGGAATTCTAATAAAATCTGCTCACGCGGAGTTAAACTCATCAAAACGCTGAGCTAAGAAACCAGAACGTGGAGCTATTGATTAGCTCCGCGTTTTGCTCAAACGCGAGGCTAAAATAGCCAAACGCGGAGCTATAGAGTTAGCTCCGCGTTCTGTTGTGGAAAATCTTATTTACTTAGAAATTTTCACTGCCAACAGTGAGCAATTGGTGAAAGATATACTTCTGTTATTATAAGAGATGAGAGAGATAGAAAGATACTTAGATCTCTTCTTGTAACATATTTTTCACATAGTGGATATTTCTCTCGTTGCTCCCGTGGATATTGGTTAAATTTGGTCGGCCGAACCACATTAATTCTTATATTTTTCTTTTATTGTGTTGTTTCCATTGTCTATGCAATCTCGATGAGGGATTCAATCCCCAACACTCTCGACATTCTAGTGATCCTTGAAAAAGGATTTTTTGTGCTGGTTAAACAAAAAAAAAGGGAAAAAAAAGATAGAGAAAAATTTGAACTCCTCACATGTGGGTCGAAATATGCCTAATTCCCAACATCCAACCACCTTTTTTTATCTTTATTTCTTGAACATAAATCATATTAATATTCTTTAAAGATGAAAATCATTTTTTTTCTTTTTTTTTTCAAGCTTTTCTTTATATCTTTAAAATAAATATTCTTTAAAATGAAACATGTTTTTTCTTTATTTTATACAAATTAAAATAGTTTGATAAATATAAATCTAACAGAGGATGGATATTTTTTTCTTTATTTCTAAAAAATAAATATTCTTTAAAAATCAAAATTCATTTTTTCGTTATTTCATAAAAAATAATATGCTTTGATAATTAAAAATCTAGAAGTGTCAGGTTAAGATGGATCCACTTAAGAGTCATAAAAAATATATTAATCAAGATTTCCAGAGGAGTAAGAAAAGTTAGTGGAGTTAAAATCGATCTATTTAGGGGTAACAGTAAAGACTATGTAAGTGCTAAGCAAGCATACAACTTGAATTTCCAATTTTGTATAGTGATATGTATTTTTATTAGAAAATGTATTAGTCAGAGTATTTAGAGGAGTTTAAAAGTTAGTTGGGAAAAAATGGATCCATTTAGTGATAGCTTTAAAGACAGTGAAGGTGCCAACTGAGCACAAACGTGACTAGATATATTGTTTGGTATAAAGATGTGAAATTCGTTTACGTTTCAAATAAACGTACTAATTAGGATATCTACTGAGATGTTCAAGCGGCCAGTCATAACGACAATCATGGAAACAAGCCTATGGCAGAGGTGGTGGTGGTGGAGGAGAGGGAAAGGAGAGAGCACATGGGATATTTGTCGAAATTCAAGAAGAATGGAGAGGCAGATGTGGTTGAGCTTACTTATCTTTTTACAAGGCTTGGTTATTAAAGGTTATGTCAATCTAAAAGCAGAAGATGTAATTACACTATCATAATTTTCAAAAAGGATTTTCTGCTGTAGTATCAGTAGTAGCGGAAAACAAAGCAGAACGTAATGCTCGGACAACTGCCTCGTTCACATATATTTTTTCTTTTTTTTTTCCCAATCTATATGACCAGTGAAATCCAAAAAATACTTAGACTATATAGATTATTTATTTCTAAACTAGAGAAAATCTAATAGTTTAGAATAAATAAAATAGAACAATTGGCAATATTTACGCTTCCTAGAACAATAATTTGTCACATAATAATAATAATGCATCATTAGGAAAATAACTATATTCTCTTTAGAGAGTAATTTAGAATGGTGCAAGATCAAATGTACGGTCATGTCAGAAAAATATGATCTTTCCGATCTTTCCATTGAAATAAATAGTGTTATTATTCAAAGCTTATCAGGATGGCACTATCATCTTTTAATTGATGTTCAAATTCAATTAGAATACTGGTCTTATGACCCAAATCTAATCGGAACTCGTTGTGATCCCTAATCTAATTGAAGCTGCGAGGAATAAATCCAACAAAATTCACATTGGTTTTAACTAAATCTTAGGCCTGGTTATAAGTAAAATATAATAAAAAAAATTGAAAATCATGATTAGTTTATAATGCATCAAAATAATAAACTTTTATTCGAAATGTTTTTGATGCAAATAAAAAGGCTTGAAAGGGATTAAATATTTCAGTCGAGAGTGTTATGGATCGATCAGAATTTATCTTTTAGATTATTATTTTATCTATATAAATGTCAACAATAAGATAAGGAGTGTATTAAAGAACCATTAGAAAAGACCTATACATGTGCGATATTCGTTAATGTTACTTGGTGTGCAAACACTACGTGCATTATAAAAGTACTTGTATAATATAGTGAGACCAGAGAACCCCTTTAGTAGTGAAGTCATTTTCTTAAATTGCTTGCTTGTTTATAATAAAATATAGAAATTTTGTAAGAACGGAGACAGAAAGACTAGTCAGCAACATCTAACTGCAGAAGGCTTAGTGAACCAATTGGCCTCCCAAAATAAAAGTATGACCACTACGTACGTACGTAAAGGGGCCACTGATTTCTCAATGGCCAGTAGCAGCTGCAGCAAGCTCCACATCCTCATCGATCGACACTGGTCCAAGTTACACGGCCACTCTCACCACCGCTGCCATGGCCTCCATCCTCATCACCGTCCTCCTCCTTCCCTCCCCGCGCCACCTCCTCCCCTCCCTTTCCGGCCGTGACCCCTCCTTTGCCTTAGAAACCCCACTCCTCTACCTCCACCCATACCTCTTCTCCCACGGTTCCTGAACTCATCCTCGTCGACACCCTCGACTCCTCCCTTCGTGCCTCGTACGGCCGCCGCAGCCCCCTCAACCTCTTCTCCTTAACCAACCCTGCAGCCTCCCTCGCCCTCTCCTCCTGGGTCCGCTGGCCTGTACGCCCGCGGGCCTCATCGATCTTAACATTGTATCGACTTTAACGTTTTGAAACACAAATACCAATTATTTTGACAAAGCATGCAGTCACGTGAGGGCACAAAGGCAATGTAGGCTTTCAATCAATAGTCCCATATCGGCCAATTGTTAAAAATTAATGTTATTTAATGAGGATAATCTACGGTCATGGCCTGTCAAGGTCAGTTGAGTGAGCTTGTTAAGGTGGTTGCCTGGTTGGTTTAGGTGGACCTCTCTTGACGTTCCAGTGAGGGTTGTAAAAATTGAAAAAAACCCAAAGTAAGAATGTGAAATCTTTCACTGTATATGGGTCATATATGCCTAATTCCCAACATACAACCACGTTTTTTTTTCCTTTATTTCTTGAAAATAAATATAATGAATATTCTTTAAAGATGAAAAATCATTTTTTTCCATTTTTTTTTTCATGCTTTTCTTTATATCTTAAACATAAATATTATTTTAAATGAAACATCATTTTTTCTTTATTTCTTACAAATTAAAATAGTTTGATAATTAAAAATCTAACGGAGTCACGGTAAGCTGGGACTTTTTTCTTTATTTCTAAAAAATAAATATTCTTTAAGAATTAAAAATCTTTTTATCGTTATTTCATAAAAATTAATATGTTTTGATAATTAAAAATCTAGAAGAGTTAGGTTAAGATGGATCCACTTAAGAGTAACATAAAAAATATATTAATCAAGGTAAGTGCTAAGCAAGCGTACAACTTGAATTTCTAATTATGTATAGTGATAAGTATTTTTATAAGAAAATGTATTAATCAGGGTATTTAGAGGAGATGAAATGTCTAGTTGGAAAAAATGGATTCATTTAGGGATAGCTTCAAAGACAGTGAAGTTGCCAACTGAGCACAAACGTGACTGGATATATTGATTTGTATAAAGATATAAAATTCATTTCAAACAAACATATTAATTTGGATATCTTCTGAGATGTTCAAGCAGCCAGCCACAACGGAAATCAAGGAAACAGGCCTATGGCAGCGGTGGTGGTGGAGAAGATGAAAGGATAGAGCACATAGGATGTTTGTCAAAATTTAAGAACATGGAGAGACTGATGTGGTTGAGGTAGTTTATCTTTTTACGATGCTGGGTTATTAAAGCTTATGTCAGTCTAAAAGCAGAGGATATAGTTACACTATCATAGTTTTTGAATAAAGGATTTTCTGCCGTAGTATCATGAGTAGCGGATAGAAAAACAGCACTGTCTCGTACACATATATTTTTTTTCATTTTTTTTTTGCAATATCTATTTGAGTCCCAATAGAGCATCGAACTCGGAACCTCCGACAAATTAAAGAAAAAGATACCACTTGAAACAAGGTTTATTAGCATGATGGATATTACTTGCAAGGGAGAACTCGAGGTATACCCATGTGGGCCACATGTACATATATGCGATAAGTAGAAAATAAATTCACTTTTTATTTAAATAGGAAATTATATTTGAATTCTAATGTTGCTGTTGTATCGGACCCTAACGTTTTTCTAAAGAGTAATGATTCTAAGTTAGGTAGATGTCTATTATTCTCTCTTTTCCCAACCAATACGACCAGTGAAATAAAAAAAAAAAATACTTTGACTATATAGATTATTTATTTCTAAACTAGAGAAAATCTAATAGTTAAGAATAAATAAAATAGAATAATTGGAAATATTTACGCTTTCTAGAACAATAATTTGTTATATAATAATTCATCATTAGGAAAATAATTATATTCTCTTTAGAGAGTATTTTAGAATGGTGTAAGATCAAATATACGGTCAAGTCGGAAAAATATGATCTTTCCATTGATATAATTTAATAGTATTATTATTCAAACCTTATCAGGATGGTACTATCATCTCCTAATTGGTGTTCAAATCAAATTTTTTCGTTATTTCATAAAAATTAATATTCTTTGATAATTAAAAATCTAGAGGAGTCAGGTTAAGATGGATCCACTTGAGAGTCATAAAAAATATATTAATCAAGGTTTCCAGAGGAGTAAGAAAAGTTAGTGGAGTTAAAATCGATCTATTTAGGGGTAGCAGTAAAGACTACGTAAGTGCTAAGCAAGCATACAACTTGAATTTCTAATTTTGTATAGTGATATGTATTTTCATAAGAAAATGTATTAGTCAAGGTATTTAGAGGAGTTTAAAAGTTAGTTGGGAAAAAATGGATCCATTTAGTAATAGTTTCAAAGACAGTGAAGTTGCCAACTTAGCACAAACGTGACTGGATATATTGTTTGGTATAAAGATGTAAAATTCGTTTCAAATAAATGTACTAATTAGGATATTTGCTGAGATGTTCAAGCGGCCAGTCATAACGACAATCAAGGAAACAAGCCTATGGCAGAGGTGATGGTGGTGGAGGAGAGAGAAAGGAGAGAGCGCATAGGATATTTGTCGAAATTCAAGAATATGGAGAGGCAGATGTGGTTGAGCTTACTTATCTTTTTTACGAGGCTGGATTATTAAAGCTTACATCAGTCTAAAAGCAGAAAATGTAGTTACACTATAATAATTTTCGAATAAAGGATTTCCTGCTGTAGTATCATGAGTAGCGGAAAACAGAGCAGAACGTAATGCTCGGACAACTGCCTCGTTCACATATTTTTTTTTTCTTTTTTTTTTGTAATATCTATTTGAGTTCCCATCGAGTGCCGAACTCGGAACCTCTCACAAATTAAACATAAATATACCACTTGAAATAAGCTTCATTAGAACGATGGATATTACTTGAAAGGGAGAACTCGAGGTATACCCACGTGGGCCAAGTGTACATATATGCGATAGGTAGAAAATAAATTCACTTTTTATTTAAATAGGAAATTATATTTGAATTCTAATATTGTTGTTGTCTCGGACCCTAACGTATTTCTAGATTCTAAATTAGGTAGATGTCTATTATTTTCTCTTTTCCCAATCAATACGACCAGTGAAATCCTAAAAAATACTTAGACTATATAGATTATTTATTTCTAAACTGGAGAAAATCTAATAGTTAAGAATAAATAAAATAGAATAATTTGAAATATTTATGCTTCCTAGAACGATAATTTGCTATATAATAATGCATAATTAGGAATATAATTATATTCTCTTTAGAGAGTATTTCAGAATGGTGAAAGAGCAAATGTACGGTAAAGTCGAAAAATTATGATCTTTCCAATCTTTCCATTGAAATAAATATTATTATTATTCAAACCTTATTAGGATGGAACTATCATCTTCTAATTGGTGTTCAAATCAATTAGGATACTGGTCTTATAACCCAAATTGTTGGCAGTGAAAATTTCTAAGTAAATAGGATTTTCCACAATAGAACGCGGAGCTAACTCCGCAGCTCCGCGTTTGGTTATTTTAGCCTCGCGTTTGAACAAAACGCGGAGCTAATCAATAGCTCCGCGTTCTGGTTTCTTAGCTCCGCGTTTTAATGAGTTTAACTCCGCGTGAGCAGATAACAAGAATCTTAAAATTGATTGAGATTATGATTTGGGCTTATCCAAGTACCCAAATTAAGTCCGATCAGAACTCTAAATCAAGAGATTTAAATCAAAACTAAGATATTTGATTTGAATCCTTGATGAGAACAAATTCTATTTAGATAGAAACTCTCATATCATCCTAAGGCTATAAATACCCTCTTGAGGAAGCCCTAGGGATTTTTTTCTGGAGTTTTGGAAAAGTTCAAGTTACGCATAGAGCCTTGAACGAATCAAGACTAGAAGAGATCAGTTCTACAGTCGGCCGCCATCTTCAAGAGAAGAGTTCATCGTCAGATAGTCCAAAGGAACTATATCGATAGATCCTATCGTCACACAGATCTCACGTTTACATTGTAAAAGAGAGCGATTGAGATATAAAATCTTCTCGTTTGTTCTTTCTTTTTCTTGTTCACTTTCATTGTAATTTAAGTTAATTCAATGGAAGGAAAGCAAAGAAATTCTGCTGTGAACAAACTAGCGACCACAGTGGGAGGCGTCTGTTTCACCGAAGAAGAAATCGTGGCGCAATCTGACGTCGAGAGGATCGGATCCGACGTAGATATGCTAGTCGTTGAAATCGACCAGCAGAAATATGAGGAGTATCTCTCCTCTTAATCAGGTAACCTGAACGAAACGCGACACTATCGTCGCGTGCGCTTCAATACCCGAGGAACGGGTAAAAAGGTATCCACCGATAAACGGGGATCCTTAGAGACCGCGGCCATAGAGTCGTTGTTTGGGCAGGAAATCCTACCAGAGAATGGTCTCTCTACTGCCAAAGAAGGCATGGAAACTGGATTGACCAGAGCCCAACTCCGAAATAGAAATCGGAGAACTACGCGAAAGGCCCTCAAAGCCCGTATTGAACGCGAGGCTAACTTCATTGAACGCGAGGCTATGATCCCTTGCAAACTGGCTCGCGTTAATTGCAAGACCAGTCATTATCGCGTTAAACGCAAAGATACAACTTGCGTTAATCGCAAGGACAAACCAGCATGTGATCCTCCACGCGAGGCTATTACTGGACTTAGCGATAAACGCGAAACCAGTAAGATTTGCGTTAATTGTAAAATTTCTGACACTCGCGATAAACGCGAGGATAAAACTTCCTTAAAACCAGCTTGTGATTCTCCACGCGAGGCTATTACTGGGCTTAGCGATAAACGCGAAGCTAGTTCAACTTGCGATAAACGCAAGATTTTTGACACTCGTGATAAACGCGAGAATAAAATTTCCTTACAGCCAGCGTGTGATTCTCCACGCGAGGCTAATACTGAGCTGCGAAGCCAGTATTACTTGCAGTAAATGCAATATTCCTCAGCTCCTCGAAATCGCGAAGATGATTGGCAGATTGTCGTTAATCGTAAAAATCGCGCTAGACGCGAAGTTGTAACTTGCGTTAATCGCAAGATTAAGCCAGCATGCAAGAATTTTCTTCCACGCGGGGCTAAGATTCCAGAAGATAAACTTCTGAAGGAACGCCAAGCAGCGTAAGACGCGAGGCTAGCATAGCAAAATGCGGGGCTATTTCTCAGCTCCGCGTTCCAAAACGCGAAGCTATCTCAGCTCCGCAAAAATCAACCTGAATACAAAATCATGATTGATCATCACTCCAGTGGATCAGAATTGGACTCCAGAGATCCCAAGAAATTTCAGTGGGCCCCTAGACCCTCTTAGCAGATGAGTGGGCCCTACAACTCCATGACTAAAGTCCCCAACCTCAGGGAGTACTTAACCAAGAAGAGAAGTATAGAGCAAGTTCAACCTGAACCAACTTGTCACTGCCAGCAGCTTATGACAGTGGTATCCGCTGTAATCGATAATTGCTGCTGCAGCAAGAACAGGGTATCGGTGTTTGATCGATTAAATAAGTCAGACAGAAACCCTGCTAAGAAAACAAAAGCTACTTCCCGAGAAGAATTGAGAGTTGTAACTTCCAACATGGTCGGCAAGGGTAAGAAAGTCATTGAAAGAGATGATAACTTAGAATCAAGTGATGAAAAACCTCATCACTTCACCCGACTAAAATCGGGAGCTGTCCCGCCTCGAAACTATAAGAAACTTGTAAAAAGTTCTTATGACGACGACAGCGATAACTCAGCTATAGCTTCACCTCGTTCCTCTGCATCATCTCGGCTACAAAAGTCAGCATCATATATGGCGGATAAATCTGACGACATCGATAAAAAATTTGAAGCCCAAGAAAAGATGATTCGGGAGCAACAAAAGATAATTGAAGATCTTAAAATGATACTCTCGAAAGTGGTCGAAAATACTCAGAAGATTGTTGAGAATAACGTTAAGAAAGAAAAAGAAAGCTCGTTCAACAAACTGAACGAGGAAGATAAGGAAGAAAAAGCTCACTCAACACATGAGGACGAGGACAAATATTCCTTTTATGACCCACATGAAGAGAAAATCGAGAAGTTACAAAGTCAACTCGAAGCGCTAATACACAAGAAGGAGTTGAAATAATCAGGGGTCTCGAGACCATATCCGCCTGAATGGGATATGGTACCATACCCTCAGAAATATAAACCGCTCAAATTGGAGCCATATGACGGGAGAGGATCTCCCAGTCAATATATTTACTACTTCTTGTCCCAAGCAGGGCATTTAATGGGCAATGACCCAGTAATGACCAAGGTATTCGCAAGTACCTTGCGAGGGCCTGCCTTCACTTGGTTTGTGCAGCTGCCCCCAGGTACTATTAATACCTGGTTTGATGTTGAGAAATTATTTCTCACACGTTTCTTTGAGGATAATATCGAAATTACGGTTCATTCCCTCCTTGCAACTAAACAAGGGGAATAAGAAACAGTAAAAGACTTCATAAAAAAATTTCGGAAGAAGTCCGTGCATTGCAAACACGAAATGGTCCAGGAAACTCTGGTAGAGACATGTCGACATAATGTTAAGACTAACGTGCTCCTAAAAATGAGGGCCGTAGAGTCTAAGACATGGAGGGATTTGCTCAAACAAGGAGAGAAAGCCGAGGACTTGATCTGTCGAGTTGAAGAGTCTCGTGGATCGAGAAATACCGAAAATAATAGGCCGTACACCCAAAATAATAATAAGAATAAAGGAAAAGCGGCAATGGCGTCAGAGGCAGCTCCACAGAAGACAAATCCTCCGAACACAAAGCTCCAAAATCAAAAGGGTGCGAGACAAAATAGGCCCTAGCAAGAGAGGACTTATACCTTCAAGGCAGAGCAAACGCCTACACTCTTCCACCTACTTCTTAGGAAGGGAATGTTGAAACTTCCGGAGAATCAAAAATCGGAAGACGCTGGTAAAACCAACGACCCCAACTATTGTCTCTACCATCGAAATGTTGGACACCCTACCAAGAATTGTTACCCTCTGAAGAATATAATCCAAGCACTGATAGAAGCTGGAGTTCTAACATTAAAAGAGGAGCAAAAGAAGGTCACTGCCAATATGGCAACCCTAGTGGTTGGAACCCATGAGTTCCCCGCGGGGGTGACCCCAATACCAAAGGGGAAGCTGGTTACGAAAAACCATGACCCGCATAATAAAGCACAACTAGGACTTGTCCCCGTAACAACTCAAAAAGGGAAAGTCATGTTGGTCCATCCTGATTTACTACAGGATGAACAGTGGACTACTGTAGGGGGTCAAAGGAAAAAAGCGGACTAGCAATGCTATTTTCGTTAAAATAAAAGATGAATACATAATTGCAGGGGCACTTACAGACTCTGAAGAGAAGCCCGAAGCTATGGCCACTCATCAAGATGGGGCGGGCCCTTCCAGCACTCGATCGGGTAAAACATATCTTAAGGACTACACCAGAGTAGACCCGAAAGGTATATGCGGAGAACTCGCAAAGCCTGCAAAGTATAAAGGGCTTCGTTTCCAGAAAAATCCTGGAAAAGATGAAGGAGTCAAGGACGCTATATTCAAATTTGATATAATAGCTCAGTTGGCTAATATTCCAGCTCGAGTTACGCTGTACGAGTTGTTACGATTATCGAAATCAACTCGTGAGGCGTTGAGAGAAGCGCTGGCAGACTCTGAGTCATTCCTAGCTCAGATTGTCGAGCCAGCTGACCAAGAACAGGACTCTTGCCCCGTTGTCATCAAGTGAGGAGGCAGGTCCCACGGATTACCTTCTCTCCAGAGGATATGCAGGTAAGGAATATAAAGTATAATAAGTCTTTATATTTCACCGGATATGTTGGATCCACAATGGTGGACCGCATTCAAATTGATCCAGGGTCTGCACTAAGCGTCATTCCCAGAAGTTTGATGCAGGTATTAGGGATTTCTCCCCATCGCCTGGCACCAACTAATGCTACAATATATGTGTTTAATGCCAATGATAGCTATCCCCTTGGAAAGATCCGACTCCGATGTCAAATCGGCGATTTGAGGAAGGAGGTCACATGCTAAGTCATTGATGCAGATACTTCCTACAACATTTTACTGGGACGACCTTGGATCCACGCCTATATGATAGTCCCGTCGACTCTCCACCAGTGTATGAAATACTGTGATGAACAAGGAGAAGTCCGGACACTAGTCGCAGATAGGCAACCATTTAAGGGGCTTGAAAACTACTTCACGGATGCAATGCTCTACAAGCTAGCCCATGAAGTCTCCAATGACAACCTCAGTAAGCCTCAAAAGCTTGATGAAAGCAGCAACGAGGCGGATACTGAGTACGAGCCTCCCGAAGATAACGATGGGGGTGATTATAAAATCAATCCTCACATAGATTTTAATTTGAATTTTGACAATAATGTAGATGTAGTAGAGGATGAGTGGATTATCAATGAAAATATAAAGTTAGTCTACGAGCCTGCTGTAACTACAGAGTCTGAACCTTCTTGTACTTCCACTGAAGTGGATGGCCTGTCCGAATTTGAAGTTCTGGCGGCATACCATTTTCCACTTAAGTCATCCCTCCTCTCTCAATCAAAAATAACTAAGGGACAAGGTCACTTCTTTGAAGTGCCTCCTCGACAGGGGTCTCAAAGGCCGATCATGTTCGGCAAAATAATTACGTCACCTCGACAAAGACAAACCAGTGAAAGTGATGAACAATCATCACCTCAATTTCACTTATATGAACAAAAATCCCGACAAATGATGGAAAAGATGGGTTATAATTTTACCCAGAAATCGGGATTAAACTTTGGAAAAGGGCGACAAAATCTCATACCTTCATTTAGACCGAGAGGAAAGAGCCCAGACTATTATCAAAAGACTCACAGGGGGTTTGGATATGTGTCTACTCCTTCCTCATCACCTCACAAATATAAAGAAAGCTCTTCGGCCAATGAGGATTTACATCCACTTGACCATGACTCGGATCAAAGTACCGGTGCTTGGTTTCAATCTTTAACGGTAAATATGGTTTTAGCCGCACCAGAAAGCGACGAGAAACCAATTGACGTTCAAGATGATTCCTGGGCTAAACACATGGATACTCTTTGGGATGTCCGCTTTGAACAGCGTGACCCGCCCACAGAAGATAAATTGGTACAAGTCAACATGGGAACGGACGAGAACTCAAAACCCATCTTCATAAGCGACACGCTAACTCCCTTAGAAAAAGAGGAACTTATATCTCTTATCAAGGAGTATATAGATGTGTTAGTATGGAGCTATGAAGACATGCCCGGTCTTGATCCTTGGGTTGCCACACACCGGTTAAATATTAAGGAAGACGCCAAGCCAGTTAAACAACAGCAAAGGCGTTTTCGACCGGAGTTGATGGAGGCAATAGTTGCTGAGGTCAACAAGCTTATAAAATCTGGATTCATTCGTGAAGAGCAACATCCTGATTGGGTGGCTAACATAGTACCGGTTCGTAAGAAGAACGGCAAAATCAGTATATGCATCGACTTTCGTGATCTAAATGCTGCATGCCCTAAGGATGAATTTTAACTCCCAATCACCGATGTGATGATTGATAACACCTGCGGTTATGAGAGGATGTCCTTTATGGATGGCTTCTCAGGCATAACCAGATTAAAATACACCCGGATGATGAAAGGCATACAACTTTCAGAACGCCGCTGGGGGTATACTGTTATACGGTAATGCCTTTTGGATTAAAGAACGCCGGTGCCACTTACCAACGAGCGATGAGCGTCATATTCAAAGAATACCTGCGCAAAACTGTGGAGTGCTATGTGGATGACTTAGCGGTCAAAAGCAAGAACAAAGAAGATCATCTGCATGACTTAAGGACAATCTTCGACCTTATGCGAAAATATCACTTGAAGATGAATCCCGCTAAGTCTTTCATGGGGGTGTCCAGCGGGAAATTCCTTGGATTCGTAGTCACCTCAAAAGGAATTTTCCTTGATCCTGAGAAAGTAAAAGTGATCAGCGAGATGCCGCCTCCCCGCAGTCTTAAAGAGTTAAGGGGGTTATAAGGAAAGCTCGCCTATATCCGGCGCTTTATTTCTAACCTATCTGGACGATGCCAGCCGTTCTCCAGACTTATGAAAAATGGGGTTTCTTTTGTATGGGATGAGATATGTCAACAGGCATTTGACGATCTCAAAGAATATCTCATGAAGCCTTCTGTTCTTATGGCATCGGTCCCTGGGCAGCCATTTCTTATATATGTAAGGGCCATGGATGATGCTTTAGGAGCATTACTTGCTCAATATAATGAGCACGGCCATGAACACGCCCTTTATTACTAAAGCAGGACAATGATCGGAGCCTAGCGTCGGTATACCCCGATTGAAAAAGAATGTTTAGCCCTAGTGTTCGCTGTTCAGAAAATGCGACACTACCTTTCAGGGCAAACAATTCATGTCATATCACGGGTTAACCCCTTGAAAATCCTGATGACAAAACCGGGATCTTTAAACGGCCGATTGGCAAAATGGGTATTATTGCTATCGCCGTATGATATACACTTCGTTCCTCAAAAGGCAATCAAGGGACAGGCGATCGCCGATTTCCTTGCAGACCATCCAATTTGGTCTAACTCTAAACAGACACTGGAGGTGAACACAACTAGCAAAGAACAACCATGGCAGATGTTCTTTGATGGTGCTGCCAGACGATCTGCCGCTGTAGTGGGGGTTGTGCTGATATCCCCACATAAACACATACTGCCTAACGGTTACTCATTAACAGAACCGTGCATGAATAATGTGGCGGAATACAATGCACTCGTTATCGACATAAAAATGGCTCTGCTACTGGGGGTGAACTATCTAGAGGCATATGGAGACTCTAAGCTCATCGTCAACCAAATGACGGGTGAGTATGAAGTCAGACATGAATCCCTCATCCCTTATCATCAGCTAGCCATTGAGCTAGCAGGATATTTTGAACGATTTTATATCTATCATATATCTCGGAATGAGAATGTATATGCAGATGCTTTTGCTGCACTAGCTGCAAATTGGCGATCCCGCTGGGTGAGGCTAAAAGCATCACTATTGGTAGCAGAGAACTCCTCCACCCAGATACGGTATTCCAAACCAAAGAGGTGTGCCAGACAGGCTTAATTCTGGAACCTCGTGATTGGCAATTTCCATTTATAGATTATGCCCTATATGGGATACTACCAGAGGATCCAAACGAAGCCGCCTCAATAAAGAGGAAGGCCCCAAGATTTTACTTTGATCGTACACTTCAAATTTTGTACAGGAAGTCAAATGATGATCTGCTGCTACGCTGCATATCAAAAGCAGAAGTAGATGAAGTGCTGAGAGAAACACATGATGGAGTGTGTGGAGCTCATCAGTCCGGTCCAAAACTCGGAGACCGCATAAGAAGGCTGGGATATTACTGGCCGAAAATGATTACAGAGGCAATGGCATACGCTAAACGGTGCCATGAATGTCAAGTACATGCCAATTTTATTCATCAACCCCCGAAATACTTGCACAATACCGTTACTAGTTGGCCATTTGAAGCATGGGGAATGGATATTTTGGGGCCAATAACTCCCCCGTCATCCAGAGGATATCGGTTTATTCTTGCAATAACCGATTATTTTTCAAGATGGGCCGAAGCCGTGCCCATGAGAGAGGTAAAAGCGATAGATGTGATTAAGTTCATTAAGCATCATGTCATTTACCGTTTTGGCGTCCCCCGAAGGATCATTCATGATAATGGACCACAATTCATCAGCCAGAGATTCTCAAGATTCTGTGATAAGTTCAGAATCATGGATATTTCTTCAATGCCCTATAATCCCACAGCAAATGGATTGGCCGAAGCTTTCAACAAGACGATCATTAAACTCCTTCGAAAGTTTGTCTCTTCCAACAAATGAGACTGGGATGAAAAGCTAGGAGAGTGCTTGTGGGCTTATCGCACCACCGTTCGCACCCCAACAAAAACTACCCCGTTCTCCTTGGTTTATGGAAGTGAGGCCGTCTTGCCTCTCGAAATCCAGATACCATCGTTAAGAGTGGCCTTAGCCACAATGATGACTACAGAAGAGCGCCATCAACAAAGATTGCAAGAACTAGAGGCGTTAGATGAAAAACGTCTCAGGGCTCAATAACAAATTGAGTTGTATCAAGCCCGAATCTCGCAAACGTTCAATAAGAACGTTAAATTAAGGACCTTTAAACAAGGAGACTTGGTCCTGGCTATTAAAAGGCCAATGATTCAACCCACAAGACTAAGGGTAAATTTGAACCCAAGTGGTAAGGACCATTTATTGTGGAAACGGTATACTCTAGTGGAGCATATCGCTTAATGAACCAAAATGTCGATAGGATGATGATGCCGATCAACGGCAAATTTCTGAAGAAATACTATGCTTAAAATAAACTAGAATGATGACAGAGTAACTGTCATATCTGGTTCAGATTTCTAGAAGTATAACCATCCATCAGTTCAAGTTACGCACATGAGCACTTGGACTAGGCATGCGCAATTAGGCGCCTCTGTCGAAATCTGGTGATCCTGACCCGATCATCTAGGTATGTGCAGTTCAAGTTACGCATGAGAGCCTTGAACTGCCTCCAATCAAACTCTAGGCATGCGCAATTAGGCGCCTCTGCCGAAATCTGGTGATCCTGACCCGATCATCTTGCTATGTGCAGTTCAAGTTACGCATGAGAGCCTTGAACCGCCTCCAATCAAACTCTAGGCATGCGCAATTAGGCGCCTCGGCCGAAATCTGGTGATCCTGACCCGATCATCTTGTTATGTGTAGTTCAAGTTACGCATGAGAATCTTGAACCGCCTCCAATCAAACTCTAGGCATGTGCAATTAGGCACCTTTGTCGAAATCTGGTGATCTTGACCCGATCACCTTGGTATTAGCAGTCTAAGTTACGAAGATGAGCCTTGGACTGTTTACCTAAACAAATGAACTATTTTGATGACAAGTTATTTATTGTGCAAGTAGATTTTCTAGCCAACAGATAAAAGAATCAAAAGATTCCCTTTATTCATCAATAAAAAAGAATGAAGTTACAAAAAAATTCAAAGAATCAGTAAAGCTCTCTCTTCTATTACAAGTTCTTATTACAAAAAGAAGAAAAGAATAGAATGAAAGAAAGTTACGGATCTCCTAGAAGCCTCAACTTATTCATCGTCTTGTCAATTACTCGACGACGAGTCTCCTCCATGGAGTGTTGAGCCTGCCGGCGTAAATCATCATCGTTTTTTACCAGTTGCTGGGCCAACCGTTGACGAGATTCTTTAATAGTACGACTCCTTATTATGCCTTCTTGTTCGAGCTGTTCTTGTTGAAGGATCAGCTCTTCCCGTTTCTTAACGGATTCCCCCAACCGAGACACGCTGGCTTCTAGAATAGCTCGAGCCTTAGCGATAGTCTCTCTGGCTCTAAGGATGGCGGCCTGACTCCCCTCAATCTCGAAGTCCACTATCTCTAACCCCCTGAGGATTGATTCCTGACTGGCTCGTAGTTCTGCCAACTCCCGAGACCAGACTTCCTCTTGGCGCCTCAGTTCCTCTTGACGAGCCACCAACTCTGCCCGCTGCCACGACCGCTGCCGCCGCTGCTTGCGCCGGCCACCGACGGCGAGGATGTGTGAGAAGAAGCGCGAGTCTTGGGTGCCATTGCTCTTGGAGAAATTGCCAGAAATTCGGTCGGAATTGATCGGGTCGCCTGAATCGCCTGATCGCCGGTCGGCTGGAGCTATGGAGTTCTTGATTTCTTGAAATTCTTCAGATGAGTGAAGAAGAAAGAGTTAAAACTCTATTTAAATGAAAAAACCCGCCTCTTGATATTCGGCGCAAGAATAGGAGTGATTACTGATCAGTTGCTCTCTAAAATGCAAAGCTATTAGCTTCGCGGGATGATGGGAAACGCGAAGCTATTAGCTCCGCGCAACTATGCAAAACGCTAAGATAACTTGATATTTTAGCTACGCGTTTCTATGAAAGGTTTTGACTTTGCATGTGCAATTAGGCGCCTCTGCCGAAATCTGATGGTTATAACAACGATCATCTTGGTATGTGAAGTTCAAGTTACGCATAAGAGCCTTGAACTGCCTCCATCAAACTAAGGTATATGCAATTAGGTGCCTCTGTCTAAATTAAATGATACTTACCCGATCATCCTGCTGTAAGAAGTTAAACGACTTCATCAAACTATCATTTAGCTCTATTTAAAGGGCTTTACCGAGGTTAATAATTGTAACCCGGTCGGTACTAACAGTCTAAGTTACGCATATGAGTCTTGGATTGCTTTACCAAAACTATGAACCATTTATTTGTTGAGCAAGTAAAATTCTTGAAGCCAACAGATAAAAAGAAAAAGAATTGTCTTTATTCATAAAATAAAAGGTTACAAAAGTAGAGGGAGTTATAGCTCTCCCAAAAGTTTTAAACCTATTCGTCGGCTCATCAATAACTCGACGACGAGTCTCCTCCACGGAGTGTTGAGCTTACCGGCGCAAGTCATCGTCATTCAATGCAATTGGTTTAACCGCTGACGAAGTGCTTTTCCAGTTCAATTCCCTGGTTCACATGCAAAAGATCTCCTCTGCAAATATTAACTATGATCTGTTTAAAGTTCTTAGTGGATCATCTGAAGATACTGCTGCAAGAATCCTAATAAAGATGCACAAGTTGAATTCGACATGCTACAAACCCTTAGATGATCATCTCTATCGCTTTGGAAAGCGACAGAGATTGTTATCTAACAGAAATGGTCCTCAAGAAAACTTAATGAGTTGCCGCAAAATTCTTGTAACTCCTTCAAAAGTTTACCTTTTGGAGCCAGAGCTTGAAACCTGCAACTATGTTGTAAAGTATATGCTTCTGCCTTCCTTAGAGTTACTTTTGCTGATGAAGATCGGTGCATGGCTAGCTTTTGAAGATATATCAGCGGATAGCTATGCTCCATGTTGGGTAGAAATATCAGCAAATTACCAAATTGGTAGAGCCACATGCACTCCTCTTCAAAAAGAATCTGGTCCGAATATTCTACTGCAAAAGAAGAATCAAGAGTTAGAAAAAGTTTTACGAAACTCGAAAAATCTTTTAAGTATAAAAACGCGGAGCTAAAAATAACTTTGCGCGCAGCTAAGGAGATAGCCTCACGTTTCACTCGCGAAGCTAAAATTCATAGCCTCGCGTTGAAACGCGACAGCTAGTCAAAATAGCCTCGCATTTCAAACGCGAGGATGACGCAATAGCTTCGCGTAGAAGAAGACCAGATGTCTCCTCCATCTTCTCCTTCTTCTCCAAGCTTTACGGCCGAAAAACGGCGATCTCGCCGGTACAAAAATGATTGGTCAGTTAAAACCGAGCTAAAACGATCCAAAATTGTTCTAAAGAGTCCAAAAGTTGAGATTTTTCACTCCAATGGGCGCGACATGAACTGGTTCGCCGCTGTGTCCTCTCCCTCGGCCGTTGTCGCCGCTGCTAACGACGGCCGCCGATGGTGAGGAGGCGCGCGACGCCGTACTCTTCTTAGGTGATGTATGCCCGAAAAATTGAATCTTCCTTTATATTGCCAATTTGATTTTGAATTACAGCAATAAAAGAAAAATTATAAAATAAATTCGAGATTACAAGAATGGGGATCAATTGATTTCGATTCCCCTTTATTTTTGTGGGTTCTGGCAGCGGTGGAGTCTTGATTTTGCACTCCGTTGACGAACCGATTTCTCTGAATTGAGAAACTCCTCTCTGGATTTTTGGACTCTGGCCTCTGAAAAATTGCCTCGCCAAAGAATTCCCTTTCTAAAAGAATCTCCTCTTTCCCTCTTTTTCTGAACTTCGCTCCCAATTTTATAGATTGAGAACCACTTCTAATCCGGCTCAAATTCTTCCCTCGAATCCAATTAAATCCCCAAAAATCCGGATCACCATGCAAAACGGAACGGAAGCGGAAAACAACCCGCGGGTATTCCTCCCGCGGGTGGCTAGCACCCGCAAGATTTCTCCCGCGGGATCCTCCCGCGGAACCAGCGGGTGGGCACCCGCGGGAGGAATTCTCGCGGGTGCTTGCCACCCGCGAGAATTTCTCCCGCGGGTAGGCCCCGTAATTTTTTTTTGGTGTCTATATAACCCCCTCCAAAGTTTTCGAAGTCCTGTATTGAGTCGTACTGAATTTCGAAACACTTTGGATTTTTTAATTTTGGCTATCAGACGTTTTAAAGGATTTGGTAGACAGATATAACTGTTAACATATTCAATTATTCAATAATAAGCAAATGTATGATTTTAACGTGCTCATTAGATAACAAGTAGAGGTATGATGTTAACGTACTCATTGGTGACAAGCAGAGGTATGATGTTAACATGCTTATCTTAGGTCAAGCAGAGGTATCATGTTAACGTGCTCATTAGAATCCTAACTATTCAGTGACATCTAGTATGACGGATCAGGGAAAGACAAGGGTGATATTAAACGTATCTTGGAGCTCAACCTATTAAGAGGATTTGGTCGTGATAGGAATAAGCTGACTAAATAGAGGTGACGGTTAACGTATTTAGCCTTGGAATAGGACTATCAGAGGTAACTGTTAACTTGATAGGGAGATGATTTTCGTTAGAGATAATTTTTAACTTAACGATATCAAAAACAAATTTTTTAGAAGCTGTAATATTGGACTTGATGAAGTGTGAGTTTTCTTTTCTGTCAGAGGTGAAACCTTAACATGACAGGAGATTTAATCAGATTTTATCTCATTTGATTTTGAATTATGATGTCAGAGATATGATTTTAACTTGACAAATATTTTGGAGTGTCACTTGCTCTGCTGGAGAAAAATGACGAGAAAAGTTTTATTGTCAGAGATGAAATCTTAACGTGACAAGAGATTTATCTGATTAGGGTTTTTAGCAAACCCCCAGCTATCAACGGATTTGATTAGATTTTACCAACTACCGTTTGAGTTGGGCTAGCCATGCTATTCTCTCAGCATGGTGAGTTATCGAGAATTTTGTTTGGGCTTAAATTCCAAACTTTTCCTCTTCCATTTGCCTTAGCGGCATTGGGCAGTGATGTATCCTTATATTCGGATAAGGATACTGTTATGACATATCTGTCACAGGATTTTTAGCAAACCTCCAGCTATCAACGGGTTTGATTTGTTTTTACCAATTACCGTTTGAGTTGGGCTAGCCATACTATTCCCCTCAGCATGGTGAGTTATCGAAAGTTTTGTTTGGGCTTAGATGCCAAACATTCCTTCATCCCTTCGCCTTAGCAGCTTTGGGCAATTCATGTTTTTACCTCCAGCATGATAGAGTTGGCGAGAAATTTATTCTCTTCCCGTTGCTTTGTCGGTGTTGGATAATCCATGCTTTTTACCCCTAGCATGATGGGTTGGCGAGAAGCTGGTTTTCTTCCCTTTGCCTTGACGGCGTTGGGTAATTCATACTTTTTACCCCCAGTATGATGGGGTTGGCGAGAAACTGGTTCTCTTCCCTTTGCCTTGACGGCATTGGGTGATTCATGCTTTTTACCCCCAGCATGGTGGGGTTGGCGAGAAATTTATTCTCTTCCCGTTGCCTTGTCGGCATTGGGTAATTCATACTTTTTACCCTCAGTATGATGGGGTTGGTAAGAAGCTGGTTCTTTTCCCTTTACCTTGACGGCGTTGGGTAATTCATACTTTGTACCCTCAGTATGATGGGGTTGGCAAGAAGCTAGTTCTCTTCCCTTTGCCTTGACGGCATTGGGTAATTCATACTTTTTACTCCCAGTATGATGGGGTTGGCGAGAAGCTGTTCTTTTCCCTTTGCCTTGACGGCTTGGGTGATTCATGCTTTTTACCCCCAGTATGGTGGGGTTGGCGAGGAATTTATTCTCTTCCCTTTGCCTTGACGGTATTGGGTGATTCATGCGTTTTTACTTCCAGCATGATGGGGTTGGAGAGAAATTTGTTCTTTTCCCGTTGCCTTCATCTAGATCTCGAAATCTCATCTGCAAGGAGAAAGAGAGATATTTTATTTTTATTTGCCTTGTTAATAGATAAACAAAGGAATTTTATCTTTTTCATTTTCTCATCATTTGTTTTTGGCCTCCTTGCGCAGGGGGCTGCGGGCAGTGCATCTACGGGTGCAACCTCTTTCTCTTTTTTTTTTAAAATAATTTTTTTTTGCATTTTTATTTATATTATGTTTATATTTTTTTATTTTATTTTTTATTTATTACATATATACATATATTTGTTTCTTTATTTATTATTTTTATTTATTTATTATTTTATTTATTTTTTCTTTTTTAAATTTTTTATTTTTATTATCATTTTTATCACTTTTTATTATTATTTATTTTTTTATTTTTATTTATTTTTTTTATTATATATTTTTTTAATTTTGTTTTTTTATTATTGTTTTTTTTTGGCAACCCGTGGGTAGCACTTGCAGGTTGTATCTCGCGGGAGCATCGCACGAGTATACCTCTTGCGGGTTGCATCCCGTGGGTGTATCTCTTGCGGGTTGCATCCTGCGGTTGAATTCCAAGTATCGAACGGCCTCATTTTTTTTTTTAGAGCTTTGATCCTTTTATTATATATATATATATATATATATATATATATATATTTATTTATTTATTTCTTTATCTCTTTTTTTTTTTTTGTTATAAGCGATGACGCCTTTTGAAATTTTTTTTTTTTAGGTGATGACGCCTAACTTTTTATTTTGGTAAGCGATGAGACCTTGTAAATTTATTTTTATTTATTATTTTTTTTGTTTATTTTTATATTTTTTGTTTATTTTTTTTATTTTTATTTTTTAATATTTTTTTTTTCGCATCCGCGGGATACAATCCGTGGGTAGAACACTCATACCGCATGTTTTTTTTTAATTATTTTTTTTATAGCTTTGTCAATGTTTTGTAGGCGATAACGCCCTTTCTTTTTTTATCTTTTTTCTTTTTTTAATTTTTTTTTTCTTTTTTATTATTATTTTTATTTTTTATTATTTTATTTTTTTTATTTTTTTTCGTGCGGGAGAGAGGGAGAAAAGTGCTGGGGGCCCAGGTGGGCCCCACCTGAGAACAGTATTTTTTTTTTAATCTCGCCTCACGTTTTTCTTTATTTATTAACTTTTTTATTGTAATTGAGGCAATTTCAATTTATTATCTTATTTATTTTTATTTATTACTATTTTATTATTGTTATTATTACTTATTTATTATTATTATTATTATTATTTTTTTGTCTTATGGATTCGGTATCCCGCGGGTTGCATCCCACGATTGCATCTGTGGGTTGCGTCCCCGCGGGTCCCGCGGGTTGCGTCCCTCGATTCCATCTGCGGCTTGCGTCCAGCGATTCCATCTACGGGTTGCGTCCACGTGGGTCTCGCGATTCCATCTGCGGGTTGCGTCCTGCGATTCCATCTGCGGGTTGCGTCCACGCGGGTCCTGCGATTCCATCTGCGGGTTGCGTCCCGCGATTCCATCTGCGGGTTGCATCCCGGGGATTGTATCCAGTTTTGTCATTTTTTTTTTGGGTGATAACGCCTCAAATTTTTATTTTTTTTTGGACAGACGATGAGTCGTCTTGTCATTTTTTTATGGGCGATGACGCCTCATAATTTTTTTTTGACAGACGATGACGTCTTGTCAATTTTTTTTTTATGGGTGATGACGCCTCATAATTATTTTTTTGACAGACGATGACGTCTTATCAATTTTGGTGGGCGATGACGCCTCACATTCATTTATCATTACCCGGCGATGACATCTAGGCTCCGAATAAAAAAAAATTTAAAGATTGGATTGCGCCGCCCAAACTCCCACTGTGGTCGTCAATTCTTATATACCCGAAAAATTGAATCTTCCTTTATATTGCCAATTTGATTTTGAATTACAGCAATAAAAGAAAAATTATAAAATAAATTAGAGATTACAAGAATGGAGATCAATTGATTTCGATTTTCCTTTATTTTTGTGGGTTCTGGCAGCGGTGGAGTCTTAATTCTGCACTCCGTTGACGATCCGATCTACCTACATTTGAAGAGAAAGAATTGGCTACACCTGAGAATACACAAGTTTCAGATGAGGCCGAATAGGAGAGAGAGCCACTGACTGAAATAGATGATTTCAGTACTTCATCAGAGAGTGTTCTCATTTTGAGGATGAGCACGAGGATAAGGAAACCAATCCAAAAACTTTGTCTTCCTTTATATCATGTTTTGTATACTGATGCAGGTAAACCAGAGAGTTACCAAGAGGCTATGCAGAATAAATTTATTCTTAAGTGAGAGCAAGCCATGCGTGATGAGATGTCGTTTTTGGAGGAAAATCACACATGGAAATTGGTGAAGCGACCGAAAAAAATAAAAATATTGCATAACAAGTGGGTATACATGGTAAAATATGAGGCAGGAGGGACACAAAGGTTCAAGACTAGACTTGTGGTGAAGGGTATTGACTTCAGTAAAATATTTATACCTGGTGTCAAGATGACTTCTATCAGAACAATTCTGAGTATTGTGACTGTGAAAAAAATTGTATTTAGAGCAGCTCGATGTGAAAACTGCTTTCCTTCATGTTGATTTGGAGGAGGAAATATACATGGAACAGTCAGAGAGATATGAAGTTAAAGGAAAGAAGAATTGGTTATGTCGACTGAAAAGGAGCTTGTATGGGTTGAAACAAGCGCCGAGATAATGGTACTTGAAATTCGACAAGTTTATGTTGGATTCAGATTTTGCCAGATGCAATTCAGATCATTGTGTATATTTATAAAAGTTTAAGGATGGTAACTTTATTATACTTACTTTATATGTAGATGATATACTTGTGGCAGGTACATATATGAAGAAAATCAATGATCTGAAGAGAAAGTTAGCAGAGAGATTCTCTATGAAGGACATGGGTGAGGCAAAACAACTTCTTGGAATGCAAATTACCCGAGATAAAAAAAAGTAAGAAATTACGATTATCTCAGAAGAGTTACATCAAGAAGGTGTTAAAGAGATTCAATATGGAAAATGCAAAATCGGTAACTACAACTCTTGATGGTCAGTTCGAACTGTCAAAAGAGTAAGGTGCTAAGACAGATGAGAAGACAAGACACATGGAGAATGTGCCTTATTTATCGGCCGTTGGGAGTCTCATATATATAATGGTGAGTACAGGACCAGATATTGCATATGCAGTGGGAGTAGTGAGTAGATTCATGAAGAACACTGGAAAGGAACATTGGCAAGCGGTGAAGTGGATTTTTAGGTATTTGAAAGATACTTCAAAGTATTGTTTGTGTTTTGGGAGTGATAACATTGATGTGTAAGGTTTTGTGGATTCGGACTATGTGGGTGATAGAGACAATGACAGGAGCACCACTGGTTATGTTTTTACTGTAGGAGGGACAGTGGTAAGCTGGATTTCAAGATTTCAATCAATTGTTGCTTTATTTTCGACAGAAACTGAGTATTTTGCAGCTGTAGAAGCAAGTAAGTAGTTTATTTGGTTGCAGCGATTGATGAGTGATTGGGTTTTGATGGAGTGGATTGCAGGTTATTCAGTGATAGTTGTTGGCAGCGAAAATTTCTAAGTTAAAAAGGATTTTCCACAACAGTACGCGGAGCCAGTTCAGTAGCCCCGCGATTGGTAATATTAACCCTGCGTTTGAATAAAACGCGGAGATGTTTAATAGCTCCGCGTTGATTCCGCAGTCTGGCTTGTATTAGCCTCGCGTTTGAGTAAAATGCGGAGATGATCAATAGCTCTGCGTTAGCTCCGCGTTTTGGTTAGTTAGCGCTGCGTTTTGATGCGATTAAAAGCTCCGCGTAAGCAGATAACCAGAATCTCAAATTGATTGAGATTATGATTCTGGGCCTATCCAAATACCCAAATCAAGTCTAATCAGAATTCCATCAAAACTAAGATATTTGATTGGAATCCCTGATAAATGACGAGTTCTATTTAGATAGAAACTCTTGCATTAACCTGGGGCTATAAATACCTTCCTGGTGAAACCCTAGGGGTCTTCTTTTTGGCATCTGAAGTCTCCTATCGATCCTTTGGCAATTCAAGTACGCGAGAGAGCCTTGAAGCCTTTGCTGATCATCTTCTTTTCGGCAAATTGAGATATTTTTCTGAAATCTTGGAGAATTCAAGTTACGCACAGAGCCTTGAGTTCGTGAAGATCAGAGAAAATCGCCATCTTCTTTCTGGAGTTCTTGAGAAGTTCGAGTTACGCGAGAGAGCCTTGAACAAATCAAAACCATAGAAGATCGTCTACAGTCGGCCGATATCTTTAAAAGAGAAGATTTCAACGTACCGATCGTCCACGGGAACTACTATAGATCCCATCGCCACAGATCCCACAAATATTGTAAAAGAGAGAGATTGAACTATAAAATCCTCTCGTTTGTTCTTTTATTTTTATCTTGTTCACTTTCATTGTAATCTAAGATGTGTTCAATGGAGAGAAGCGAAGGAACTTTTGCGACGAACAAACTGGCGACCACAGTGGGAGCCATCTCTTTCACTGATGAAGAGATAGTGGCGCAATCGGACGTTGACTTGATCGGATCCGAAGTAGACACGCTGGTCGTTGAAATCGACCAGCAAAAGTACGAGGAGTTCCTCTCCTCCGGATCAGGTGACTTGGATGAGACACGGTACTATCGTCGCATGTACTCCAATGCCCGAGTGACGGGTAGAAAGGTATCCACCGAGAGACGGGGATCCTTGGAGACTGCGGCTATAGAGCCGGAGTTCACACAAGAAATCCTAGCCGAAGATGAGCTTCCGACTGCCAAAGAAGATTTAGGGACTGGACTGACCAGGACCCAACTCCGGAACAGGAACCGGAGAGCGAGGCGTAGAGCCCTCAGAGCCCGCCTTGGACGCGGAGCTAACTCTAGAGGACGCGAGGCTATGGTCCCTCACAAACTGGCTCGCGCTACCCGCGAGACCAGTCTCTACCGCGTTAAACGCGAAGATACAACTTGCCTTAAAAGCAAGGAAAAGCCAGCGTGTGATTTTCCACGCGAGGCTATTACTGAGCCTAGCGAGAGACGCGAAGCCAGTAAGGGTTGCGCTAGTCGCAGAATACCCAACACTCGCGAGAGACGCGAGTATAAAAATTCTTCAAAGCCAGCGTGTGATTTTCCACGTGAGGCTATTACTGAGCCTAGCGAGAGACGCGAGGCCAGTAAGGGTTGCGCTAGTCGCAGAATACCCAACACTCGCGAGAGACGCGAGTATAAAAATTCTTCAAAGCCAGCGTGTGATTCTCCACGCGAGGCTGATACTGAGCTAAGCGAGAAACGCGAAGCTACTTGCGAGAATCGCAAGATTTATGACACTCGCGAGAGACGCGAGTATAAAAATTTTGTAAAGCCAGCGTGTGATTCTCCACGTGAGGCTGATACTGAGCCTAGCGATAAATGCGAAGCCAGTACAACTTGTGAGTTACGCAAGATTTTTGACACTCGCGATTAATCGCGAGGATATAATCTCCTTAAAGCCAGCATGTGATTTTCCATGCGAGGCTACTACTGGGCTTAGCGAGAAATGCGAAGCCAGTATAACTTGCAATAAACGCAAGATTTCTGACGCTCGCGTAAAAAATGAGGATAAACTTCCCTTAGAGCCAGCGTGTGATGGTGATTCGCCACGTGAGGCCAAGGCTGATCTTAGCATTAATCGCAAAGACGGTGAAAATTGGGTTAATCGCAAAGCTTCTTTACCTTCGCGTAAAACGCGAAGATGATTGGCAAATTTGCGTTAATCGCAAAAATAGCGTTAAATGCGAAGTTATGACTTGCGTTCAGCGTGCAAGAATTTCCCTTCACGCGGGGCTATTATTCCAAAAGCCAAACTTCTGAAGAAACGTCAAGCCAGCGTAAAACGTGAGTCTAGCGTTCCAAAACGCGAGGCTATTTTTCAGCCCCGCGACGCAAAACGCGGAGCTATCTCTTAACTCTGCGCAAATCAACCCGAATACAGAATCAGGGCTGATCGTCACACTAATGGACCAGAACTGGACTCCAATGATCTCAAGAAGCTTCAGTGGGCTTCTGGACCCTCTCAACAGAGGAAAGAGCCCTGATTATCAGAAGATCATCAGGGGGTTGGGTTATGTATCTACCCCACCTTCTTCACCATTAAAAGATGAAGAGAGTTCTTCGGCCAAAGAAGAAACATCTTCACCCGATCATGATTCAGATATAAGTACCGGTGCTTGGTTTCAATCTTTGACAGTCAATATGGTTTCATCCGCGCCAGAAAGCGACAAGGAACCAATTGACGTCCAAGATGATGCTTGGGCCAGGCATATGGATACTCTCTGGGATGTCCGCTTTGAACAGCGTGACCCGCCCACAGAAGACAAATTAATACAAGTTAACATGGGAACGGAAAAAAATCCGAAACCCATTTTCATAAGCGACACTCTAACTCCTTTAGAAAAGGAGAAACTTGTATCTCTTATCAAAGAGTACATAGATGTGTTCGCATGGAGTTATGAAGATATGTCTGGGCTTGACCCTCAAATTGCCACACACCGGTTAAATATTAAAGAAGATGCTAAGTCTGTCAAACAACAGCAAAGGCGTTTTCGACCGGAACTGATGGAGGCAATAGTTGTTGAAGTCAACAAACTTATACAATCCGGATTCATCCGAGAAGAGCAGCATCCTGACTAGGTGGCTAACATAGTGCCGGTTCGCAAAAAAAATGGCAAAATCCGAATATGCATCGATTTTCGAGATCTGAACGCTGCATGTCCCAAGGATGAGTTTCCACTCCCCATCACCGATGTGATGATTGACAATACTTGCGGTTATGAGAGGATGTCCTTTATGGATGGCTTCTCAGGTTATAACCAAATTAAAATGCGCCCGGATGATGAAAAACATACAGCTTTCAGAACGCCGCTGGGGGTATACTGTTATACGGTAATGCCATTCGGATTAAAGAACGCAGGTGCCACCTACCAACGCGCAATGAGTGTCATATTCAAAGAACACCTGCGCAGAACAGTGGAGTGCTATGTGGATGACTTAGCAGTCAAAAGCAAAAACAAAGAAAATCATCTTCATGATTTAAGAGTGGTCTTCGATCTTATGCGGAAACATCATCTGAAGATGAATCCTACCAAGTCGTTCATGGGGTATCCAGCGGGAAATTTCTTGGGTTCATAATCACCTCAAAAGGAATTTTCCTTGACCCTGAAAAGGTAAAAGCGATTAGCGAAATGCCGCCTCCCCGCAATCTTAAGGAATTAAGGGGATTACAGGGAAAGCTCGCCTATATTCGACGCTTCATTTCCAACCTATCTGGACGATGCCAGTCATTCTCAAAACTTATGAAAAAGGGAGTGTCTTTTATATGGGATGAGGCATGTCAGCAGGCATTTGATGACCTCAAGAAGTACCTTACTAGGCCTCCTGTACTTATGGCACCAGCCCCTGGGCAGCCCTTCCTCATATATGTGAGGGCCATGGATAATGCCTTAGGCGCATTACTTGCTCAATATAATGAGCACGGCCATGAACATGCCCTCTACTATTTAAGTAGAACAATGATTGGGGCCGAACAACGGTATACCCTGATTGAAAAAGAATGTTTAGCCCTAGTGTTTGCTGTTCAGAAAATGCGACACTATCTCTCTGGGCAAACGATTCATGTCATATCACGGGTTAATCTCCTGAAGATTCTGATGACAAAACCAGGGGCTTTAAATGGTCGACTGGCAAAATGGGCCTTGCTATTGTCGCCCTATGACATACATTTCGTTCCTCAAAAGGCGACGAAGGGACAGGCAATTGCTGATTTTCTTGCAGACCACCCAATTTGGTCCAAATTAAAGCAGACATCAGAAGTCAACACAATTACCGGAGAACAGCCTTGGCAAATGTTCTTTGATGGTGCCGCGAGACGATCTGCTGCTGGAGTGGGGGTTGTGCTAATATCCCCACATAAACATATATTGCCTAACGGTTACTCATTAACAGAACCGTGCACTAATAATGTAGCGGAGTACAACGCGCTCATTATCGGCTTAAAAATAGCTCTGCGACTGGGGGTGAACCATCTAGAGGCATATGGGGACTCTAAGCTCATCGTCAATCAGATGACAGGTGAGTATGAAGTCAGACATGAAGCCCTCATCCCCTATCATCAGCTAGCTATTGAGCTAGCAGGATATTTTGAACAATTTTACATATATCACATATCTCGAAATGAGAACATATATGCAGATGCTCTTGCCGCATTAGCCGCGACACTGGCTATCCTGCCAGGTGAAGCTAAAAGCATCACCATTGGTAGTAGAGAACTCCTCCACCCAGACGTGGTATCTCAAGCCGAAGAGGTATGCCAGATTGGCTTAAAGTTAGAACCCCGTGATTGGCGATTTCCGTTTGTGGATTACGCTTTACATGGGATATTACCAGAAGATCCTAAGGAAGCCACCTCTATAAACAGGAAGGCCCAAAGATTTTATTATGACCATAAACTTCAGACTTTATATAGAAAGTCGAGAGATGGTCTGCTATTACGCTGCATATCAAAAGCGGAAGCAGAAGAAGTGCTGAGAGAAACACACGATGGAGTATGTGGAGCTCATCAGCCCGGTCCTAAACTTGGAGACCGTATAAAAAGGTTAGGATACTACTGGCCAAATATGATCACGGAAGCAATGGCATACGCTAAGCGATGTCATGCATGCCAAATTCATGCTAATTTTATTCATCAACCCCAAGAATACTTGCACAATACTGTTGCAAGTTGGCCATTTGAAGCATGGGGGATGGACATTGTGGGGCCAATAACTCCCCCGTCATCCAGAGGACATCGGTTTATTCTTGCAATAACCGATTATTTTTCAAAATGGGCCGAAGCCATGCCCATGAAAGAGGTGAAAACGACAGATGTGATCAAGTTTATCATGCATCATGTCATTTACCGATTTGGCGTCCCTCGACGGATCATTCATGATAATGGTCCGCAATTCATTAGTCAGGGATTCTCCAGATTCTGCAATAAGTTCAGAATCAAAGATATCGCTTCTACACCATATAACCCTGCGGCTAATGGGTTAGCAGAAGCTTTCAACAAGACGATCATCAAACTCCTTCGGAAGTTTGTCTCTTCCAATAAAAGAGATTGGGATGAAAAGTTGGGAGAATGTTTGTGGGCATATCGCACCACCGTTCGCACCCCGACCAAAACTACCCCGTTCTCTTTGGTTTATGGAAGTGAGGCTGTTCTGCCTCTTGAAATCCAGATACCATCATTAAGAGTGGCTTTAGCCACAAGGATGACGACAGAAGAGCGCCATCAGCAAAGATTGCAAGAACTAAAGGCGTTAAATGAAAAACGTCTCAGGGCTCAACAACAAATTGAGTTGTATCAAGCCCGAATATCTCAAACGTTCAATAAGAACGTCAAACCAAGGACCTTTAAGTAAGGAGACTTGGTTTTGGCTGTTAAAAGGCCAATGGTGCTAACCCACAAGACTAAGGGTAAATTTGAACCCAAGTGGGAAGGACCGTTCATTGTGGAGACAATATACTCCAGTGGAGCCTATCGCTTAATGAATCAAGATGGCGACAGGATGATGATGCCGATCAATGGCAAATTTCTGAAGAAATACTATTCTTAGTATCCCTAGAGATACGAGTCTTCTTTTCTTAGGCATGCGCAGTTTGGCGCCTCTGACCTAAACCTTGGTGTGTTTGGTTCTCAAGTTTGAACCACCTCCAGTTCTTTTCTTAGGCATGCGCAGTTTGGCGCCTCTGACCTAAAACCTGGTGTGCTTGGTTCTCAAGTTTGAACCACCTCCAGTCTTTTCTTAGGCATGCGCAGTTTGGCACCTCTGACCTAAACCTGGTGTGTTTGGAGTGCCCAGTTCAAGTTACGCGAGAGAGCCTTGAACCGCCTCCAGTTTGGTTCTCAAGTTTGAACCACCATCAGTCTTTTTCTTAGGCATGCGCAGTTTGGCGCCTCTGACCTAAACCTGGTGTGCTTGGTTCTCAAGTTTAAACCACCTCCAGTCTTTTCTTAGGCATGCGCAGTTTGGCGCCTCTGACCTAAACCTGGTGTGTTTGGAGTGCCCAGTTCAAGTTACGCGAGAGAGTCTTGAACCGCCTCCAGTTTGGTTCTCAAGTTTGAACCACCATCAGTCTTTTTCTTAGGCATGCGCAGTTTGGCGCCTCTGACCTAAATCTGATGTGTTTTGAGTGTCCAGTTCAAGTTACGCGAGAGAGCCTTGAACCGCCTCCAGTTTGGTTCTCAAGTTTGAACCACCATCAGTCTTTTCTTGGGCATGCGCAGTTTGGCGCCTCTGACCCAAACCTGGTGTGCTCAGTTCTCAAGTTTGAACAGCCCCCAGTCTTTTAGGCATGTGTAATTAAGCGCCTCTGACCTAAAAGATATGAATTGCCCAACGCCGACTAGGCAATGGGAAGAGAACCAGTTTCTCGCCAACCCATCATACTGGGGTAAAAATATGAATTGCCCAACGCCGACTAGGCAATGGGAAGAGAACCAGTTTCTCGCAACCCATCATACTGGGGTAAAAGTATGAATTGCCCAATGCCGACTAGGCAATGGGAAGAGAATAAATTTCTTGCCAACCCTATCATACTGGGGGTAAGAGTATGAGATCAACTACCCAATGCTGATTAAAGGCAAAAGGGGAGAGGAGATTAATCCCTCGACAACCCACCATGTTGAGGGGAATAACATGGCTAGCCCAACTCAAACGGTAGTTGGTAAAGGCTAATCAAACCCGTTGACAGCAGGGGATTTGCTAAAAATCCCATAAAACCTGTCATGTTAAATTCTTACCTCTGACAGTACGACTTGGAACACTTTGCATGAAAACAGAGAAAACTACTTCTTGATGGCAAGTTATTTGTTGTGCAAGAAGATTTCCTAGCAAACTAATAAAAGAATCAAAAAGTAGTTATCCTTATTCATCATTTAAAAGGAATGGGGTTACAAAAGAAGTCTGAGAACCAATAAAGACCTTTCTTTTATTACAAGTTCTCATTACAAAAAAGGAATGAAGAATAAAAGAAAACTATGGATCTCCGAGATGCTTTAACTTACTCATCGCTTCGTCAACCACTCGACGACGAGTTGCCTCTATAGAGTGTTGAGCCTGCCGGAGCAGATCATCATCATTCATTCCAACTTGCTGGATGAGATGCTGGCGAGACTCTTCCATAGTACGGCTGCTTATTGTCTCCTCCTGATCAACTTGCTCCCGTTGAAGGATCAGCGCTTCCCGCTTCTTAACAGCTTCCCCTAATTGAAGCTCGCTCTCTACTAAGATCGCCCGAGCATTAGCAATGGCCTCCTGGGCGCTGAGAATGGCAGCTTGGCTCCCCTCAATTTCAGAGTTCACCAAATCCAAACATCTAAGAATGGACTCCCGACTAGCCTGGAACCCTGCTAACGCTTGAGACCACTCTTCTTCTTGGCGCCTCAATTCTTCTCGACGAGCAACCAACTCTGCCCGAAGACGAGCCCATTCGATCCCGGTAATCGACTCAACATCCGCTTGGTGAACTGTGTTGAGTATGTTCATTTGCTCTTCCAAAATTCCAAAACGGGCCCGGTAAGGAGCTGCTCAATCTCGTCCCCCAATTTCTTCGATGTTTTCAGATAGCGGGATAATAGTGGACGTGCGAAGTTGAAGAAATCGTGGCCAGCAAGGACCATCTCAATACATCTCCTTAACAAACGCATAAAATCGGCGACACCAAAGTTGAAAAGTTCTTCAAGAGGATTTACAGTGCCAACAGACGAAGCAAATAATGCTAAGGAAGATGTCCCGGGCAGAGGAACAGTGGCTACCGGTGTCGAAGAAGAAACCCATCCTTGTACCAGGTTCATGACATGCGGGGCCAGTAAAGCCAATGCAGATCTGGTGGAATCAGGAACCTGAGGAGGAGGGCTGCTAATACAAGTCACCCGGGGAGTGCCACCAACAGGAGAAGATGAGGGGGTATCTCTACCAGAAGTTCCTCCGATGGCAGAAGAAGCTTCAAATGAGAACTTTAAGTTCTCCTCATCCCCGACTGGAAGATTAGAAGCTGGAGGAAGCACAGGTGTCTCAACAGCCATTATAGTAGAAGGCGTTAGAATCGCTGACTGAGAAACAGAAGGTACGCCAACGACCGTGGGAAATGTCTTAGTGGAACAGACTAGCGTTGGAGATGGCATGCTAGGAGAAGGCGTCGCCTCCCTAGCAGCAGCTGCGATAATGACCTCAGTTCTCTCATCACTTCCCAGTTCGTCAATTGGGGGAATTGAAGAGGGAACAGAGGCAGGAGCCGGTGTGGAATAATCAGCCGCAAACTCGCCAGCAGAGGTACCCACACCACCAACGGACCCGGAATGGTCCATCCTATCGTCAGACTCTACTTGGGTAGTCGAATGCATTGGCGAGAGAAGTTGATCACCTGCGTTTCAGAAGACCAGAAAAGCAGTGTTACGTTAAAATAATAACGGGCAAAAGATAAAATGCTAAAGGCCATACCAGGCGATACAAGTCCAGTTGTCGGACTTGAAGGGGGAGCCATTGTCGTTTCCAGCAACGTACCCGTCTCGCTACCCGTTAGTTGCGCCACAGGTTCTGCCACAGGCCCTACGGCCAAAGGGGCCGAAACCTCAACAACACTTGATGAGCAGGTTCATCCTCCCTTGCCGATGCTGGGGGTAGAGCCAAAACCAACAAGTCTGAAGCAAGTTTGACAGCCACTTCTTGGGGAGCTATCAAAGTTTCCTGAGCCAATTTTTGCTTCTTACCCGGTCTTCTCTTTAAAGTGCCGCGGCGTTTGAGAGCTGGACTCAAGGGACGACTGACAACAGGCTGGGGAGCTCCACCAGCGCCAGTATTGTCATCGTCATCACCGGCATCGTCGTCGGATTCACTGGCGTCTGAAGGCTCAGCCGCGGCGCCAAGGAATTCTTCCATTCCTTTTATTCTCACTCTAGAAGCACCCTGGCGGCTAATGTAGAGGGCTTCAATCTCTTTGCAACAACTGCGATTGAGAGAGAAGCCGGGCACGTCAGCATTTGCAATACTGAACTAGTTGCAGAAGCTGAGGGTCATGGCCAATTCTGGCGTCTTCTGGGGCAAGGAGAATTCAGCCTCAGTTCCGCCCGCTGCAAAATGGAACCAGCCACGAGCGCCTTCGTATAAATTCCCCTCGTGAGTGAGATCTTTATTTGGATTGCCCACATAAAGTTGGGAGTATCCAAACTGACGAGCAAAGCGACTCGGAGTGTATGGCTCGATCCGACACCCGAGATCTTGACGATACACCAAGTGTCCGGGACGGATGTTGAGAAGCCACCAGAACGCTCCTGTAGATAAAGTAGTGAACTTATCTGCTCCCACGGCGTCCTTCAGCCTCATTCCATATCCTCCGCCGGGAAAGTCGGGGAAACACCTGAAGATCTCATAGTTCTGAAAACTATGAAAAGTCTTCCGAATTTGAGACATATAATTCTGCTTTCACGAAGAGCATTCATACAGCTCTACAAAGAAGCACTTTTCGCCCGAACGACGCTCTGGTGCACTCATTAAAGAAGGACAGTGCAAGACGAGCCACGCCATCAAATAGGTGTAGGGCATTTCCACCCTAGGGTTTGGAGTTTTCAGCTGGGCAGTCTCTTTCGACTTGCCATTTCCTTTCCCCTTGACCTTAATAGTGGGGAGGAAATCACGACAGAGCACCCTCAGCCCATACTGCAAATTGCATACCATGGTGGGAAGAAGTCCAAGGGGTCGACCATATGCTAGGAGAACCGCTGGATATACCACGGTCACCGCAATTGCTTCTTTGGGCAACGACGGCACGACACATCTCTTCAGCCACAGCATCAGAAACCCGGCAATGAGACCTCTGTTGGAGATCGGGAACTGGGCTTGATAATGATAGCTCTTGAATGAAGTGCCAGGACCGTATCCATTCTCATTAGATTTAGTGGTATAATATAATAGGTGGCAGCCCTTAGCAATGCGGTGATCAATCTCTGAGCCATAGACGGGTGGATGGCCATGGATAGTCGTTGAACTATCCTTAGAATTTAAATTGGCAAAGAGATACTCTGCCCATTTCTTATGACCGATACCATGGTTACGCGCACCCGTCAAGTCAGCGCAAATATGATAATGGCACATCATCTCCCAGTATGTGGCATAGATGCGCTCATCATTAGCCATCAACATGTTTAACTCCCCGATGGTGGGGATATACTCTTCATAGGAGATTTCACCCATGGAAAGCCCGGAGACCTCGAACATCTCGTGAAGAGCGAATCCTAGCTCACCCACTGGTGTAAAGAGAGTACAAGTCTCAGGGTTATACATCTCCAAGAGGCAGTAAAAATGATAAGCACTCTGGAAAAAACCGAATTGGACATTCCTGATAGCTTTATACAAGCCAATATCCTTTAAAATGGGCTCGTGGGAATCCAGCATGTACTGAACAAGGCGGGCCCACCAATTATTGTTAGAAGAATGAACCCAGCCAGGCATCCTGAAGTCGCTAGTCGGGTACTGACCATCCTTCGCCAGGAACTCACTTAAGAAAGTTCGGGCACGAGATGGGACTTCTCCCACTGGAAGCTCCTTGCCAAATCGGCCTGGAAGCAAGCCAGTAATGCATCTGGGGGGACCATCTTGAGAAACCCCTTTTGCACCAAATTTGCATGTTGGGACGCCATCTTGCTCTTGAGTCAGTCCCCACTTTAATTCCCGAGGCATCACCAGCCTCTGAAGATAGACCAGATGATAGCTACGAGCCATTCTAGGCAGAAACATCAGCATTTCGCCTGAGTTATATAACCAAACGTACTCCTCTCCAGAAAGGATCTCATCTGATTGATCCATCTGGTCTCCAAAGAGGAAGGCGGGTTTCTCCATCGCTTCTCTATTCAAAGTTTCGAAGGCTGCATCGGTTATGATTTCTCGCGCAGTAGTGGAGTGATACTTGATCAACTTCTCCTTGCGCTCCTTCGGGTCTGGCTTATATGAAGCCAAGATAGTGGTGAAGCGAAATTGGCCTGAGGGATCGGAACCCCCAGCAAAACCGAAGTAATTCTTGTGGGGAAGAGATTCCATCGAATACCCTACTGCAAAAAGAAAGCAGAGTGAGAGAAGTTTCTATAAGACAGAAAAATTCTCTAAGAATGGACGCGCGAAGCTAAAAATTAGAAAGCGCGAAGCTAAGAATAGCGCCGCGCGAAGCTAAAAATTTGACCGCGCAGGAGTCAAAATAGCCTCGCATTTCAGCGCGACTGCTACTTAAAATAGCCTCGCGTTTCAGCGCGACTGCTACTTAAAATAGCCTCGCATTTCAGCGCGACTGCTACTCAAAATAGCCTCGCGTTTCAGTGCGACTGCTACTTAAAATAGCCTCGCATTTCAGCGCGACTGCTACTTAAAATAGCCTCGTGTTTCAGCGCGAGAAGTAGCACGAGTTTCAGCGCGAGAAGTAGCACGAGTTTTGGGTGCCATTGCTGAGGAAAATCGACTGAAAATCGGGAGGAAACTCGGTCGGAAGAAGCTCGGGTCGCCTGAACTGTGATCGCCTGAATCTCTAAGTTTTTGGAAAATTCTCAAGTAAAGTGAGAAGAAAAGGAATAGAGATTTTATTTAAAAGAGGGAAACCGCCTCTTAGAGTTCAGCGTGAATTTCGGAAAAAATGACTGGTCAGTTACTCTCCAAAACGCGGAGCTATTAGCCTCGCGTGATAAAGAAAAAAGTAAAGATATTAACTCCACGCAACTCCGAGGAACGCGAAGATAACTTGGTATTTTAGCCTCGCGTTCTCATGGAAAACTTGGATTTTTGGCTAAGTTAAAGATGATCCCTGTCCGATCACTTCAGTTATTAGTAATCTAAGTTACGCGGAAGAACCTTAGATTATTTTACCAGAATTATTAGCCATCTGTTTGTTGAGCAAGCAAAATTATTGAAGCCAACAGATAGAGAGGAAAATAATTTATCTTTACTCATGAAGCAAGAGATTACAAAGAGGGAGTTATAGCTCTCCCAAAAACTTCTACATGATCATCAATACATCGACTCATCAATAACTTAACAGTAAGATTTCTCTACGGGGTGTTGAAGCTCAGTTCTCTGGTTCACATGCAAAAGATCTCCTCTGCAAATATCATATAGGATCTGTCATCCGAAATGAAGCACGAGAGGAAAGGGAAGTGCTGCATCGAAGCACAAGCTGAACTGCAAGTACTGCAATTCTGAACTGCAAGTGCTGCAATTCTGAACTGCAAGTGCTGCAGCTCCTTATTTACAGCCCCTTCAGGAGTTTATCTCTCGGAGCCAGAGCTTGAAACCTGCAACTATGTTGTAAAGCATGTGCTTCTGATTTCCTTAGAGTTACTTTTGCTGATGAAGATCGATGGACCCGCATACACTCCTCTTCAGAAAGGATTGAACTTACTGCAAAAGGAACAGAGTTTCCAAAAGAGTGAAAACGCGGAGCTAAGCTAATTCCACGCACAGTTGAAGAAATAGCCTCGTGCTTTAAACGCAGAGGATGATGCGATAACTTCGCGTAAAGGGGGGACAAGATTTCTTTCTGCTCTTTCCTTCTCTTTCAAATTCATCGCGACTACTAATCAAAGATAGCCTCGCAATTCATCGCGACTGCTAATCAAAGATAGCCTCGCAGATTCATCACGACTGCTAATCAAAGATAGCCTCACAGATTCATCGCGACTGCTAATCAAAGATAGCCTCGCAATTCATCGCGACTGCTAATCAAAGATAGCCTCGCAGATTCATCGCGACTGCTAATCAAAGATAGCCTCGCAGATTCATCGAGACTACTAGTCAGATAAGCCCCGCGTTTCAAGCGCAGGGATGATGCGATAACTTCGCGTAGAAAAAGAACAGAGTTCCTCTATGACTCCTCCTTCTCCTTTAAGCCTTATGGTCGGAGAATGGCGATCTCGCCAGTAAAATAAACAGTTGGCTGGATTAAACCAAGCCGAAACATCTCAAGAATGGTTCTTAGAAGCCCAAGAGTTAAGGTTTTTACCTTCGGAAGACGCTGCATAGACTGGTTCGCCGTCGCGTCTACCTTCACGGCTGCTGCCATTAACACCGGCCAACTTGCGCGATGTCGCACTCTTCATAGATGGCATCCTAGTGATGAAGATCTATGGAAAGGAAAAAGAAGTTCGGCTGGAGATCATTCTTTCAAAATAAGAGGCCTGAGTCGCCTGATCTGAAGCCCTAAGATTCTTCGGATGAGATGAAGAAGGAGATGAGCCGGGAGCTCTATTTAAACAGAATTTCCGTCGCTTGGTATTCGGCGTAGAAATTCAGGGTAATTAATGACATAATTACTCATTTCACTGAAGACGAAGTGAAGCTGATTAGCTCCGCGTAAGTGAGCATAACGCGAGATAGACTTGGTATTCTAACTCCGCGTTTCAGTTTAGATATCCAAAGTATTTCAAAATCTGCTGAAGTCTAAGCCATTTTGAAAACTTTGGAGGGGGTTCTGTTGGCAGTGAAAATTTCTAAGTTAAAAAGGATTTTCCACAACAGCACGCGGAGCCAGTTCAGTAGCCCCGCGTTTGGTAATATTAACCCTGCGTTTGAATAAAACGCGGAGATGTTTAATAGCTCCGCGTTGATTCCGCAGTCTGGCTTGTATTAGCCTCGCGTTTGAGTAAAATGCGGAGATGATCAATAGCTCCGCGTTTTGGTTAGTTAGCGCCGCGTTTTGATGCGATTAAAAACTCCGCGTAAGCAGATAACCAGAATCTCAAATTGATTGAAATTATAATTCTGGGCCTATCCAAATACCCAAATCAAGTCTAATCAGAATTCCATCAAAACTAAGATATTTGATTGGAATCCCTGATAAATGACGAGTTCTATTTAGATAGAAACTCTTGCATTAACCTGGGGCTATAAATACCTTCTTGGTGAAACCCTAGGGGTCTTCTTTTTGGCATCTGAAGTCTCCTATCGATCCTTTGGCAATTCAAGTACGCGAGAGAGCCTTGAAGCCTTTGCTGATCATCTTCTTTTCGGCAAATTGAGATATTTTTCTGAAATCTTGGAGAATTCAAGTTACGCACAGAGCCTTGAGTTCGTGAAGATCAGAGAAAATCGCCATCTTCTTTCTGGAGTTCTTGAGAAGTTCGAGTTACGCGAGAGAGCCTTGAACAAATCAAAACCAGAGAAGATCGTCTACAGTCGGCCGATATCTTTAAAAGAGAAGATTTCAACGTACCGATCGTCCACGGGAACTACTATAGATCCCATCGCCACAGATCCCACAAATATTGTAAAAGAGAGAGATTGAACTATAAAATCCTCTCGTTTGTTCTTTTATTTTTATCTTGTTTACTTTCATTGTAATCTAAGATGTGTTCAATGGAAGGAAGCGAAGGAACTTTTGCGACGAACAATAGTCAGAGTGCAATTCATCTTGCTAAAAACTCGGCGTACCATTCACGGACTAAACATATTCATTTGAGGTATCACTTCATTAGATCTTTGTTAGAGGATGGTCAATTGAAATTGGAGAAGATTGAGGGCAGAAAGAATCCTGCAGATATATTGACAAAGCCGGTTGATGAGAAAAAATTGAGCTATTGCTTAATTTTGGTGCATTTGTATTGAATGCTAAAATTGGGATTTTGAACGATCGAGGCAAAAACTTTGGATACTAGGATTATTATGTATAGAGATTACATTTTTTTGCAATAGGTTTTCAAGTGGGAGATTGTTGCTGATGGAGACTTATTGCCGCAACGGGTTTCGGTACACCGAAACGGGTCCAAACCCGTTATGATACAATATATATGGGGTGTGGTGCTAGGGTTTTGGATTAGCCGAAAGAAAAAAAACAAAGAGCCAAGGGTTTCTCTTGTGTAGGCTGTGGTGTTTTTTTGTGGCGGCAGCTGCTTTCTCTACTTGCAGACGAACAAAAGCAACCAAAATAACTTGGTGGCTGTCACGTGAAGCAAAAAAAATTTGTGTGCCCCAAGATTTTCCTTTTGAGGTGTAGCGGCTGCAATTTTTCGCCAAAGGTGATTTTTTTTGCGGCTGTTATAGCCAGGTACAAGATTATTATATTCTTTTTGAGGTGAGGATTTGATCTTGTATTTTGTGTGATCTCATTGATTTCTCTCCTGTGCTTGAGACTAGAATATTGTAATCCCTTTTGATATAGTGGAAGTTTTCGATCGTGTCCCCGTGGACGTAGGCATATTGCCGAACCACGTTAAATCTGCGTGTTCTCTATTTCTGCTATTTTTCACTTCAGTTAACTATTTGATTCCACTGGTTATTGCATTAGTATTATTCTGCTATTTTTGCTAACACTGAACTCATCCTCGTCGACACCCTCGACTCCTCCCTTCACGCCTCTTTTGGCCGCCGGAGCCTCCTCAACCTCTCTTCCTTCCCCAACCCTGAAGCCTCCCTCGCCCTCTCCTTCTAGGTCCGCTGTTTTGCACGTCCGCGGGCCTCATCGAGCTTAACATTGAATCCACTTTAACGTTTAGAAACGGTAATGCCAATTATTTTGACGAAGCATGAGGCCCTATTTGTTTGCACTGAAGTGAGATAGGAAGTATGAGAAGTAACTTACTTCCACTACTTCTGTTGTTTGTTGGGCTCAGAAGTAATTTGGAACTTACTTCCCACGTGCTGATGTGGATCCTACGTGGCTAAGTGAATACTCAAAATTTCTTCTGCCCCAAAACCATTGGAAGATGGAGGGATCTCACGGATCGAGATAAAAAAATAATTAAAAAAACAAAAGATTCATGGGAAATGAACTTCTCTCTTCCTATTGTTGAGTCCCTTCACCGCCTCATCCTTTTTCCAGCGAAAAAAAATTTGCAGCTTCAGCTTTGCTCCTCATCCTCTTTGCAGTGAAGATTTGCAGTGAAGACTCGCGGGTAAGTTTTTGTTTTTTTTTTCTTTGAACAAAAGGTGCGATTTTTTTCTCAAAAACACTGAGGTAAAGCCCTAATTTTCTATTTTTCTAAGTTCCTTCTCAAAACAATGAATAATCTCACTGTCATTAATTATTTTTAGCTGCGAATCACTCTTCCAAATAGCTGCAAATTTTTTTCTTCGAATTATAACCATAATCTATCATTTTTTTTAATAGAAATTTAGGGCTTCACCTTTATATATTCGATGCTAGCTCTCAGCATTCATTATTTTTGTGAAAATTTAGGGATTTTTTGTTCAAAGATGACATCTAGGGTTTCTCCCCCTTTTTCTACCCATTATTTAATTGATAATTATTTAATTTGTGATTTTGTGTTCAAAGATTGAGTGATTCCGCTATTTGAAAGTTGAATTTGTGCGTTTAAGAGTTGATTCCACTATTTAAATTGAGCGATTCCGCTATTTAGGATTTTGATTTGATTTAAGAGTTTAATTCCAATATGTTAAATTGAGGCAATTACTTATAGCAAGTCTAATTGCTTAAAATTATAAGTATTTTAAAATTAATATATGGCTTTGATATGCTCTTAATATGCTCTTATGATGTAGATAGTTTTGTCTGCTAATGAATCTATTAGTTAATTTTTTTTAAAGAATCCCTAACAATGGTTTTTGTTATTTGGGTTTTAAATTTTAAAAGGTGTTTTTATATTAACTTATTGCAGCTTCTTGAACTATAGAATGATCTTTAACATTATTGCTATTTCTACACAGACCCCTTGTTTTTGTAAAAAATTATAGGAAACTATCAATTGAAATGCTATCTGCGAGAAGCTTGCAGAAAGTTTTCTTAGATGTAGTTTCTTGCATCATTTTCTTAAAAAAATCAAGATGATTAATTTGGTTTACGTTGATTTGGCCTTGGTGTGTTCATTCTTTATTCAATAGGCAGATATTTAAATAAGATAGTGAGTACTAATTAGCATATCATCGTCATTGTGATAACTAATTTCAGATATATTGTGATAAGTAATTTTAGATATAATACTTTCTTAACATCTCAGATATCTGCCCTGCGACCTCTGGTTTTCAGTGAATGTGTTGAATTACATTCCACAATCTCCATATTGGGGTTTATTGTTGATACGTAACACTTTATTACTAACAAGGCTTAATATTTTTCCTTTTTAAAGTCATTATGTGTAACGCCCCCGTTTTTCAGCTGCTTCCCAAAATGGAGGACGTTACTTATTACTTGCACTAGACAACCCAACCGTCATAGGATCTTGGAATAACCGTAACTACTGCCACAATCAGATTAATAAATAACATGTCTGAAACTGAAATTATTTCATTTATGCAAAGAGTTTATTACATAAAATGGCACACTGGTTTAAATATGAACATAAAAGAGTCAAAGAGAAAAGCAGTGCCCAGACAAAAAAATATATATACAAAATATACAAAAGTTCTCCAGGGGTACTTCGCTTGCCTATTGTCACTCGATCTGTCCAACGAAGTACTGGTCTTCAACTGGAACTGGATCCCCTTCTTCACGTTCCAAATCTTGGTTTAAAACTCAGGGGATTAAACCCAGCAAGTAACACATTTAAAAAGAGAAAATTGTGTACTATCATAATACAGGAATATCAGTGTGCATGAGCATGTTTATGTCAGTATTGTTTGTGTGCATATAAATTAACATGAAGGCAACATATAAATTAACACGAAGACAAGCATAAATAAACGCATAAATAAATAAACATGACAATAACTACTCTATCTATTTAATTATATATTCTATTGGTCTCAGTTATCGTCCAATTTAATTATAGAAACTGTATTAATGGATAAGATAGCGCTATTCTCCATTGTCGTATAAGTGTCCGTGCATACCCGAGACCCGGCCACAATATTCATGGCGCTGAATTATGACATGTCGCTAGGCACTACAATCAAGTTCCGTACTGTATTACAGTAATGGACATACCACTCTAGGTAAATATCAATTGGTGATCCAGTAATCACCCAGGCCGCTACAGTAAAAGAATCCCGGCCCTAACAATCAATCAATCCTTATACGGTAAGACTCTTATCCATCATATAGTTTCTCCCGTCCCCGTGTTCATAATGAATTATGCACATGAAAATTTTATAATCTTTCATTTATTTGTTTACTTATTATTTTTCAATTCATGATAACATACTTGTCTTTGCATGACTGTACATGACATGTAGTATCATAACACATGATCTATAATATTAAAACACATGACTTGTAATATCAAAACACATGACATGTAAAATATATGATTTGTAATACCAAAACACATGACTTGTAATGTCAAAGCACATGACATATAAAACACATGACTTGTAATGGCCAAGCACATGACATTTAGCATGATAGATGTTAGTGCACAACTGTAACACAATGCATATCATCAAAATTATTACAATAATCTGGTTTCATTCTCAGTGTCAATTAATAACCCAATTTGGGAATCAAGTGAATCATATAATAATAATGCATTATTTTTAAACCCAATGTATGCATTTATTACATTTTAGGCTCAATCATATATATTAATATACAATTCTCTTTTAATTAAAATCTAATTTATTACTATTATTAATTATGTCCAATTAATCCAAGCCAAGTCCAATTCAAATCTCTCAATTATTTAATCCATCAAGCCCAAACCTACTAAATTCCCACTTTTCATATCTTTATTTTAATTTTATTTTCCTTTTCTTTTCTGTCCAGCCCAGGCCCAAGCCCACTCATTTTATTTTCTTTTTCTTTTTCTTTTACTGGCTGGGCTGGCCGGCCCAGTGTTTTTATTATTTTTTCTATTTTTTTCTGGCCCAAACCAATTCCAAGCCCACTACTCTTTTATTTCTTTTTTTCTTCTTTATTCTCTCCTGGACTGGGCCAGGCCCAGTTACTCTTTTTTACTCTTTTTTTTTTACTTTTCTTTTTTTTTTTCTTATAGGCTGGGCCAGGCCCAGTTACCCTTTTTTTTCTCTTTTCTTTTTCTTTTCTTCTTTTTTTTCCTTCTGGGCTGGGCCAGGCCCATAATCTCTCTCTCTATATATTTTTTTTCTTTATTTTTTTTTCTCTTTTCCTATCTCTTCGGCCCATGATCTCTTTCTCTCTATTTTTTTTTCTTTTACTATTTTTGCATGGGTTCAAATATTTGCATGGGTACAAATAAGTTTTCTTATACGTAATTTTTTTAAAATAAAAAATAATAATAATAAGCAAATATCATAATATTTCTATATATCAATTTTCACCCACTAATCTGGTTCAGTTCTCAATATTAGTTAATGGTGCAAAATATGAACTACGTATTTTTACAAGATAATTTACGTAGACAAATTTAAATTAAATAAAGAAACGAACCAAAATATTTTACGTACAGAAATTTAAATTAAATAAAGAAACGAACGAAAAATAGTAGTGTTACTTGCCTCGGTTTGATCTCGAATATTCGGTTCGAATCCTCGGTTCGGTTTGATTTTTTTTTTTCCTTTGCTGTTGATTTTGGCCGAGAGGAGAAAAGAGGGTGAGAGTGCTGCTAGGTTCTGTTGGGTTTGGCCGAGAGGATAAGAGAGGATGAGAGAGTTTAATTTTTTTCTTTCTCTCTCTTATATATGCATTTTCATTTCTCACTTCGTGGTGACACCTCCCCCATCAATTGTTCCCCATGTGACACCTCAAAACTTTTTTTGCCACTCTCCTCTTGGTCACGACAGCACAGCACTCCGCAGCGTTTATTTTATTTTAATTAATTAATTTATTTATTTATTTAATAATTTAATAATTTTGATTTCGTGTAACATTTTTTAAATACTACCAAGTTTATGTAGGACATAGTGCTCGACGAGGGGAACACTGCAAAATTATCCGTTTATTATTTCGATGTCTGGAATAATTGAGCCGAAATTTCGAAGTAATTAGAATGATAATTTTAATATTATTAAATTAGCAATTTTGGAAGTATTTTTCGGTCTCGTAAGAAAAATCTCCAAAAATCCTAAATATTACAAAACTAATAATCGCTAAGACCGATTATCATTTGGGTTTATGGATTTAAAGTTACGTTAACCGAAAGTTATTTCGGTGTGCAAAATTGACTTCGGTGGACTTATTCAGCATGACTGGTCTTAAGAGAGTAATACAGGTAGCTCGAATTTTGGGGTATTACATTATGCTAACTTTTGGCACGAAAATTGTATCTAGTCATCGTTTTTATGCTTTGTTGTTTTAATAACCATGTTTCCTAATATAAATATTTGATATCCATGCGAGTTGTTTTGTGATGCTTTGGACTTAATATTTATCATAATTTTTTTTCCTTTTAGATTATAATAGATCAATCTGATGAGTTGTGGAACACATATCTTGCTTCTGTTGGCTCCTATGCAGCTGCTACTGTTGTGATTGCCTGTTATATTCTGTTTGATTGGGAAGATGAATATATTCCTAGAGAGCCCACAATGCTTAGAGATTTAGTAAGAAATCATAACTTATATCGGTTATTTTTTGCGGGAAGATTTACTACATGAGTGCCTAAGGATGGATAGAGGCCCCTTCTTCCACCTTGCAAGAATGCTGAGAAATGGTGGAAATTTAAGAGACACAAATCAAGTGACTATTGGGAGCAACTGGCAATTTTTCTTAACATATTAGGACATAATACAAAATACAGAATGGTCGGTTATTACTTTCTACGATCAAAAGAAACTATAAGTCGATATTTTAATATTGTTTTAAGGGCAATTTTAAAATTACGACCTTTGCTAATGCGACAGCTGGGAAATGAGACAGCCGAAGAAATTCGTAGTAGAACTACTTGGTACCCATGGTTTCAGGTATATCTTGTGTACTTTGCTTGAATAATCAATTAGATTATTCTAAACTATTGTTCTTATCTTAAAAATATTTAATAGGATTGTATTGGCATGATTGATGGGACTCACGTAGAAGCATCTGTTCCGGATAATATTGTTGCTCGATTTAGAGGTCGTAAGGATGTCCCAACACAAAATGTCCTTGCTGCCATAACACCAAACAAACTATTTTGTTATGTAATGGCAGGTTGGGAAGGATCTGCACATGACTTTGCAGTTCTAAAAGATACTTTGTCCATACGTCCACCAAAAGGCATTCGCCTACTTAAAGGTAATAAAACTTCAAAAATTATAAATATATTAGGTATTATGTAAATTAGCTAAATGACATGTTTATGTAACTTTCTTGATGTAGACAAGTATTACTTATGTGATGCCGGATATACAACCATGCCTGGATTCATTGCACCTTATCGTGGAGTGCGGTACCACTTGAAAGAGCAAATGGGAAAACTTCCAATGAATCATCACGAACTTTTCAATCTTCGACATTCATCTCTCCGTTCGAAAATTGAGAGTGCATTTGGTATCTTGAAAAAACGATTCAGCATACTTAAATGTCAACCTGATTTTCCATTTGAATCGCAAGTAAAATTGTAATAGCATGTTGCATATTACATAATTATATTATGCAAGTGGACCCAGATGATAGGTTCATCCATGAAAATATAAATTTTAATGAAGCTCCAGAAGAGCTTTTTGATGAGAGGACGGTGTACAGTACACAAGGGCTGACATTGTGAGAACAAAAGGAAGCTAACCAGGAATGGTTACAAAAGAGAGATGCTTTAGCTAAAATAATGTGGGTTGATTATTGTGCTAAAGAAAGGGGAGGAGATGAGACGGAGATAGGCTTAGAAGGATAGTCATATATTTGTTGTATGCTCAGTGGAATGTATAACTTCTATGTAACATTCATATTAGTTTTTATATATGCAATAGATTTCTTCTATTTAACATTGGCATTATTTTCAGTCTATTTATATACTTCTTATATGTGCGTAACTGTCACAGGATAATAGACCATATAGAAAACTTTACAATGCATGGAGCAGGTGCTTACTCAACCACTGGTTCAGCAACTCCACCAAGCCATATTATACCTAAAGGCTTTCCCTCTAATATTCAAATGATGGGAATGAGAGTTGGAGAACTTTTTAATACTGGACGCATCAATATCCCCTATCCGATGCCACCAGGGATGCTCCCTAATTTTGGACTACCCGGATTGCATGATTCTAATCCCACACTAGGAGTATTTAAATCTACCAATGAGACATCTCCGAGTCACAATATGAATGGTAAAAATTCTACCGGTAGCATAGAGGTAGATTCTCCTACTAAGGAAATATGTAATGAGGGGGAAAAAAGAGGAAAGGTGCACCAAATAAGAAATGGAAATCTACTTATGATGATGTGCTTATCCCTTTCTTAGTGGATCTTGCTAGTAAGGGACTAAAATGCCACAAGACCTTCAAGCCTCAAGCTTTTGTTGCTGCCGCCAACCATATCAATCAAATGTTCAATGAGAATTTTACCGCAAAACATGTTGATAATCACATGAGGAGTTTTAGAGACAAATGGAAGATTATTTGTCAATGTAAGAAACTAAGTGGAGCGGGATGGGATGAGAATACGAAAACAATATTGCTGGATGAGAAAACACTCAAGGAGTATGTTGAGGTATGTTTATTATCATACATTTTGATCTTTTAATAGCATTACGTTTTGTATTATAAATTTTAATGAAATGTCTATTTGTAACCTCTATGTAGCAACATCCGAACCACATTCTTTATCTCAAAAAACCGATAGAGAAATATGAAGAACTTAAGATCATTTGCAGGGAGGACATCGCCACTGGAGAATTTAGAAAGACAAGTTATGATTCAGATGCCGAGAAGGACCAGAGCCAATCAATCTTGATGATGAAGATGGCGACGCAGCAAAGGTGATTTCATCTGATAAATTGTGCACCCCACAACTCAATAGGAATTCCCCAATTTCTAACTTTCATACATCTCAATATATGAATGTGAGCACTTCTCGTCCATCTAGAAAGAGAAAGAGAGATGAAATTCAAGTTTTATGTGTCCAAGAGCTAACTTGTGGGCTCAAAGATATTGCTGATGCTATTCATGCTTCCCGCTAAGGAGAGTGGCTTGAAAGATTATCAGAAATCATATGGGGGATGAAGGATTTTGATAAAAAAGATCTTAACTTGGTATTCAACGAGCTATATAAAAATGAGCTTGATGCAAAAGCCTTCATAGTTAAGCCCCAAGAAGTTCAAAAGGATGAAATTGCTGACATTTTGAGAAAACATGGAAGGATGCCAATGCAAGGAAGTGCAAGTAATGAGAGGAGTATCAATGATATTTATGGTGATGGGAGTCCCAATACTGTCTAATGAAGTCCTAATTTATCAAACACTAGTTTTGGGTGATTGGCAGCCTTGACTTCCAGTACTTTTATTTTTTTTTTTGCATGATCATTATGTGACTCGAAGCAAATCTATTATAGGTTCTAATATTTGCCTCTATTGACTAGTCATATTTTGTTCTACTTTTGGTGGATGATGATGAACAGATTGCGACCCATCATGTTGTTAAATGAAAAATTGCATAATGTTTTCCTTTATTCTTGGTAAAGTTAATTCATTTCGTCAATCTACTATTACTATTGTGCCTCTGTTCGATTCTTGTTATGCTCAGATAACTATATGAATCATCATATTTGCTTACTATATTGCTCCTGTGTTGGTAGGAATTGGTGGATGCAGACTACATTTTTCATGTAAAAGCTGCACATGCTGATGAACTGCAGGAGATATAGAGAAATAAGCTGAACATCCTTTATTGTTGCTCATGTGTTTTTTTAATCATCAGAGAGCAAATTCAAACTCATTCATACACATCTATCTCTGGTGCATCCTTATTTTGTTTGTCACATGCAAAAGCTGCACATGCTAATGATATTTGGTTTAGTCACATGAATTGTGTAAAATGGTTTGGGGACTTGATAGTGTTGTAGTTTACCAAACTTGGATATGCATCAGATCTAATATTCGCTCGTCCTTGTTCCTATATGAAAATTAGCCGCTCCTGCCTGGAGTTGTTTCGCCCTAGATAGTTGGTGGTAAATGCCTAATTTGTTTACAGCCCAGCAATTTAATTTGCAGGTGGAAAAATTAGAAACCCGCCGGTCTTAAATTGAAGCTATGGTTGCAACTACTGAAAGTTCTGGTGACTTTGAATTTCAACTGCTTTTTTCCTAACCATAAGCTTATATTTTTAAAGCTATCGCGGTAAAGCAAACCCCTGCAATATGCACTCTTATGCTTATGAAGGGAGGTTATCTTTTGCTACCAAACGATTATAAATTTGATGATCTTGATCTGTTCATGTCATTATTTATGAGGGATGTGCTATTCAAGTATGAGGGAAGTTTCAATCTTGTCAGGCTGAAATCATAAGTTTATGCATCTTACTGCAAGTGAACAATACGATCAGGATTGGCTCAATAAATGGTTGCAAGCTCACAGGTTTGTCAACTTGCAGGCAAGCCAGCCTTTCTATCACCTCTGTATATAGCATTTCCTAGTTCCTGGTTAGCTTGACAGCATATCCAGAATAAATTTTCATCAGGGGTCGAAGAGTGTAGTCCTGCAATGCTGCTGGCATGTATGTGGAAACGATATTACGGCATTTCTGTTTAAGTAGTTATGAAGAAGGGAAGAAATTTATATCTTTATAGGATTGCCGTGAAATTAGAAGAAGTGCGCACCAAACAAAGATTCTGCTCATTTTCAGAATGCTCAGCCTACACTTTAGACAACAGTATATTTATTTTCTAAATATCATTTTAAAGTTCCTACGCTATACCAAAATTTCGAAATTGTGATAGAGAGTTGAGAATTATTATTTTATAATACGATACTTTATACATTTACAGTTCTAGTGATGATTGTTTTGATTCGAAGGCTGTAAGTTTTCATGCAAATCCCCAAATGTTATACTACTATTTAAACAACACAAGAATAATTTATAAAACTAATAGCTCCGAGATGAGTTTTGCATTATTTGATTAGATCCATCCTATCATCCTATGAAGCAAGTATAATGCGAATTACTGAGAAAACACAATTCCTAAGGAGCACACCTTTTTTCCTAATAAGCCCACTTTTCCTAGTGAGTCTATCCTCTCATTTGAAATGAGACAGTTTTTCCTAATGAGCACACCTAAAATTCTTCAACTACCCTTCCCTATTTTTCTCCTCCACTATCACATATTTTCCCTCTCATTTCATTTTGTAACATTAAGGGTGGTAATCTCACTATGGTGTTTGGATCTCTACTTCCATACTTCCTTTTAACTAGCCAAACAAACAACCTAATTTGTGAAAGTAAAAGAAGTATGCTATTTTTACTTCTTATATAGACCAAACAAACAAAAAAATGTCAAGAAGTAGCCTCTTCTACCACTTTATTTTGGAAAGTTATTTCTAATTCTCTTCCCTACTTCCTACACTTCCAAGTAACCAAACAGGGCCGTAGTCACGTGGGGCACAAAGGTGGCGCAGGCTTCCAATCAATAGTCCCACATCGGCCAATTGTTTAGAATTAATGTTATTTAATAAGGATACTTTTGGAGTACGCATACCAAGCTCAGTTTACCCCTCCTGACATTCTAGTGAGGATGGGTCAATTATATACCTAATTACCAACATCCAACCACCTTTTTGTTCTAATTATTTCTTGAAAATAAATAAAATGAATATTCTTTAAATATGCCTAATTACCAACATCCAACCACCTTTTTTTTTCTTTATTTCTTGAAAATAAATAAAATGAATATTCTTTAAACATGAAAATCATTTTTTCCCATTTTTTTCATGCTTTTCTTAATATCTTAAAAATAAATATTCTTTAAAATTAAAAATCTTTATTTCATTATTTCTTACAAGTTAAAATTGTTTGATAATTAAAAATCTAATGGAGTCACGGTAAGATGGGTCTTTTTTCTTTATTTCTAAAAATAAATATTCTTTAAAAATTAATATCTTTTTTCGTTATTTCATAAAAAATAATATGCTTTGATAATTAAAAATCTAGAGGAGTCAGGTTAAGATGGATCCACTTAAGAGTAACATAAAATATATATATATAAATCAAACTTTCCAAAGGAGTAAGAAAAGTTAGTAGGGTTAAAATCGATCTATTTAGGGGTTGCAATAAAGACTACGTAAGTGCTATGCAAGCATACAACTTGAATTGCTAATTTTGTATAGTGATATATATTTTTAATAGAAAATGTATTAGTCAGGGTATTCAAAGGAGTTGAAAAGTTAGTTGGGAAAAAATGGATACATTTAGTGATAGCTACAAAGATAGTGAAGTTGCCAACTGAGCACAAACGCAACTAGTTGTTTTGTATAAAGATATAAAATTTATTTCAAATAAACGTTTTAATTAGAATATCTACTAAGATGTTCAAGCGGCCAGTCACAACGGCAATCAAAGAAACAAGCTTATTGTAGAGGTGGTAGTGGTGGAGGAGAGGGAAAGGATAGAGCACATAAGATGTTTGTCGAAATTCAAGAACATGGAGAGGCTGATGTGGTTGAGCTTGCTTATCTTTTTACGAGGCTGGGTTATTAAACCTTATGTCAGTCTAAAAGCATAGGATGTAGTTACACTATCATAATTTTCGAATAAAGGATTTTCTGCTGTAGTACCATGAGTAGCGGATAGCAAAGCAGCACTGTCTCGTACACATATATTTTTTTCCTTTTTTTTTCCAATATTTATTTGAGTCCCTATCGAGCGTCGAACTCGGATCCCCTCACAAATTAAAGAAAAAGATACCACTTAAAATAAGGTTTATTAGCACGATGAATATTACTTGCAAGGGAGAACTCGAGGTATACCCATGTGGGCCACATGTACACATATGTGATAGGTAGAAAATAAATTTACTTTATATTTAAGAGTTAATTACAGTCAGACCCCCTATAGTATTGGGGGTGTATCACTTAACACACCTGAAGTTTGAAACTCTCAAAAAATCCCCTGGGCTTTTAACACTGTTAGTTAGAGTTTATTATTGTCACTCTCTTTTAACAATAAAGTGCACTCACGGTCCTGAATTTCCTATTCTACTCTCACAACTCCCTACACACTCCCTCCTTCTTTCTCTCCTTCCTCTCTCTCTCTCGCTCTCTCTCTCTCTCTCTCTTTCGTACTCCTTGCTAGCAGCTGCAGCAGCAGCAGCAGCAGCAGAAGCAGCACAGCTGCAGCAGCTGTGCTTGCTGCTACTGCTGCAGCTGCTAGCAGCTGCTGCTGCTGCTAGCACCTAAGAGGACGGGGAGAGGGAGAGGGGGGAGGGAGGCGAGTGAGAGAGAGATGGATCGCGCTGGGGAGGGAGGGGGGTGAGAGAAAGATTGGGCGCTGCTTTATGTCCTAACTTTGACTAGAGGTATTTTGGACTTTTTAAAACACGTGCACATCACGTAGCCTGCTTATTCACAGTCAATTAACGCCGTTAGAAAGTTCAGTGGTTTTTTTGAGAGTTTCAAACTTCAGGGGTGTTAAGTGATACAACTCCAATACTACAGTGGGTCTGACTGTAATTAATCCTATATTTAAATAGGAAGTTATATTTGAATTCTAATGTTGCTGTTGTCTCGGACCTAACATATTTATAAAGAGTAATGATCCTACGTGAGGTAGATGTCTATTATTCTCTGTTTTCCCAAACAAGAGTAATGATCCTATTTATATCGATTATTTATTTCTAAACTGGAGAAAATCTAATAGTTAATAATAAATAAAATAGAATAATTGGTAATATTTACGCTTCCTAGAACAATAATTTGTTAAATATTAATGCATCATTAGGAAAATAATTATATTATGTTTAGAGAGTATTTTAGAATGGTGCAAGATCAAATGTACGGTCAAGTTGGAAAAATATGATCTTTCCGATCTTTCCACTGAAATAAATAGTGTTATTATTCAGACCTTATCAGGATGACACTATCGTCTCCTAATTGGTGTTCAAATCAAATTAGAATACTGGTCTTATGACTCAAATCTAATCGGAACTCGCTGTGATCCATAATCTAATCGGAGATGCAAGAAACGAAACCAACAAAATTCATATTGTTTTTAACTAAATCTTAGGCCTGGATATAAGTGAAATATAAGAAAAAAAATTGTAAATCATGATTAGTTTATAATGCAACAAAATAATGAACTTATATTCGAAATGTTTTTTATGCAAATCAGAAGGCTTGAAAGGGATTAAATATTTCAGTCGAGAATGTTATGGATCGATTAGAATTTATCTTTTATATTATTATTTTATCTATATAAATGTTGACAATAAGATATGGAGTGTATTAAAGAACTACTAGAAAAGACCTTTACACGTGCGATATTAAAGTCACTTGTTGTGCAAACACTACGTGCATTATAAAAGTACTTGTATAATATAGTGAGACCAGAGAACCCCTGAAGTAGAGAAGTTATTTTCTTAAATTGCTTGCTAGTTTATAGTAAGATATAGAACTTTTTAAGAACCGAGACCGAAAGACTAGCTAGCAGTGTCTAACTGCAGAAGGCTAAATGAACCAATTGGCCTCCAAAAATAAAAGCATACCTCTACCTACGTATGGGGCACACTGATTTCTCAATGGCCAGCAGCAGCAGTAGCAGCAACAAGCTCCACATCCTCATCGATCAACGCTGGTCCAAGTTACACGGCCACACTCACCAGTCACCACCGCCGCCATGGCCTCAACCCTCATCACCATCCTCCTCCTTCCCTCCCCCGCCACCTCCTCCCCTCCCTTTCCGGTCGTGACCCTTCCTCTGCCTTAGAAACCCCACTCCTCTGCCTCCACCCGTACCTTTCCTCCCGCGGTTCCTGAACTCATCCTCGTCGACACCCACGACTCCTCCCTTTGCACCTCCTCCGGCCGCTGCAGCCCCCTCAACCGCATCTCCTTCCCCAACCCTGCAGCGTCCCTCACCCTCTCCTCCTGGGTCCGCTGGCCTGTACGCCCGCGGGCTTCAGTGAGCTTAACATTGTATCCACTTTAACATTTAGAAACGAAAATACCAATTTTTTTGACAAGGCATGCAGTCCCGTGAGTGCACAAAGGCAGCATAGGCTTTCAATCAATGGTCCCACATCGTTCAATTGTTTAAAATTAATGTTATTTAATATGGATAATCTAAGCGCACGGCATGCCAAACTCACTTGAGTGAGCTTGGTAAGGTGGTTTGGGAAATTCTATTTGCACACTGAATATTAATTTTGATGCACGGTTTTAAAAATAATTACAAATTTGCTATTATTTTTTTGGACTAAGTTAAAAATAATTACAAATTTGCTATTATTTTTTTGGACTAAGTTAGCTTTATAAATCCCAATCTAAAACTTATTAAAAATTGGAAGTTCGACTCATCGTGTTCCTCATCGAGTTCTTTCTCTGTTTTCTCTCTAAAACTCTAATTTAAGTTTCTAAAAAGATTTGAAGAAATTTAAATTATTCGATTTTACCGTTTCAAATGAAATTAGGATTTGGAGTTTGAGTTCTCTTATGCAAATGGAATATTCCAACACGCAACTGATATCAGCGGACAAGGTACGAATTGAATTTTTTTTGGGGTTTTTTTTTTTGAAATTTATCGTCAATTAATTTTATTTTTTGGGTAGGTGTCGCGCGCTGGTCGGCTATTAATAGCTGACCCGAACTTTTTTGGGTCGGGTATTAATACCTGACCAAGATATCTCAAGGTCTTAAACTAGCATCCGACCGAAACTTAAATATACACTTCTAACAAAATTGTTAAAAATTGTTATATATGTTTAAATATGCACTAATTATACATGTTTGAAATGAAGGCGATATTAAATGATTGTTAATTTAAATTAATTTACGGGTTGTGACAAAATAATATAGAGTAATAATTCATTTGTTCTCTTGACTAATATAGCTGGATGCAGCGACACAATGTACTCCCACTCACATTGGTTTCAGCGTGGAGAATATTTCGACTTTTACAACTTCTCGAGTACGTCTTCTTATGTTTTTTTTTAAATTTATGTTTATTATTTTTGACTTCATCGTTTTTTAACGAGATGAGCTGCTACAGATATTTTCAAATCAAGACGAGCTCTCAAGGTGGGTCCGAGATGAAGGAAGAAGACTGGGTTTTGTTATTGTAATTGCAAAATCTGATAGTGGTGGTCGTAATCAGAGAGGGAGGATTTGGTTTGGATGTGAGCGTGGTGGATAACCCAAATCTAAAAATATGACAGATATGGTTGATCGTAAGAGAAAAAGTGGATCAAAGAAATGTGGGTGCCCATTCCTTTTGAAATGTGAGCAGATGACCATGAAGGGAGAGGAATGGACTATAAAATTGATGTGTGGTAGGCACAATCATCCTGCTGCAGAGTACATGGAGGTTCATTCTTTTGCAGGGAGACTGTCAGAAATCGAGAAAACAGTGTTAGTTGAGATGTCGAAGTGTCATGTGCGTCCGAAAGATATATTGACATCATTAAAACAGAAATATCCTAAAAATGCTTCAACAATGAAGACAATATACAATGCACGACAAAGATTGCGAGTAATTGAGCAGGGTGGGAGATCACAGGTACAACATTTGTTGTTTAAAATTACCAAATACAAATGCATAGAGTGGCATCGTAGTTGTGAGCATACTGAGTCCGTTACTGATCTATTTTGGGCTCATCCTGTTAGAGTAGACCTTCTTCGTGCATTCCCAGACATTCTAATCATGGACTGCACATACAAAACAAATAGATACAATTACCCATTGCTGGAAATTGTTGGTGTTACATCGACTAATATGTCATTTTCAGTTGCATTTGCATTTTTGGAAAGAGAAAAGAAAAAAAATTATGCATGGGCAATGGACAAGCTACGTGGACTATTTCTCAACAATGTTGTACCAGGTGTAATTGTGACAGACAGAGAGTTGGCACTTGTTAATGCAATTGAATCGACATTCCCTTATAGTCGGCATCTTCTTTGTAGATGACACATAAACAAGAACGTCCTGGCTAACTGTAAAAAGTTTTTTGATTAACAACAAGAGTGGGAGAAATTTTATGCTAGTTGGAAGGTTGTTGTGCTATCCAACACACTTGATGAGTATAATGCACATTTGTGTGCTCTAAAAAATGACTTTCGAAGCTATCCAGATGCACTAGACTATGTTACGGCAACATGGTTAGATCCATATAAGGAAAGATTCATTGCTTATTGGACGAACAACTGCTTGCATCGGGATAATGTGACAACTAATAGAGCTGAGAGTGCACATGCCCGGCTTAAACGACAACTTCGAACCAGCCAAGGCAATTTCGAGAATTGTTGGACAAATATCCATTCTCTTCTGGAACTCCAACATACATAAATTAAGGCTTCATTTGAGAAAAGCCTAACAATCATTCATCGTAATTTTATAGTGCCTGAATTTAGAGAACTACGTGGTATAATATCAATATATGCACTTAACTTGATTCACTGCCAATTGAAAAGAGCAATTTCTATAGGTGTAGATGCAGTTGCTTGTGGTTGCGTTATTCGACGCACTCACAACTTGCCATGTGCACATGAGATTTCGATGTATAAGAGAGACAATCGGCCAATACCGTTAGAATCAATAGACCCTCATTGGAGAAAGCTTGACATGCTGCCAATCGTTGAGACACAAATTGTTGATCCAATAAACTATCAAAAAGATGTGGATGTATTCATCCATTCGTTATTGAAGGCAAACAATGAAATGAGGGCTCGTATGATGAAGAAGTTGAGAGAGATATCGAATCCAGCAACGTTGTACTTAATTGGCAGCGTCATCACCATCATGAAGCCAATGGATGGGAAACACCGTATTTGGAGCGAATTCAGCAATTTCGGTGCATTGTGTGTCCTAACGTTGCCACACAAGAGATAATTGTGTTGTAAAAATGAATCTTGTACTTAATGTTGACACTTGTTATGTTTTTATAATGTAGTTAAGTTACTTATCTATATTACTTCTCAATTAATGAACTTATTCACATAGTATTTTGTCACTCCATGGTCGGGTTGTACATCCAAACAAACAAACAAACTGGTCGGGTTGCACAAAAGGCGACTTCTTCACTGGTCGGCTTTCACAAACCGATCAGTGGCCATTTTGTCGGCTTGTGGAAACCGACCAGTGTTCACTGGGTCGGTTTGTGCAAGCCGACCAGTGGACATTGAGTCGGTTTGTACACACCGACTAACGTTTGTAATAGTCGGCTTGTACAAGCCGACCAGAAAGGAAACCCTATTAACATAAGGTTTCATCAAGGCTTTCCGATTGAGGCACATGACTCTTGCACACCATATGGAGGACCCTAGCACTTGTCAATGCTCAGATAACCACATGATTCACTCTATTCTATAGTCTACACAGAGTCGATGTCCTAGAGTGGCATCACATTGCCTCCTGCTTCACATGACCCTTCCCTCAAATCAGCTTCTCCAATATCACTATACTGGAGCAGTACAGGAGCATTTCTTCGTCGACCATTCCTAAACACCAACTTAATTTTGTTGTGTTGCTTTTGAACATTATTTCCCTTATTGCAGGTTATCTATCTGGTTATGTTTCTAACTTAATATTAATATGTTTTGATGAACTAGCCTAAACTGAAATTTTCTTTGTGAAAGTCAAAAAACAAGCTGCATCAAACTTCAACAATAATTGTAACAGTCTAAAATGTTAAATTTTATTATATAGGAATTTGAATTCAACTGAAACATACAATACCAAATTTGTAATCAAGGCTTTCTAACAAAAGGTTCTGGAATAAGTAAAATATATCACGTCACACAACACTGTTCTATCTGAACATGTTTGTACTAACAGTATTACATTTTGAAACACAAGATGTTATCACTGTCTCCCAGAACTCTTTCTAACAGAACACCGTCTTCCACTAACTCTATGTGATTCTGGAGATCTGGTCTCTGGAACTTCTTCACTTTGTGTACTACCGGTGATAATGGACATGATCTTTTCCATTGCCGTATAAAGCAATCCTGGACGTTTCTTGCTTTCTCTAGGCCCTTGGTTCAGAAATGGACGAACAACAACAGTAATTTGTTCAATTCTCTGCAATAAGTTAAGAATAATTAGAAACAATAAACAAGATAAAAAAACATATTCAAATTAGGTCATATTTGATAGAGCAATCACAGACTAACCTCATCAACGGACTGAGGAATATCTTGCTTGTTCCTATCATCAACTGGTCCTATAAAATGTCGAGACATGTTAGAGTACCATGCAATATAATCTGGGGTACACTCAGAAGGGTTAGTTGCTGGAGCCCCACGATGCTCTTGTGATAACACGTGGTCTTCCCAATCAACCCACATTGCTTCGGTGTGGCCGTACTTAACAAGATACTTGTTACTAGATATTCCTCTCTTTTCGCGAATTGGAGCAAACGGTGAAGAAGGAATATGTTGGCGACGGTCAAATTGCCGCAATACTCGTACAGGGTGGTGTGGCTCGGCTATGTCTCTAACTCGTATCGTACCCATATAATAAGAAGCCTCCTTCAATGGGTGATGGTTTCTCAGCGAGCGATATGGATCCCATATGACCTGCAGCATAGAAAAAAATAGTAAAATCCAAAATGAACAATTAATTGCTATCTTCATTGAATTAAATAAATTTGTATGATATATTTACATATCTTACCTCGGATGGAATAAGTTGGTCAAGTGTCGATCGTAAAACACGAACATGATCCATACTTACGTTAGTCTCCCGACGACTCATCCATCTGCATGCCTGCGGTTGTTCTGATTTATACGAACTATTCACTACCGGAAGGAGCTTGGGAAAGTGGCCAAATATCCACGCTTGAAGGAGAGTTAGATAGCCGGCTATCTGTGCCACATGTGCTCTAGACGCGAGTTCCAACTGTCTGTACAAATATGCTAATGCTCTACTACCCCATGCATAAGTGTGCACTAATTCAAGGTTGTGCAAAAGGGGCAAGTAGTCAATGGAAACTCTGGTCCCGGTCTTGTCACCCAATAACGTACAACCAAGAAGATATAGGAGATACGCTCTCACGGCACAATTAATCCTTTCATCCGAGTCATTATCGGTGACTCCAATGAACTGTTCCCGAAGCCAATCAAGTCTGACTGAAGCTCCACTCTTTGTGTTTATTTCATTTAACGCATCGGAGTGGCTAACACAAAGCAAATGGACTAACACGTCGACGGCGAGCTGAACATTTGCCCCTTCGTGCTGAAAAACTGATTTACCTATCACAGGCAGACTGAGAAGACAACTAACATCATCTAGTGTTATTGTCATTTCTCCAAATGGCAAGTGAAAGGTGTTTGTCTCGAGGTGCCATCTCTCTACAAAAGCTAAAATTTCAACCCTACTTACGTATTGGTACGAGCAAGCCACCAAGGGAAATAACGTGGATTTTCTAATCAACTCTATGAATCGTGTGTTAGGTTGCTTCGTACTCAAATCCCATGCCGAAATCTTTTTTGTGTGATTAAGGCAACGTAGTGGCTCACGTTCCGGCAAATATTTGTTTTGTTTGATCATATTCATCATTATAAACTTGCATTGAAGATTGCATAATAATATAATTCAACTAACCTCTCCTTTTATAATTAAGAAAGCCACGTGTGTTCGAAAACTCTTGAGAATTGTCATGTTCACTGGTCCTCCTTGGATCAGACGAGAGATGTCTTCTTCATACTCTCCTTCATCCGTATCTGTCAGCGCAGATGTAGGAAGATCAGACCTCAACACAACAGGCGACTCTGTGTCTCTCTCGACCAGCAAAGGTGGTTGGTTTTCGATTTCTGGCATGCTTGGGTGCTACGCGCCTTCGAGCATATTTTCTTCCTTCTGTTCGATGCCGTTGGACGAATGCGGGATGATCCAGCATGTTTCATCTATTGAAAATATATGATATTTAGAACCTCGTTGCTATTTGTATTGAAGTTAACAATAGTTTGCATGGAAAAAAAAATCTGAAGAGAAATTATGATAATTTGTGTGACTTTTGTCCGTTTCTAGGAGCTCCAGCATGTATAGCCATATTGAGAAAATTTTATTCCATCCACTGTCTCTTAGCCTAGGGCACAACAAACAAAGAGTAGAACTATCTATGTACAACTAACAGGCTTTTTGTTTGAGCTCAAACAATGGTTATGTCCCCCATCCTTTTGCATAAATTGTTATTTACTTTTTGTGACATTATCTATTGTATTTTGGTTCTTGTGAATGGGCTATTTTAAAAAAAAAAACTCAGTACTTTCTGCTATATAACGAATAGAAAATATATTCTAATTGTCAAAAGTTAGTTGAACCTGACTAATGGTGTAATGCTTTGACTCAAGATACCTTCTTCTTTGCTTTCTTTTATGTTTTTAAGATATTCTTTTAATTAGAAAATTCTATGTATGCATGTTGTTACATAATTTGTGTTTGTTCATTTATACAAATCAAATTTGACGTAACAAAGCTTATTTGTGCCTGTACCACATCCAAATGTACATGCGTGCATTCACATAGATCATGAGATTAAACTAAAACACACACACACACCACACAAACACACACACACACACACATTGTGAGAATAGTAGAGAGCATTTTTTTAATATCAACAAAATCCATATTATGCTTGTCCATTATTTGCAAAGCAACTAATTCAATTAAGAAAGCAATGACACAGTCAAATTATGTTATCAAAGTTCAAATCCTAGTGTAGATCGAACCAGTGTCAGTTTCCAAAATAACAAATATAATAACAAGGGAAAATCTAAATACCCATGCAACATTTTAGCAAATAAATGTCACTCAAATTCTTCTAAGAAGGTGTGAATCAGGAATGCACAAGGATCAAATAACAAGAACTATATTGACACACATGCGTTTAATGCTTTCTTCGACTCAGACCATGGGGATCCTATTGGAAGTATAGGTTTCTTGCAGTTTCATAATAATGGTCAAGGTGTGTAACTCTAATAAATTGGAAAGCAAATTAATTGTCGCATGATAGCAAAGACATTATCCTTTTCTTTCCCTATTTTCCAACAAACTTCACCATCCTATGCTCAAGCATGAAACTCCTGTTGTGCAATAAATTCAAGCTAAGTCGCAATTCCAAATCCAACTAAAGTTTTAGACTTCAGTTAACTAATTCACCATGAACTGAGACTACCAATTCATATTCATGAAAAGCCTTATAACCTAGCTATCTTAAATTTGACATGCATATTGGTCATATATAAGCAAATATTATGCAAGGCTAAACTTCAAAACAAGTCTTAAACATATAAATATGAACTTGGCTGCATTTAGATGTCCAATACAATCAAGAAATTATTACATTTCAGTTATAATTTTGGAAAAATTATTTTATGTTTCGTATGAGTGTTTGGATATGAAAGAAAATATGAAGACATACTAAAATCATTATATTAGAAATTTCAGTTCACTAGACTTTCTCACATGTGCCCATGGTTCTATTTTTTATTTTAACTTTAAAATTTTCAACACTTAACCAATTCTAAGATTCAGTTAAATATATGAAAACCTAATAATATGATAATTTCGTATGTTAATACATCCAAAAGCAGTCTTAGGTTCAAAATCCAGGGTTTTGCAGGTCCAGTAGTAATGCCCAAACACCCACATAAACCAACAAAATAAGAAATATTAATACACAGAGCCTTCTTCTTTATTTTTCGTTGAATTGGATAATAATCCAACCAAAAAAAGTTAAGATTCCTATGTTTGAAAACGAAGCATTCAGTGATTTTAGTAGAAAAATAAACTTATTCAATGTTTTTGTAGGAATTTCCAAGAGAAGGATATCAATATCTAAAAAAAACCGATTGTATTACAAGAACTGAGTAGGAACTTATGCAATATCAAGAATAAAGTTCAAATTTAATCAATCCTAAGTACATAAACACACTTTTCACTACTATGTACTCAATCAGCAAGCCCTCACACATAAAAAATATATAAAAAAAAACAACCAATTACCTCAAGAATCAAACTTCTCTTGCTGGATCAACGGTTGAGGGCGTCTGAAGCTTGAACGAAGCAAGGGTTTAGAGCGTCCGAAGTGTGAACGAAACAGAGGATGAAGGGTGCCAGATTGAGGAGGAATAGGTTGATGCGGGATGAGGCCTGACGGAGGATGAGGCCGGCACCGACGGAGGATGAGGCAGGGAAAGGACGATTGGGGTTGGCGACGGGGCCGACAGTCGAGAGCGGCGGTCGATCAAGAGGCGGCGACTGTGGGGACGACTCCGGTGGTGGGTCGGGAAGGAAGAACGGGTGTCGGTTGATTTTGGGGGAAAAAATCTGAATAAGACTGGTTAAAGGGAGTGAAGGGCAAAATTGGAAAATAAATTGTGCGTAGAGAGTAAATTGCTCATATTTCAAAATGGAAGCCTGGTGCAAAGAGTAACCAGGGCGTGAAAAGTAAATAGCAAGGTGCGAATAGAATTTCCCGGATATTGCCTGGTTGGATTAGGTGGACCACCCTTGACATTCTAGTGAGGGTTAAAAAAAATGAAAGAAGAAGAAAAATGAGAATTCCTCACTGTGTATGGGTCCAAATATGCCTAATTCCCAAAATACAACAACCTTTTTTTCCCTTTATTTCTTGAAAATAAATATAATGAATATTCTTTAAAGATGAAAAATCATTTGTTTCCTTTTTTTTTTTCATGCTTTTCTTTATATCTTAAAAATAAATATTCTTTTAAATGAAATAACTTTTTTTCTTTATTTCTTACAAATTAAAATAGTTTGATAATTAAAAATCTAACGGAGTCACGGTAAGATGGGACATTTTTCTTTATTTCTAAAAATAAATATTCTTTAAAAATTAAAAATATTTTTATCGTTATTTCATAAAAATTAATATGCTTTGATAATTAAAAATCTAGAGGAGTCAGGTTAAGATGGATCCACTTAAGAGTAACATAAAAAATATATTAATCAAGGTTTCCAGAGGAGTATGAAAAGTTAGTGGAGTTAAAATCGATCAATTTCGGGGTAGCAATAAAGATTATGTAAGTGCTAAGCAAGCATACAACTTGTATTTCTAATTTTGTATAGTTATATGTATTTTTATAAGAAAATGTATTAATCAGTTGAATTCGGAACATCTCACAAATTAAAGAAAAAAATACAACTTAAGACAAGGTTCATTAGCACGATGGATATTGCCTGCAATGGAGAACTCGAGGAGTACCCATGTGGGTCACACGTACATATATGCGGATAGTTAGAAAATAAATTCACTTTTTATTTAAATAGAAAATTATATTTGAATTCTTATATTGTTGTTGTCTCAGACCCTAACGTATTTCTAAAGAGTAATGATCCTAAGTTAGGTAGATGTCTATTATTCTCTCTTTTCCCAATCAATACGACCAGTGAAATTAAAAAAAAAAAAAAAATACTTAGACGATATAGATTATTTACTTTTAAAGTAGAGAAAATCTAATAGTTAAGAATAAATAAAATAGAACAATAGGCAATATTTACGCTTCCTAGAACAATAATTTGTTACATAATAATGCATCATTAGGAAAATAATTATATTCTCTTTAGAGAGTATTTTAGAATGGTGCAAGATCAAATGTATGGTCAAGTCGGAAAAATATGATCCTTCCGATCTTTCCAATAAAATAAATAGTATTATTATTCAAACCATATCAGGATGGCACTATCATCTCTTAATTGGTGTTCAAATCCAATTCGGATATTGGTCTTATGATCCAAATCTAATCGGAACTCGTTGTGATTCTTAATCTAATCGAATCTGCGAGAAACAAAACCAACAAAATTCATACTGGTTTTAACTAAATCTTAGGCCAGGTTATAAGTGAAATATAATAAAAAAAATGTAAATCATGATTAGTTTATAATGCATCAAAATAATTAACTTTTATTCGAAATGTTTTTTATGCAAATAAGAAGGCTTGAAAGGGATTAAATATTTCAGCCGAGAGTGTTATGGACCGATCGGAATTTATCTTTTAGATTATTATTTTATCTATATAAATGTTAACCATATGTTATGGAGTGTATTAAAGAACCATTAGAAAAGACCTATACACGTGCATGCGATATTCGTTAATGTCACTTTGTGTGCAAACACTAAGTGTAATATAAAAGTACTTGTATAATATTGTGAGACCAGAGAACCCCTAAAGTAGATAAGTCATTTCCTTAAATTGCTTGCTAGTTTATAGTAAAATATATAATTTTTGTAAGAACGGGGAAAGAAAGATTAGCCAGCAACATCTAATTGTCGAAGGCTAACTGAACCAATTGGCCTCCAAAAATAAAAGCATGACCACTACGTACGTATGGGGGCTACTGATTTCTTAATGGCCAGTAGCAGCAGCAAGCTCCACATCATCATCGATCGGCGCTAGACCAAGTTATACAGCCACTCTCACCACCGCTGCCATGGCCTCCACCCTCATCACCGTCCTCCAACCTCTTTTCCTTCCCCAACCCTGCATCCTCCCTCGCCCTCTCCTCCTGGGTCCACTGGCCTGTATGCCCGCGGGCGGCGGGCCTCATCGATCTTAATATTATATCCACTTTAACATTTAGAAACGGAAATACCAATTATTTTGAAAAAGCATGCAGTCATGTGAGGAGGTAAAGAGAAGAAGAAATCAAAATTCTCGCCAAGCTATTATGATAAGAAAGAATGTGCGAACAGTCCAGCACCCCCGAGACAGGGGGTAAGAGGAAGCTAAAATTCTCGACCAGTCTTATCATATAGGGGATGGAAATAATCCAAGACCAAAAAGGTAAAGGGAAGAGAGAATATTTTACATTTAAGCCCAAACAAAATTTTCGATAACTCATCATACTGAGGGGAATAGTATAACTTGCCCAACACAAACAACGATTGGTAAAGACATTTCAAATCTGTTGATAGTTGGGGGTTTGCTAAAAATCTTAAACCTATCATGTTAAGCTCTTATTTCTGACAGTGAGATTAAAATCATCTCACCTCAACACAAACAAACTTGTCATGTTAAACTCTTACGTCTGACAATGAGATTCCAACCATCTCACCTCAATACAAACAAACCTGTCATGTTAAGATCTTACCTGTGACAGCGAGATTTGAACCATCACATGAATAATATACTCTTTGATCCTAATATGATCATCGGTTTTGTCTGTCAGTCAGGCGAGTTACCGGCTCTATCTGTCGGTCAGGCAAGTCACCGGCTCTGTCTGTCATTCAGGCGAGCTACTCCATAATATTAATTCAAATACCTCGGTATGTTTAACAGTACACCACTATTGGAACTTCATTGGTATGTTTAACAATACACCTCTTCTCATGATCCTTCGACCCTAACTCGGTCATCTCGGTATGAAATCCCATGGGTACGTTTAATAGTACACCTCTTCCCATGGTCTTTCGATCCTCACCCGGTCATCTTGGTATATTTAGCAGTACACCTTTGCTTAAACCCCATAGGTACGTTTAACAGTACACCTCTGCCCATGGTTTTTCGATCTCAATTCTATAATTACGGCTCTGTCTGTCAGCCAAGCGAGTTATCCCTCAATTCGAAAATAATCATCGGCTCTATCATCATCTAGACGAGCCACCTAATGATCCTAAAACAATCATCCCATAGGCACATCAGCTATAGTTCTGTCTATAACTCCGTGATTCTGACCCGGTCACCAAGGTTTTGTCCATTATCTAGATGAGTCAATCTCATAATGATCAATGAAATGTAGCTTGCTATGATAACACCATATCCTTAGCAAGTTTCACTCCCCAATTTCACTCATCACCACAAACATGTTATACAAAAGATCAAAATGAAACAATGATTTAAATGAAACTAAAATACCTTATTCATTGTTTGCAAGATAAAATGAAGAACTCTTCTTAAAGAGGTCATTTGCTCAAATAGATGGACTGTATTAAGGGTGCAAATCTCGAGGCGAAGTTGGCCTCCCAAATACGCAAAGCTATTGCGTGGTGAACACATACACAAGGCTAGAAAAGCCTTGCGTCCAAAAAGCTTAAATAAATCGAAAGCTGAAGAAAATCCTAAGTATTTCAAAATTTTGCTAAACAAATGAAGGAGCAAAATTTTAAAAATTTGGATGGGGTATCGTAGAACATTAAAAAAAATTTCCGTCGCGGGTGCGAGGCTGACAGCCCAGCCTCGCTCAGCGAGGCTGGTTGCTCGCTGTGCCAGCCTCGCTCAGCGAGGCTGGTCTCCCGCCTCGCACGGCATGCCTAGCCTCCATCTCACACACATTAAAGTGGGCCCCACTCCAGACTATTTTGTATATTTTACAAATTCTAATCATGGTCTAATTAATTTTTGGTGCATGATCAGGATTAGATACAATGAATCTTGGAGCAAATCTTATAAAAAGAATTCAAATATTTGATCGAGATTACAAGAAGATCCTGTTTCTATCTATATGAAAACTCTCTTAACAACTTGGGGCTTATAAATACCCCTTCAAAGGGACTCAAAAGGAACCTTTGGCCAGATCTCTCTCCCATGAAGAGTCTGAGTTTCTTCCAAGATCAGAAGAGAAGAACAATTTTAAGAAATCTCCACTGTCTCCAACCTTCGATGTTGAATCGTCAACGAGAAACAAATTAATCATCATAGCTACCTCGATCCCACGATCTTCTGTAAAAGAGAGCGACGTGTTCTATATGTCCTCTCGTCTGTTTTTCTTTTCTTAAATTTTTTTCATTGTAATCGATCAAAAAGAAATTTCTGAGTTTCTTCCAAGATCAGAAGAGAAGAACGAGCTCAAGAAATCTCCACAGTCTCCAACATTTGACGTCGGATCGTCAACGAGAAACAAATTAATCATCATAGCTGCCTTGATCCCACGATCTTCTATAAAAGAGAGCGACGTGTTATATATGTCCTCTCGTCTATTTTTCTTTTCTTAAATTTTTTCATTTTAATCGATCAAAGAGAAATTTCTGTAACCTCAATTTTTCTCAATGGCAAAGGAAAGATCCATGGTTTTCCCCGAAAATAGTCTTGCAGGTATTCTTTTGTGTATAGTCCTCATCAACAATTTGCATCCTTATGTATCTGAGCACTTGTCTATTATGGTCATTATACAGATGTCGTTGCTCAACCAAGTAGTCTGCTAGGTGCTAGCGATGCAACTCTGCCTCCCCTTACGATGGCAAGTGTGGAGGTCATTGCTACCTCATCATTTGTCGATCCTGGTGTGGGGCCCTCAACCAGGGTCACTCCTTTATCCGAACCATCATTGATATTTTCCTTTGAGGGAGCAGGATTCAGCATTGGGAATGTCCTAGAAGAGAGTCCTCCTTCAGAGCTGCTCCCTCAACCAGGGTCACTCCTTCATCCGAATTATCATTGATATTTTCCTTTGAGGGAGCAGGATTCAGCATTGGGAATGTCCTAGAAAAGAGTCCTCCTTCAGAGCTGCTCACATCACCACCATCATTGTAACCCCAGGGGTCCTCTGCCCAAGATTCCTGAATCAACTCGTTCATTGTTGCAATCATTGGCGCCACACATCACCACGATCTTAAGCGGTGAGGCTTCTCCTAGCACCACAACATCCTCTACAATCCCTGCTCCAACACTGGTTCCAGCTTCAATGCAAGTCGTTCCTGATGACGATCCACTTGAAGAGTTTTTTCAACACACCATCATGGACTTTTTGTGTTTGTTACGGCGCTGTGTGTCCATATTCTTGGATAGCCATTGTTCGATCGAGCTTGGGCGCCCGATGTTGTTGAACTATCTGACCAATATTGAGAATATCGGGAGACCAAAATGAGCTACTCCTTATCGGGCCTGCCTGACTGCTTTAGATAAGCAGGTTCAGTCATTGGAGACTCTTCGACGAGCTGATGTTACTGCCATAGTAGAAATTGAAGTTGCTCGTTGGAGGGTAGAGTTGTTGGCATGGCAAGAAGAGTTTCGCCACCAAGAAGAAGCCTCGGCCACTAAATTAGTAACCTCCACGCAAATAAGAGGTCATTAATGGAGAAATAGAGCAGGCGAGGTTTGAGCTGGATGCCAACCAGGCCATCATAGACCGTGTCCGTGAGGCAATTGCCAAAGCCCAAGCTATTTTTGCAACTGCCCAGGTGAAGCAAGATGAAGTGCTGAAGAGGCAAGACAAATTTGTTCTATGCCACGACTAGCTTCAGTAGGAGGTTAATATGCGGAGCAAGGCAATTGAGGATGTTAGGGCGCAAACTTCTCAGCACCTGGCCATCAATGAAGATGAATTACGCCATCAAGTCCTATCAACTGTAGATAAAACTCAGCGAGCGACTCTTGAAGAGGCAGAGTCAAGTTTAAGGGCTTTGGGCAACCCTTAAATCTTTCATCCTCCCTTCGCTTTTCTTCTTTTTGAACAGTAAAATTGTTTGTACCGCCTTACATTCTTCCTTTACCTTGTTATTGAATAAACAATTTAGCTTCAATATGCTGCATTGTTCATCGCTCTGGAGTTGCTGTGTGACATTCTTGCGGATATCCTAGGAGTTTTGGGGTAGACCTTTTGGATCTGTGGTACATTGCGCTGCTTCCATACTCACTTTTTTTGAAATAAACTTGTCTGGAAAGCAGACAAAGTCGAGGTGAAAAATGGGTATGTGGAATTTCGGTTTTGGAAGATAGAGTTGCGAAAGATGGAATTTATCATGGGAATGGTGGGACCATAACAAGTTTAGTTTTAGAATTTGTAGTGAGGGTGACTCGCTCGGAAAGCTTACAGAGCCGGGGTGATTCACCTGGATAACAAATAGAATCGATTTGAGATTTGGGGTTGGTTTTCGAAGTTCTGTATTGAACTGTACTGAATTTCGAAATACTTTGGATTATTTAATTTTGGCTATAGACCTTTTAAAGGATTTGGTCGACAGAGATAAATGTTAACATATTCATTTATTCAATAACAAGCAGAGGTATGATTTAAACGTACTCATTAGATGACAAGCAGAGGTATGATGTTAACATGCTTATTTTAAGTCAAGCAGAGGTGTCATGTTAACGTGCTCATTTTAATCCTAACCGTTCAGTGACATTTGGTATGACGGATCAGGGAAAGACAGAGGTGACATTAAACGTGTCTTGGAGCTCAACCTATTCAGAGGATCTGGTCGTGATAGGGACAAGCTGACTAAACAGAGGTGACGGTTAACGTATTTAGCTTTGGAATCGGACTATCAGAGGTAACTGTTAACTTGATAGGGAGATGATTTTCGTCAGAGATAATTTTTAACTTAACGATATCAAAAAAAAATTTATCAGAAGCTGTATTATTGGTCTTGATGAAGTGTGAATTTTCCTTTTCTGTCAGAGGTGAAATCTTAACATGACAGGAGATTTAATCGGATTTTATCTCATTTGATTTTGAATTATGATGTCAGAGGTATGATTTTAACTTGACAAATATTTTGGAGTGTCACTTGCTCTGTTGGAGAAAAATAACAAGAAAAATTTTGTTGTCAGAAGTGAAATCTTAACGTGACAAGAGATTTATCTGATTAGGGTTTTTAGCAAACCCCCAGCTGTCAACGGATTTGATTAGTTTTTACCAACTACCGTTTGAGTTGGGCTAGCCATGCTATTCCCCTCAGCATGGTGAGTTGTCGAGAATTTTGTTTGGGCTTAAATGCCAAACTTTTCCTCTTCCCTTTGCCTTAGTAACTTAGGGTAGTGATGTATCCTTATATTCAGATAAGGATACTGCTGTGACAGGTTCGTCATGGGATTTTTAGTAAACCCCCAGCTATTAACGGATTTGATTAGTCTTTACCAACTACCGTTTGAGTTAAACTAGCCATGCTATTCCCCTCAGCATGGTGAGTTGTCGAGGATTTTGTTTGGGCTTAAATGCCAAAATTTTCCTCTTCCCTTTTCCTTAGCAGCGTAGGGCAGCGATGTATCCTTATATTCGAATAAGAATACTGTTGTGACATGTTCATCATGGGATTTTTAGCAAACTCCCAGCTATTAACTGATTTGATTAGCCTTTATCAACTACCGTTTGAGTTGGGCTAGCCATGCTATTATCTTCAGCATGGTGAGTTGTCAAGGGTTTCGTTTGAGCTTAAATGCCAAACTTTTCCTCTTCCCCTTACCTTAGCGGCGTTGGGCAATTCATACTTTTACCCCCAGTATGATGGGGTTGGCGAGAAATTTATTCTCTTCCCGTAGCCTTAGCGGCGTTGGGCAATTCATAATTTTTACCCTCCGCATGATGGGGTTGGCAAGAAATTTATTCTCTCCCCGTAGCCTTGTCGGCGTTGGGTAATTCATACTTTTTACCCCCAGCATGTTGGGGTTGGCGAGAAATTTATTCTCTTCCCGTTGCCTTGATGGCGTTGGGTAATTCATACTTTTACCCCCAGTATGATGGGGTTGGCGAGAAATTTATTCTCTCCCCGTAGCCTTGTCAGCGTTGGGTAATTCATACTTTTACCCCCAGTATGATGGGGTTGGTGAGAAATTTATTCTCTCCCTGTAGCCTTGTCGGCGTTGGGTAATTCATACTTTTTACTCCCAGCATGTTGGGGTTGGCGAGAAATTTATTCTCTTCCCGTTGCCTTGATGGCGTTGGATAATTCATACTTTTACCCCCAGTATGATGGGGTTGGCGAGAAATTTATTCTCTCCCCGTAGCCTTGTCGGCATTGGGTAATTCATGTTTTTTACCCACAGCATGTTGGGGTTGGCGACAAATTTATTCTCTTCCCGTTGCCTTGATGGCGTTGGGTAATTCATATTTTTTTTTATTTTTGGTTTTTTTTTATGGGGGTTTAAATTAACCGCCCTGAGCTCGTCTTGTGAATTATTGTGAGCCCAAGTGGCACCTTTAGACCACACACAGTAAATGCGTCGTAGTTAGCTCTAACTCTTTTTTGTTCAGCTTTGAGCTGAACTGCTCCAGCATCAATCAACGCTTGAATTTTGTCTTTTAAAATAAAATAATTTCTTGTAGGGTGACCTACAATCCGATGGTCTAGGCAGTAATTCGGATCGTTATTCTTCCCTACCTCTTCCGGCCTTTTGCTCTCCGGCAACTTAAGCATTTTGCGTTTGCTGAGCAGGTTGAACATAGTAGAAGTATGTTCATCCTTGAACGAATACTGCTTTTGAAGCTTGGGCGACTTTGCTGTGTTGCTTGGCCATGCTTTCTGCTTCGGTGTACTTTCTACCGCCATTGCCATTATATCTTTCCCTTTGGAATAGGAAGATTGGAATGGAGATTCATTTGTACTGCCTCCGGTTGCAGACTGCTGTTTTCGAGACGTCGAAGTATTTCTTCAGCCTGTTCACCTTTTGCTCTCCGGCAACTTAAGCATTTTGCGTTTGCTGAGCAGGTTGAACATAGTAGAAGTATGTTCATCCTTGAACGAATACTGCTTTTGAAGCTTGGGCGACTTTGCTGTGTTGCTTGGCCATGCTTTCTGCTTCGGTGTACTTTCTACCGCCATTGCCATTATATCTTTCCCTTTGGAATAGGAAGATTGGAATGGAGATTCATTTGTACTGCCTCCGGTTGCAGACTGCTGTTTTCGAGACGTCGAAGTATTTCTTCGGCCTGTTCACCCTGCTTAAGCAGATCTTTCCATAATTTGGATTCGACCGAGCCCATCCTGTCTAGTATATCGGTCAACAAGTTGTATCTGCAGGTTTCCACAAGCTTGTCCTGCGTCATGCCATGTGGGCATCGAACAGAAAGTTCTCGGAACCGCTCGACATAAGTTTTGACCGTTTCGCATTCTTCTTGCTTTGCTGCTAGTAAAGATAGTATAGAGACTTCAGTATCATCTTCAAAAAAATCGGGCTAAAAACTCACGTTCTACATCGGCCCATGATTTAATTGTTCCCTGGGGTAGCTGCTTGAACCAGGTAAATGCGGGCCCTTGTAAAGTGCTCGCAAATATCTTAGTCATAGTCGGATCATTCCCCATTAGATGTCCTGTCTGCGACAGAAAGTAGAAGATGTGTTGCTGCGGCGAACCTTTACCGTCGAATGATTGAAGGTTCAACGGTTTATATTTTGTAGGATAAGGCACGGTCTCCCATTCTATGGGATAGGGACGGACTACCCCCACCTATTGCAGTTTCTTTCGATGAAGAAGAGCTTGTAGTTGATTCTCCATCTTCTCCATTTTTTTTACGTGAGGATTGATGATAACCTTCACTTCCTCTTCCTCTCTTGAATGAGGAGGTATTTCTTCATCCTCGTCCTCGCTGTCTTCATTTATTTGAACGGGTCGTTTTCCTTTTTGCCGATCAGAAACGGACGACGGTGATTGATTTTTTCTAGTTTGAGCTAACAACTCAATTAAAAGTTGTTTCATTTCTTCTATGGTCTCCTCTTGCTGTTCGAGACGTTTTCTTGTCTCTCAAGCCTTCCAAAGACTTCTTCTAGAAGCAAACCCTCTGATTCGGTAGAAACTCCTTTTGACCCTGGAATGATTTCCTTATCCGAAGAGTTGTTTCCGACCACCTTTTTGCCTTTATTAACCATATGTGATGAGGCAGCAGGTAGATCGGTTTCCAAGCACACCTTTTTCACCGTTCGTATTCTTTTAGGTTCGGTGATTCGCTAAAAAACGGAGCGTTTCGAGTTGCATTGGCAATTTGATAGAACAGTTGAGATCAGCTGTTTGCATTGGCAGTGAGAAACATTTTGTGAGGAGTTCTTCTTCCAATTGAGATACTCTCTCAAGTCTTGAGGTATCTTCTCCTCTATATTTACATCTTGACGCCTCTTGCGTCGCAAATTTGGTTCATAATACTGGAAAGTCTGCAATATCTCAGGGCTGAGCTCTTTTCCAGCATCAGATTGTTCCCCAACCCTCCTACGGATTCTTCTGGAGTGCACAATGGCCTGAATAGTTGTGTGGGCCCCGCACGCCTCTGATAGAGAGATTAAAATTCTTGGTGTATGTAGTGTGCTCACCATAGGCATGCTCGAAGAGACATGAGGGTTGTGTCCATTGAACGTAACCCGTCGGTGGCATCTGCGAGATAACTACAGATTTGTACCCGTGGTTGCAACCCGCGGATTGGCACCCGCGGTTGGCAATCGCGGGATGCCACCCGCGGGTCAACCCGCAGTTCCCAACCGCGGGTGGCATCCCGCGGTTGGCGTTGTTCTTGTTTGCTCAAAATTTGGATTTCTCCTTTCATTGTAAAGATTTTTGGATTACAACGAAAATATCGAGATTTACAAAAAATCTGAGGAATTACAAGAACGGGAATATTAATTTATTCCCTTTTTTATGTGGGTTCGGGTGGCGATAGAGCCTCGCTGGTGCACTCCGTTGACCGTCTGAACGGGAAGGGGATGGCTCTGCTTCGCTCCTTGATTTCACGAGCTCGCCCGAAATTGTCCCAAAAGTACAAAAATCTAAAAAGTCCTTTCTCTGATTCAATTTCTGCATTTTATAGATTGAATCCGCTCGAAATCTGGCTCAAATTATCCCTGAAAAATCGGATCACGAGATATCAGCGAAATAAATAGGAAACAAAACAACGGAAAACAATCCGCGAGTTGACACCTGCGGGATTTCTCCCGTGGGTTGCACCTGTGGGAGCTCTCCCGCGGGTGCAACCATGGGAGTGCACCCGCGGGAGCCTCCCACGGGTGCAACCGCGGGATTTCTCCCGCGGGTTGCACCCGTGGGAGCCTCCCGCGGGGGGAGTGGAGAAATTCCCGCTGATGGGCCCGCTGAGCAATTTTTTTTTAATTATTATTCTGTTTTATTATTTTTATTTTTCTGGTATCTATAGGGTTGACTCACCTGGAAAGCAGACAAAGCCAGGGTGATTCGCCTGGAAAGCAGATAAAGCCAGGGTGATTCACCTGGATAACAGACAGAATAGATTTGAGATTTGGGGTTGACTCACCTGGAAAGCAGTCAGAGTTGAGATGATCAGATTAGGATAAAAAGAATAATAAATAGAGGTATGGCTAACATGCCTACATAGTGATTCGCCTGAATAACAGACAGAATCAGGGTGATTCACTTGGATAACAGATAGTATCGATTTGAGATTTGGGATTGACTCACCTGGAAAGCTGACATAGCCAGGGTAATTTGCTTGGTAATAAACAAAATCGATAATCAGGTCAGAATCATAAGTTGACTCACACGGAAAGCAGATAGAGCCAGTGATCGGTTTAGGATCACAGAACTCGCAAACAGAGGTATGACTAACATGTCTATGGGGTGATTCTCCAGGTAACAGAAAGAATTGATGATCGGATTAGGATCATAGGTTGACTCGCCTAGAAAGAAGACAGAGCCAGTAATTGGGTCAGCATTACAGATCCCCTGACAGATGTATGGATGACATGCCTACGGGGTGATTCGTCTGAATAACAAAAAAAATCTATGATCGGGTCAGAATCATACGTTGACTCGCCTGAAAAGCAGACAAAGTCAGTGATCAGGTCAGGATCATGGAACGATTGTTTATTGAAGTATTTATGGGATGATTTGTGAATTGGGTGAGATGATCAAATCTCACTATCATAGATATGAGCTTAACATAACAGACTAGAAGCAAGTATCTTTTATGTGGTGATAGAGATGAGATAGCTCAAATCTAGCTATTAGAGCTAAGAGCTTAACATGACAGGTTTACGGAATTTTTAGCAAATTCCCAGCTATAAACGGATTGATATGCCATTACCAATCACCATTTGCGTTGGGCTAGCCACGCTATTCCCCTCAGCATGATCAGTTGTCAAGAGTTTTATTTGGATTTAAATGGCAAACATTCTCTCTTCCTTTCGCCTTTCGGTTTTGAGCTATTTAATTTCATACACTTACCCCCAGTATGATAGGGTTGGCGAGAAAGGTATCATCTTCCTATTGCTCTAATGACATTGGGCAATTCATACTTTTTACCCCAGCATGATGGGTTGGCAAGAAATAAATTCTCTTTCCATTACCTTGGTGGCATTTGGACAGCAAAATTTGCTATTGGCACATGCAATCTTTTTGGAAAGAGAGTAACTATATGTAGTATCTCTTTAAGAATCTGTCGTTAATAGGCATCGTCATCCTATCCCTGTCTTGGTTGACTAGGCGATACACTTCATTTGAGTAGATAGTTTCTATTAGAAATGGGCCTTCCCACTTGGGCTCAAAATTTCCATTAATTTTGTGAGTCATGATTATTGGTCTTTTAATAGTTAAGACCAAATCTCCTTTTTTGAAAGTTCTTCGCTTGACTTTTTTATTATAAGCCTTTGAGATCCAAGCCTGATATAGCTCTGTTTACTGTTGCGCCTTTAAACGTTTCTCATCCAGCATTTCGAGTTCTCACAATCATCGCTAGTGTTGTTCTTTTGTCGTCATCTCTATAGATAATGCGACTCGTGGAGATGGTATCTGTATTTCAAGTGGCAAAACTGCTTCGCACCCCTAAACTAAGGAGAACGGTGTAGCTTTTGTTGGAGTTTGGACAGTGGTATGATAAGCTCACAAGCACTCTCCAAACTTGTCGTCCCAGTCCCATTTACTGGAGGATACAAATTTTTGAAGCAACTTGACGATGGTCTTATTGAAAGTCTTGGCTAGCCCATTTGTTACTAGATTATAAGGTGTCGATGTAATGTTCTGGATTCTGAATTTACTATAGAATCACGTGATTCCTTGGCTAGCAAACTGGGGACCATTATCGTGGATAATCTGCCTGGGTATGCCATAGCAGTATATCGCGTGGTGCTTAATAAACTTAACAACATCTGTTGTCTTCACTTCCCTCATAGGGACGGTTTCCGCCTACTTGGAAAAGTAATCGGTTATGGAGAGTATAAATCTGTGTCCTTTAGATGACGGCGGAGTAATTAGACTGATGATGTCAATGCCCTAGGCTTCAAATGGCAAGCTAGCGATGGAATTATGTTGGTATTTCTGCGGTTGGTGGATGAAATTTGCATGTATTTGGCAGGCGTGGTACCGTTTTGCATAGTTCACAGCATCTGCGATCATCTTTGGCCAAAAATAACCAAGTCTTCATATATGGTCTCAGAGTTTTGGTCTTGGCTGGAAGGCTCCACAGGTATTGCTGTGTGCTTCATGAATTATCTCATCAGCCTCTTTCTTCGACAGGTAGCGTAGTAGAATGCCGTCATGCGATCTGCGGTACAATGTATGCGACATTGCATTGTAGTAGTGTTCGGACATCTTTTTTCTAACTGAGGCCACTTCTTTGAGGTCTTCCGGGAGGATTTCATGTAGCGCATAATCTATAAAAGGGAAGCGCCAATCACGAGGTTCGAGATCCACACTTGCTTGGCATAACTCTTCTTTCTCGAATAGCGCCTTTGGATGCATGAGATCCCGACCCTCGATTGAGATTTTTTTACTCATTCCGGATGGCAAAGCTAAGGTTGCGACCAAGGATGTAAGCACGTCTGCATATACGTTCTCATGTCTTGGAACATGATTAATGCAATGTCTTTCAAATTTGTTAGCTAACTTGATTGCTACTTCAAGATAAGGGATGAGATCTTCATGCCTCACCTCATATTCTCCAGTCATTTAGTTGACAATGAGGTTGGAGTCTCTATATGCTTTGAGGTGATTCACCCCTAGTCGCCAAGCCAATTGGAGGTCAACAATGAGTGCATTATATTCTACAACGTTGTTTATGCACAATTTAGTGAGTGAGCACCCCTAGGTATCACATGCTTATGGGGACTTATTAGTATAACCCCCACTCCGGCTACGGTCCTCCTCGTTGCTCCGTCAAAGAAGAGTTGCCAAGTCTGTTCTTCGTCGACCAAATTGACTTGAGTAGTTTCGTCAGTGACGTCATTCTAGAGTTTTGGATGTTCCGATTTAGGGTGTTCTGCAAGGAAGTCTGCTATCGCTTGTCCTTTTGCGACCTTCTGAGGGACGAAGTGTATATCGTTCGACGATAGCAGGAGCGCCCATTTTGCCAATCTCCCATTTAATGCACCTGGTTTTGTAATGAGTAACTTCAACGGATTAATCCAAGCGATGACATGAATTGTCTGTCTAGTTATATAGTGTCGTATTTTTTGAATTGCGAATACTAAAAGTAAACATTCTTTCTCAATTGAGTTATATCTGTGCTCGGTGCCAATCATGGGGCAGCTTAGGTAATAGATGGCTTGCTCCTAACCCTGCTCATTGTATTGTGCTAATAAAGCTCCAAGGGCATGATCCATCGATCTCACATATATGAGGAATGGCTTCCCTGGCACCGAGGCTGCTAGAACGGGTGGCTTGGTCAGATACCTCTTTATATCATCGAAGACCTGCTGACATGCTTCATCCCAAACGAATGACACCCCCTTCTTCATGAGCCTTATGAATGGCTGGCATCGTTCTGACAAGTTGGCGATAAATCGTCGAATATAAGTCAGTCTCCCTTACAACTCTCTAAGTTATTTTAGCTTACGAGGTGGCTGTATTTCTTAAATTACCTTGATTTTGTCAGGGTCGAGGTGGATTCCTTTCGAGGTTACAACAAATCCCAAGAACTTGTCGCTGGATTATCCCAGGAAAGATTTGGTGGGGTTCATCTTTTGTTGGTGCTTCCTAGTGAGGTCAAATATGGTCCTCAAGTCATCTAGGTGATTGTCCCTTTTCTTTCTTTTAACTGCCAAGTCATCCACATAGCAATCGACAGTCTTCCTTAGATGCTCTCGGAAGATGACGCTCATTGCTCATTGGTAGGTTGCAACAACATTCTTTAGTCCGAAGGGTATCACTGTATAACAGTATATCCCTAACGAAGTTCTAAAAGCTATATGCTTTTCATCCTCGGGGTGCATCTTGATCTGATTGTACCTTGATAAGTCATCCATAAAGGATAATTTCTCATAGCCGCATGTATTGTCTATCATGACATCGGTTATGTGCAGTGAAAATTTATCTGCAGTGAAAGTTTGTCTTTAGGGCAAGCAACATTAAGATTCTAGAAATCTATGCATATCCAGATCTTACCGTTCTTCTTAAGTACGAGGATAATGTTTTCCACCCAATTGGGGTGTTGTTCCTCATGGATAAAACCCAAATCAACAAGCGTCTTGACTTCTGCTTGATTAGTATCATATATTGTATTTTTCCTCCCATACTTTATCTATTTTTGTATATAAATAAATACTACTCGGGTATTGTTAGTGTCTTTTTCAGATAATCCGATTCATACAAGGAGATGACATGAAATCAGAGCCGAATTAGGAAATCGAGCCCAGAAAAGAGTTCAAAGAGAGTAAAGCTACAAGATTAAAATACTGCAGAGAGTCAAAATCAAATACAGTCAGGAGAATCAAATGTACAAGACAAGAGACTCGTGTAGGAGAAAAACCAGGACCATTGGCTATATTTTGGCCACCAAATGGTAGTTTTAGCCACCAAATAGCAGCCAAAAGGTGGGCCCATGCGTTGATGTTTCTTCTAGGGCTTCGTTGTAACTATGTAGTTTCCGTTCTGTTAAAATTAGGTTTTGATTTTCGAAACCTATATATTGGCCGTATCCTTGTATTCTAGAAGGGGATCATGTAATTTGTGTACTCGTTTTCATTAATAAAATTAGGATTTTTCTAAAGGGGTAACGACCACAATATCATGCTCCAGAGGTAAGTCATTGCTTTCTAATCTTTATTTTTTTTATAGAGTTAATTGCTTTCTAGTTTAGATTTATTTGCTTTCTAGATTAGATTTAATTGTGTTCATGAATAAAAATAGGATTTTGCTTACTAGAATTATGTGTAACTAATTTTTTTTAAACCTAAGATGTAGATGAAGTAGTTTAATAGATCTAATATGGATTTATCTCATCTTCTTCCTGAAAAGAAATAAAGTTATGATTTTTCTATAAATAAAAAAATATAGAGTTCGCAAATCATAATTCTTTGATAGATTATGCTTAATTAATATTTTGATAATTTATACTTAGATGAAATTTGGATATCATATTCTTTATTTATTTCTAGAATTATTAACAAGATTTTCCTATAAATAAATTGAATTGAATAAACTTGTAAATCTGATTTCTTTGAAGGTTATACTTCAATTCGGTCTTTTGATAGCCTATACTTAGATTAGGGTTTGAAATTTATTTCTTTGCTTTTGTTTATAAGATTTTCTATTTGATATAATTTATTTTTAAGAAATGTGTTATTTTTTATGGTCAATACTTGCACATCACTGGATAGGTCATACTTATGGGCACTTAATTAAAATCAAATTAAAAAGATTACCCTTTTAATATGTTACTCGACCGTGCATAATTAAAAGTTAGGAAGAAAGAGATAATTCATTATTAGGCTATTATTCTAATGGATTCGAAATCCTAAGCTAATCTTTATAAGTTGGAACCAATCTTCCCTTAATTTAAAAACTCTTAGTTAATCCACTAAAACTAAAGAAATAGTAAAAAATCGCTAAACACCTGAGATCTTTGTGGGACGACGTATATAGTGCTACAACCGACACTGTAAGCTTGCAGTTAAATTATCACATCAAGTTTTTGACGCCGTTGCCGGGGATCGACGGTATTTTTCTTATTTTTTTTAAATATTTTACGGGTTAACAGTGTGTATTGAGTGTGCAGAGAATAAAAATTACAGATACAGAACAACAAAAGGGATCAGAAGAGTCTCTGGACTAAGCAGTAGGAAGCAAGGAGTCAGACCCTCTGCTCCTACTGCTATTTGGCGGCAAACACCGCCATTTGGCGGCCGTACAGGTAGTATATGAACCCAAATTTCTCCAGTTCTGTATTTTGGTTCTCTGATCCTGTAAAAAATATATAAAAATAAAATAAAAATATTAGGCATTGTAGGAATCATATTTACTATTTGATCATATTTATTCCACCGTTTTATCTCTCCACCATACCCCACTTCTTGCATTAGTTTAGGAAATTCACGCATACACTCACGGTCGCTGGTTCATGCCACATTGGACCTATGATCAATTTAGTCGACTAGTGAGATCAGATTTGCTCATGGATGCCAGGATGGACCAGCTGATCCCGATCCTTCAGGATCGATGTTACTCGTTGCGCACATCACTTTCATCATGCATAAAACTTCCACATGCAGCGGGTAATCACTATGAGTTGAAGCTATAGTACATCAGTATGCTTCCTAAATTTACTGGCTCTGATTTAAAGGATGCATATCTCTTTATCAGTGAATTTCAGGAAGTATGCCTGATGATAAACTACAATACTTATCGGAGGACGCAATTAATCTCCGTTTCATCCCCTTTGCACTTAAGGATAATGCCAAGAAGTGGTTGTACAGTATGCCTACTGATTCAATCACTACTTGGGATGAATTCATTACGGTGTTTCTTAAGAAGTATTATCCCATACATAAGACGGTAAGGATACAAAATCAAATCAATCAATTCTGTCAAGTACCGGGAAAACCCTTCTGGAAATACTTGGAACGGTTTAAGGATCTTTTAGCTCAGTGCCCCCACCATGTGATAGAAAAGTGGCAGTTATGTCAAATCTTATACGAAGAACTCGATTACACATCCAAAACTCTTCTTGAGTCCATGTGTCAGGGGGAGTTCATGAGAAAGAACTAGGATGAAGCATGAGACTTTCTTAAGGACTTATCGTGGAAGACTATACAATGGGAGAGTCCCACTGAGAAATCTAGTGCGTCAACTTCTGCACATAAGGGTGAGATCCATAGCGTCGACAGCTCTATAGCTGTCGAAGCTAAGATTGCAGCCCTAAAGAGGAGAATTAAGGCATTGGAGACCACTCGTGCTCCACAGGTAGGTGAAGTAAATCAAATTCAAGTTTCCACATTCTTTTATTGCAGAACTCCAAATCATGTTATGGAAGAGTGTCCATTATTAGTAAATCTCATGGGTCCCATACTTGAGCAGGTTAACGCCTTGTATAAAAAACTGATAAATAATTCTTACACTCCTACATACAATCCTGGCTGGTGTTCGCCATAAAAATTGCAAATGAAAGTTTATTGAAGTTTTTTTCAATAAAAGATTACAATTCAACGGTTTTCCATTTACAGAAGATGAGGAAAATGGATTTCCTTTTTGTTTAAAGCCGGATTCTCAGGTAGCTGTGGATGACGATCCTGCTTTCCGTTGACACTCCGCACAATCTCTCTCAGTTGGCTGGGAAAAGAAAGGCTCTTGACTCTTGGTCACAAGAGGGTAATTCAAGAAGAAGATGATTGATCCCTCTATCTCGTCGTTTCCGTCCCTCTTTTTTTCTCCTTTTTTTCTCTTTTGCTCCCCCGCCTTTTATAGGGGTTCTAGGGTAACGTCCCACCTTATTTACTTGACCGTTAGTTTCCACTACTCGAGAAGTGCCGTCATATTCGTTAGGTGGTTGCTCCCACGATCGAAGTAATGCCGCTATATCCGTTTGGCAGTTAACTCCACGATCCGAGATGGCAACTCTCTTGTTCGGGTCAGGTGACTTTGTATTAAATCCTACCCGAAAGCTATGGGTAGTATCGCGAATCTCAGTTTTAGATTTGCGAACTTGTTCTGTCGTCGCTAGGTCGCGAACCTCAATCTTTAAGTTCGCGGATCTGCTGAGTTGCGGATTTTAAACACTAAATCCGCGGATCTGCTTTGTCTTCCAGAACTTTTCACCGACAAAACCCCCTCCAAAGTTTTCAAAACTCTCATGTTCCTTTGAGTAGTTTTGGAATATTTTGGATATAATATTCTGTATTAGAATCTCCATCTGAGAGTACAATTATGTATTAGAACTTTCTTCAATTGAGGGCAGCATGACTCTGTCTCTATATCTCGAACTCTCATTTTGAAAGAAACACGACTCTGTATTAGCACCATGAATTTTGCTATATTTGAAGGAAAATGCGACTAGCAATTTACTGTTTTTGAAGGAGAATGTGACTCTGTATTAGTGTCACAATTTGCTGCATACGATTCTCTGTTAGGATCGTAAACTTTCTCTTTGGAAGAAACACGACTCTATATTAGGGTCGTGAACTTTCACTTTTTAGAAGAAAACGATTCTATGTTAGGGTCGCAAACTGTAATTTCTGGAGGATTGCGACTCTGTATTAGGGACGCGAGCTTTCGCTTTGGAGAAGACAACGACTCTGTGTTAGGGTCGCAAACTGAAATTTTTGAAGGATCGCGACTTTGTATTAGGGACGCGAACTTTTACTTTTTTAGTTGCGGAAAGGTCGAAAGGCGGTTGCTTTCTACAGCGTAAGAATTGAGACGTTCTCTGAGCCGCATTAAATGAAAAGGTACTCATGAGATTCGGGCCAGATATCACGTCTATCCAGAGATCTTGGCCATCAAATCATCTGCTATATAATCTCAACTTTATGAGAGAGGTTACTCTTATCTCAAGAAATTTGAAATCTGAGTTTTTCGTTATAGTTCCTCAGACTTTCCGTCTTCAACCTCCTATAGCTTTTGATTCTCTGCGTGAAGGATTTTCTCAATCTGCAAAAGATGCCGAAGAAAGCTTCTTCTTCCGATGCGGCTGCCAGTGGTCATCAAGATCCTCAAGCAACCTCTAGTTCAATAGTGGTTCGGCAGGAGCCCTTGATTGGAGTTAATAAAAAATAACTTTCGAAAGGTAGTCTCTTTCTCAGAGATTTTCTTATCTTGAATTTGAATGTCTCTTGCAGTCGATTATGCCTTGAATCCTTGGCCTAAGAATCATTATTTCAGATACTCGGATGGCTATGATGGGAAGAAAAGGTTCAGATTTGGTCATGTCTTTTCATATTGTACAGCATCAGATAACCAAGAGAGAGAAGACAAAATTCTCCACCCTTCTCGCTCAACATTATGAGAACTGATAACTAATGCACCTTTCGAAGGAGATGATCGGTCTCCGCTACGCAAACCCGCCATTTTATTTGGAGACCACGTTTCAGTGTCCGATAGCGATTTGGAAGATGGAGATTACAAGTGGCTTCATCAAGTTGAAGGTCGCTACTTGTTTCTCCCCAATATGGAGAGGTCTTATCCGTTCTTATTCTTTCAATCCCTTTCCGTGCCCAGACGAATGGACTAGTACATAAACAGGCCGCAAGACGGCATCTTATTGGGGGGGTTTCAATGCTCAAGGTGCTTTTCCTCGTAGTACTGGAAAACACTTTTGTGGATTGCTTCCGGGACTGCTTAAACATGACCTCCCCAGAGGTGAGGTTCCCATATTCGCACATACTTTCCTGCACCGATTCACCAATGCACAAGGAGAGTTTCCTGTTCAGAATTTTCGTTCCCCCGGATGGGTTCACTGTTCTTCAAAAGGAGAGTGGGCAGTCTTGACTGACTTTTTCTGAAAACTTTCAGAGATCAACTTCATTACGCAGGGCTACATTGTGCTTAGAGGTGGCTATCGGGCCGGGCTTGGCCCGTGCCCGTGCCCGGCCCGGCCGTGCCGTGCCGTGCCGTGCCGGGCACGGCACGTCCCCCAAAGGGGCCATACCGTGCCGCCGGCACAGCACGTTTGCCTGGCCTTCGGCCCGGGCTCGGCCCGCCGGTACGGCATGGCGGGCCTATGCCGTGCCCGGGCCGGCCCGGTTTTTTTAAAAAAAAAAGGAAAAAAAAAACAAAGAATCAAGAGATTTAAGATAAAAACCAATGTTTTATTATATATAATCTCATTACATTTATGTAATTACTCTATAATTCTCTTTAGAAATTATACAAAGAGGACCCTATCCGTCACCCTCAAGTTGTTCTTAATATATTTTCTAAGAGATTTATAAGTTAAAAATTAAAAAAAAATTAAAAATACATGAATATCCTTACAAATTTCAATATTTTAAATAAAACTTCATTTCTTCCGGTAAGCCTAAAATCTCTAGTACATCTTCTTCATCAGTCAAGCCTTGTTCCCTATCTTCTACGTCGTACCAATCCTTCAATCAGACACACATCTCCAATGTGTCCGACGCCATCGAGGTTCTCAAGTCCGTAAGCACTCTACCACCTGCGCTAAAAGCAGACTCCGATACTACAGTAGACACTGGAGGAGTTAGTAGATCACGGGCCATGTTGGGATGCACGGGATATGTTTTTTCCTATGATTTCCACCATGCCAAAATATCAAAGGATTCATACTTTTCAGGAGATGCGTTATCTTCATAGCTAGCTCTCTCTAAATAATAATGTAATTCATTAAAATATGTACTAGTTTGTCTTGGTTTTTTTCTGTTAAATAGAGATGATATTATTAGATTACGAATTTTCCTAGTAGATGGATCTTTTGTAGTTTGTGTTGGCACACCATACATATGTTCATAAGTTTTATACATAATATCTAAACATGTTTTAATATCATTATGTAAATCCCTCACATTATTTTCATAAGACATATTTGTATAAAATAAATCTATTAATATTTCAATTCCATCTAACTTGCAATGGGGATCCATAACAGTTGCAAAATATATTAAGTATGGAAAATCTTTAAAATATTTATTAAATTTAATTTCCATAGGTTGAACAATACTTTCAAGTATTGAGTGATTTCTACATTCATTAAAAACCGAAGTAATTTCGGTTAAATAAAAGTAGCCGTTGGGGGGCTATTTGCAAAAAAACCCTCAAAACTGCCCAACGGCTATTTGTTAAAAAAAAAAAAAAATCCAGCCGGCGTGCCGAGCCGTGCCTGGCACGGCCCGGCACGTCCGTGCCAGACCGTGCCACCGACATGGCCAGCATGGGCCCGGGCACGGCCCGGGCCAAGGTGCCGGGCCGGGCGTACCCAACGGGCCGCCCGGCCCGATAGCCACCTCTAATTGTGCTATCAGGGCTGTTTAGCATGGTATTCCTGCTAGTAGATTCCATTTTTTTCCTCTACTAGAACTGTACAATCCTGATACTTGTACAATTTTTTGCCCTCGAGGCGAATTGGGTTTTGACCTTCACGAAATGTATGAAATTTTGGACTTACCCATGGAAGACATCCCGTATGAAGAGTATGTCCCCACTGCGGAAGAACTCCATCTGCTGAAGGCTCGGGACCCTTTGGTCTATGATACTTACTGGGAATTACTCTGTCACTACCATATTTGCACCCACACATCCGGCACTTGCAGTTTGAAGCGAAAGAAGTGGCTGCAATATCTTCTGCCCAATTTTTCTAAGGGTAATCCAAATTTTACTTGCCTTCCTCCTATTTCTGAAAAGGAGGTTGAGAGAAAGATCGCAAGTTTCGGGATAAATGCTTATATTACCGAATCTGATGAGGGCATTTTCAAAGCTGGGACGTCCTTTGAGAGCTTTCATTATTAGGCCCTTCAACCTTTATCTGATCCTGCCTTCCTGGCGGGTTATTTGATGGTATGGTTGAAAAAGTGTGTTATTCTTTCGCAAGAAAACATACCCGTTAGGGTTGTATACTCAGCCGTCCTACTAGCATTAGGTAGGCGACTCAGTCTGTTGCCCGTGATGATGTGCAGCATCCAAAGCGGACTGAGGAGATTATCTGATGAACTCTGCAACGTGTAGAAGGAGCAAAGGAAGAAAGGGGATCCGGTCATTAAGACTCCTAATCCGCATGTAGAACTTCCTTATACTTATTTGATGGCTTGGTTGATTCTACATTGCCCCACTTTGATGAGTCCTGCCGACTCGCAGATTGACTTAAGTGCTCCCAAAGTACAACACTACGAGATGTCGCAATGGAGAGGGGGCTACATGGCCTCGATCCGCAAGACCCTCCGTCATTTCTCTACTTTTGAATTATTCAGATATTTTCCGTACTTTCCAAATGCTGGGTATGGGGAAGAATTCGCGAATACTGTCGGCACTGATAAATTTACTACTCTGTCCTCGGAGTGCTTCTGGTGGTTGATAAACATCCGTCCAGGACATCTGGTTCTTCATTTAGGGAACCATTGCTACATAGAGCTTTACTACCCGAGTCATTTCGCTCGACAGTTCGGGTATGATCAGCTTTATGTTGGTAATCCCAATAGAGAGATGAGTTTTGTTGGGAATGCTCTTGAAGGAGCTCGAGCTTAGTTTCACTTCATCGCAGGTGGAACCCAGGCCAGATTTGATCTTCCGCTCAAGACCCGTAATTCGAGTATGAGCTTCTGTTTCTGTAAATGGTTCGCAGATACTAGTTTCGCTCATCAGAATTTCAGCATAAATCATACCAGTTTGTAGGAGATTAGAGCTTGGTATGCCCAGAAAAAGAAGGCTGGCAGTACGAAAGTGGGAGGGATGGAAGATTTCATGGGAGACAGCGCATCCAATGAATTGGAACCAGTAGCTCAATAGAGGGACGAGGTCGATAATGTATCAGCTCAAACCGCCTCTCTAGGTGCTTCTCCTCTCCCGACATCGAAGAAGACTTCTCCTTAGCCGCAGTCTCCTCCCAAGAAATCTTTACATAAGCGGAAGAGACAAAGGCGCCTCAGTGAATTGCCTACCATTCCGCGGGGACTGATTCGCAGCGCACCCCATCTGGAGCTGGCACTGCAACACCCGGTCTAGTTTCTGAGTCCCTCGTTGAGGAACCAGAGGAAGATGAGGATGACTCATCTTTAACTCTCCGTTCCCTTAAGAGGCGTCTGAGTCAAGGATATGTTCTCTGCAGTGATCCTACTCCCGTCACTCAAGAGGGTTATACCTCCCCTACTTGTCAGGCCACTGTTGAAGTTGGTGTTTCTCCGGCCATACAAGAGGACCCTTCAGCTCCTACTGTTCAAGTTATTGCAGATGATAAAGTACAAATCATTGGGGAGACTCACGAATCAGATCCTCCAAAAGCAGCACCTTCTTCAGGAAGTCAAGATGATTGGGGAGATGACTATAATGTCGACAGCGATGATTTTTGATCTTCAACCCCTCCATCAGACCATGGTAAGTATGTCTATTTGAATGAAGAGGTTCGAACTGAAGTATACGGACCTGAAGCGTTTGGTCCTGAGGTGTACGGACTTGGAGAATCCAGTGTCCAACCTTTAGGTCTGCATCTTCTTCCTTTGTCAATTATGTTATTATCAAATGATGTTGTAACATTTGACTATTAACTTTCTCCTTTTGCTAGCTCTAGTTTCGACCCCAGATTTAGAGTGCATGGGCGCGAAGGTAACTTCGCTAGATGACACCATCACAGGAACTGACACTGATGAGGCGACCGAAGTTACCACTTGTGTTGTTGGTACTACGGAAGCAATGATTCCCGAGACTACTATGTCTACGATTTTGGCTGCAGCTGCTCCGACCGATGTTTTGGTTCAGGATGCTGCAGTTGTTAGCTCTGCTAAAGTCTCCAGAAATCTCGTTCCTCCTGATACTAGCCTGGCTGTCCTTGTAAAACAGAGTACCGATCAATCTGCCTCTGCCTCAACCAGTATTACTCCCTCTCATGCGGAGATTGATATGCTTGAGATTGATTTATTGAAGGATACGGTGGAAACCTTCCTTCATTTTCTTGACCGCTGTATTGATAAAATACTGAAGGGGGCTTCTTTTGCTTCACTCGCCAATATTCTCAACATTTATTTAACTGGTATTGTTAGCATTGGTGGAGAGGATAAAGCTGCTCCCTTTAGACTTATGATAACTCAGCTTCAAATGCATGCTGAGTCCCTATCAAAGGCCAGAAGTACTGATAAATTTGAGACAGTGGAAATCATTTTTCAGAAGCTGAAAGAGGAACAATTTAGGTTCCAGAAGGAGACCCAGGAGAAGGTAAATGCTTGTAAACCCTCCTTAAAAAAGGGTCAATCAGACCGCGAGTCTCTAGTTCTTCAAGTGGAGGCCACTGTTTCAATTGTCAAGGACCATGACCAGGCTATCGTTAGGACTCAAGAGACTATCGCCAAAGCTCAAGTTTTCTTGGCCAAAATCACCAAGGAGCGTGATGAGTCAATGAAGAATCTTGCCAACTTATCACACCAGCGGGACAATACAACCAGAGATCTCCAGGCGATACAAGCTGAATTGGATATGCTGGAGGCAGCTGCAGCACAGAATGTTGTTGCTAGTGATGAGGAATTGCGTCGCTAAGCTACTGTCCAGGCTTATGAGACCCTCCAACAAGACATTGATGATGCGGAGGAGAAAATAAAAACCCTCTTGAATCATTGAACTGTAAAAACTTGTATATATATGTTTTAATTCTCTGCTTTTTTTGTAATAGTTCCCCTGTCGTTTATAGAGAACCTGATTTTGGCCTTCTAAGGCATGGCTTTGCAGTTTCTCTTCAAAGATTTGTAATGAATTTGCCATCTTTTGTCTGAAGTTTGCGAACCACCATAAAACTCTGGTATCTGTGCATCTGTCACGTGAATTTCATAAGTCACGTGAAGTCTGAGACTTTGCATCTAGAGGTTCACGGACTAACACAATCCATACTTAATTCGCGACCCTGATTCCGGAATTTTGGTTCGCGATGTTTCATCTGGAAGTTTGCGGAATAAACCATAGACTCTTTCAGAATTTGTAGAGACTTCTACGAGCCATAGGATGAAGTTGTCAGGTGTGAAATCCCAAGCGTTACACGTCTTCATTAATGACGAGATCTCCCGACTGCGATATCCAAACGTCTCATACAACAGTAATAAATTCTGTTCAGATCTGAACTGAAAATTTTGACGGAAAATTTCGGTTTTATCTTTTCTAAACTGAAGATCATGGTCACCAGACTGTCTATATAAGGCACATGATCTCTCAATGAAAGACCATTCAGCCGTGAGAAAATTTCTTCCCGACTTTCTTCTCTTCCTTTCTTTTGTAGCCGATCTATTAGTGCAACCATTTTTTTTTTTCATCTGAAGTAATGGATAGGAATTGGCATGTTACAAGATCTCCAGACTGCATCAATCCAGTGGGGTGTTCCACTGAAAAGGGTCTTCTGACCGTAGTCATTTTTCTTAATTAAGGTAAAACTCTTCTTCTGATTTATATCATCATCTTCCTTCTTTTTCTTCCTTTTTTTTTAATAGGGATTTAACTTGGCTATAGGAGATAACCATAGTCATTCTCCTTAACAATGACCCAGACCCGATGGGCTCCATATTGCTTCCAATGCCTCGAGGGTCTTGGAAGGTCTCATGAATTTTTCATGAGAGAAAAGATTTCGGGTCTGTGGTATTGTTTTTCTTCTTTCCTAGTACTCCACAAGATTAGGGTTCTAATAACCAGGACCTTAAACTTGTGCAACCCCTCATGTTGTACGTCTGAGGTGTGCACTTGGTATGCCAGTTTTGAACTAATCAAGTCGCTGGCATCATCACTGGGGGAACCAACTAGGAGGTCTCTGATTGTGGTCGAAAAGAAGAAACAAGATTATACTCTCGAACCGTCCTTTCAGAGGAGGCTACAAGAGCAAATTGGAAGTGGGAGTTTCAGGAGCAAACTTTTTGATTCGAGCCATACTGAAAGAGAAGGCTATAGAAGCAAGTTTGTCATTTCAGAAAAGTCTGTAAAAGCAGACTACTGCCTTTAAACCATCCTTGGGAGAGGAGGCTACAGAAACAAACTTTTTCCTCTTTTTTTTCAGTGATTTGTATTCACTCTTGTTGACTGTGTTATATTAGTGAATTCTCTGTAATCTTGATCTGATAATGAATAAAAAAGCTCCTTCTTTTTATATAACTAAGAGTATCTGATGGATGATTATGATATTGATTACCAGAGGTAACTGTTAACTTGATAATCTTAAAATCAATCAGAATTTTCCAAAATTACCGTGAATGAAAGGACTTCTTGTTGACAAATTTGATTCGCCAGAGGTATTTTTAACTTAGCATTTTTGGAAATGTGAACGCCAGAGGTATTTTTAACTTGGCAAGTTTGGAAATGTGATTCGCCAGAGGTATTTTTAACTTGGCAAGTTTGGAAAAAGGAAAAATGTGATTCGCCAGAGGTATTTTTAACTTGGAGATTTTGGAAAAAGTAAAAATGTGATTCGCCAGAGGTATTTTTTAACTTGGTGAGTTTGGAAAAAGGAAACATGTGATTCGCTAGAGGTATTTTTAACTTGGCGATTTTGTAAAAAAGACAATTGTGATTCGCAGCCTAAAGATTTTTAGTCCAAAATCAAGAATCTTCATTAATGAACTGAGAAGCTTTTTGTTCATAATTTGTATAGAACTACCCAGATCGCATTGTGACTGGTGTTCCGCAATTTTACTAAGAATAATACTTCTTCAGGAATTTGCCGTTAATCGGCATCATAATCTTATCACCATTCGATTTTGCCAACCGATATGCGCTGTTGGAATAGACAGTATCAATGACAAAAGGTCCCTCCCACTTCGGCTGGAACTTTCCCCTGGGCTTTTTGTTAGTTATGATCGGTCTTCTAACTGACAGGACCAGATCACCCTTCTTGAAAGTTCTTCGTTTAGCCTTTTTGTTAAAGGTTCTGGAGATCCGTGCCTGGTTCTGTTGAGCTTCTAAGCGCTTATCATCCAAGACTTCTAATTCTTGAAGCCTTTGCTGGTGCCTTTCTTCTTCCGTCATTCTAGTTGTTAACGCGACTCGCAATGATGGAATTTGGATTTCCAAAGGCAAGACCGCTTCTGATCTATATACCAAGGAGAAGGGCGTGGCATTGGTGGGAGTTCGGACTGTGGTGCGATATGCCCACAGACATTCTCCGAGCTTCTCATCCCAGTCTCTTTGATTGGACGTTACGAACTTTTTGAGAAGTTTTATAATAGTCTTATTAAAAACTTCTGCTAGACCATTGGCTGCAGGGTAATACGGTGATGAACCTACATCTTCAATCCTGTACTTGTTGCAGAAACTGGAATACACTTGGCTCACAAACTAGGGCCCATTGTCACGAATTATTCTTCTGGGCACCCCGAAGTGATAAAGCACATGGTGCTTGATGAATTTGATAACATCTGATGACTTTACTTCGGTTAGGGAAATGGCCTCAGTCCATTTCGAAAAGTAATCCGTTATAACTAAAATGAACCGGTGTCCCCATATTGATGGCGGAGAAATTGGCCCGACAATGTCCATGCCCGTTGCTCAAATGGCCACGACGTAGCCATTGGGTGGAGATACTTCGGAGTTTGATGTATAATATTCGCATGTAGTTGGCAGGCCCTACACTTCTTGGCGTAGTTAACGGCTTCTGTCATCATCTTAGGCCAGTAATAACCCATCCTTTGGATTCTATCCCAGAGTTTTGGTCCTGGCTGGTGCGCTCCGCTTCGTCCTCCTATGGTTTCTGCGTTTCCTCTTTGAGTTCGTCTTTCGGACAAAATAATTCTTTGCTCCCTACTGTAATTCGCTTCCTATTATGCTTGGGCAAAGCTAACGTGGCAGCTAGGGAAGCTAGTGAATCTGCATAACTATTTCGATGACGCTTTACATGTCTAATATAGAAACCTTCAAAACCATCGGCGATCCTGATCACTGCACGATAATATGGCAAGAGGTTTTCATGTTTGACCTCGTACTCTCCTTTTACTTGATTTACAATGAGTTGAGAGTCCCCATATGCCTCCAAATATTTGACCCCCAGCTGCTTGGCTATTTTTAAGCTGATTAGGAGGGCATTGTACTCTGCGACATTGTTGGAGCACGAGCTTGTTAATGAGTAAGCTCGAGGAATGATGTGGTTGTGCGGGGAGATGAAAACAGCACCTACCCCCGCTGTCATCTTTCCTTCGGATCCCATTCGGGAGGCACCATCGAAGAAAAGTTGCCATACACCTTTCGAGACTGTATTTGCCTCGGGAGGCTTTCGCGAGTCATCTTTTTCTAGAATCGGGTTCCATTCTTCTAACTCCTCGAAAATTTGTTCATATAACTTCGAGGATGCCGGGATTGGATGTTCGGCTAGGAAGTCGGCCACGGCCTGCCCTTTAACAGACTTCTGCGGGACAAAATGCATATCATACTGTGATAGCAAAATAGCCCAATTAGATAGTCTTGAATTTAACGATCCGAGTTTAGTCATTAGTATTCTCAGGGGGTTAACTCTCGATACAACGTGGATGGTTTGTCCAACTAAATAGTACGGCATTTTCTGTATTGTGAACACCAAAACTAGACATTCCTTTTCCACAGGATTATACCAGTGTTTTGCCCCAATCATCATTCTACTGAGGTAATAAATAGCTTGTTCGTGACCTGACTCATTCTTCTGTGCTAACAATGCTCCCAAAGAATGGTCCATTGCCCTTACATATAGCAAGAAAGGTATTCCCAAGACTGGGGATACAAGCACTGGTGGCTTCATGAGATATTGTTTGATTTCTTCAAAAGTCTTTTGGCACACGTCATTCCAAACAAATGACACTCCTTTTCTCATTAATCTGGTGAAAGGTTGACATTTACCAGACAAATTTGATATGAACCTGCGGATGTACGCCAGCCTACCTTACAATTACCTCAACTTTTTGAGGTTACGGGGAGGTGGCATGTCTTGGATAGCCTTGACCTTATCTGGATCAAGGTAGATTCCTTTCGATGTTACAACGAAGCCGAGGAACTTTCCGCTGGAAACCCCCACGAAAGACTTGGTTGGATTCATCTTGAGCTGGTGTTTCCTCATAAGATCGAACACCGTCTTCAAATCCTTCAAGTGGTCATCCTTATTTCTGCTTTTAATTGCTAGGTCATCTACGTAACATTCCACTATTTTCCGGAGATGCTCTTGGAATATTACGTTCATGGCACGTTGATATGTAGCACCTACGTTCTTCAAGCCAAAGGGCATGATTGTGTAGCAATACACCCTGAGCGGTGTTCTGAAGGGTGTATGCTTTTCATCATCAGGGTACATCTTTATTTGATTATACCCTGAGAATCCATCCATGAACGTCATACGCGCATACCCGCAAGTGTTATCTATCATAACATCTGTGATGGGCAGCGGGAATTCGTCCTTAGGGCAGGCCTCGTTCAGATCCCTAAAGTCTATGCATATTAGGATCTTTCTATTTTTCTTGGTTACGGGAACTATAGTTGCAACCCAATCAGGGTGTTGTTCCTCACGAATAAAGCCTGACTCAATCAACTTCTTGATTTCAGCTTCAATAGCTTTCATGATCTCTGGGCAGAATCTTAATTACTATTGTTTTACTGGCTTAACATCTGGTTGGATATTTAATTTGTGAACTGCAACATTGGGTCGAATCCTGGCATTTCCTCATAGCTCCAGGCGAAAATATCGATATATTCGCGAATGAGGCATATTAGATCCTCCTTTTCCTCCAAGGATAAGTTCTCACTTATGAATATGGGTTTAAGATTCCTTTCATCTTCTATATTTATTTGAATCACTTTATCCTCGGTAGGAGGCTCGCGTTATTCAAACTGGACTTCCCACTTCTCATTAAGATGCTTGGCTCATGGGTCATCTTTTATTGGCGAGGCTTCCTCTAAATCTTCACCTTCTTGGATCGTTGAAGCCATGTTCACGGATACTTCGTGGAAAATCATGCCTATACTGACATCTGAGTCCCAGCAGGACGATTTTGACGAATGATCACACTGTCTTTCTTTGGTTCCTCTACTTGAAGAATCCTCGGGAGTGGTGACGTATCCTAACCTCCTGCCGGTTTTCTGGTAATAATCTGGCATTTTTCCTTCTGAGACGAAGGGTTGAAAGATTATCCTTCTACCTTTTTCGAAATTCAACTCCCTGCCTTCGACCAGATTATATCTCATTTTCTTTATTAATCTATGAGAGTTTTGACCATAATGGAAGAACTCGGGACCTCCCTGTTCTTCCTCAGGATTTAAGCACTTCTTTTTGTTGGCTTGCCTTTCCAAATACTATGGCTTTTTGGGCTCATCCTTAGGAGGAACCTCAAAAAAGACCTTGTTAGCACTCTCAACATCATTAGTTAAATCATGTAAGGATGATCAGATAGGTTCTTGGAAGGAAGTCAGAGAATATATCTCATTCACACAGTCGCTAAATGCATCTGTGCTAGTGCTTGAGGGTTCAGAATCAACACCAGAAGAATAAGAAAACTCTAAATTCTCATTTATCACCCATTCACCATCAGAGTGAACGGTGTTATTTACATTAAGGCCTTCAAGGCTTATCACAATGGGCTCATCGTCCCAAGTTACATCTTCGGATTTCGATTCTTCGGATTCTGATTCTGTATCAGCCTCTTCGCCACTATCAGAATCATTTCGAATAGGCTGATCTGAAATACTGAACGCATCTTGATACAGCATCACGTTAGTAAAGTAGTTTTCAACTCCTTTAAAGGGTTGCTTCTCTGCGATCAACGTTCTTACGTTCCCATCGTCGTCCACATATTTCATGCACTGGTGTAACGTGGAGGGCACAATGAGATTGCTATGGATCCAAGGCCTTCCCAATAGCAGATTGTATGACGTGTCCGCGTCTATCACGTAGCACGTGGCTTCCATCTTCAAGTCGCCGATCTGACACTTAAGCTTTATTTTTCCCAACGGTCTGCTACCGTTAGCATTGAATCCAAAAATGGTAGTATTAGTCGCTGCCAATCTATTCATCGGGACCACAAGGTATCGTAGCATCCTCTATGGCATGATGCTTAAGGCTGAGCCTGGATCAACTTGAATACGATAAATCTCTGCAGAGCCTATGTACCCCTTATAATACAAGGGACGGTGATACTTATTGCTCCTGACTTGCATATCTTCCGGGGAGAAAGTGATGCAAGGGACGTTCTTACTGAAAACCTGGTGACTCGTCATGCAAGGGGATTCCTCCTTCTCAATTATTTCTGGTATCTGTGCCAGGAATACCTTCGAATCTTGCAGAGCTTCTCTTAAAGCTTCTCTAGTAGGTTTAGAGAGCTTCAGAAGTTCGTACAAGGTTATCCTTGCAGGAATATTGGCCAGTTGTATCAGGATGTCGAACTGAAATGACTTCTGTAAATCCTCAGCAGGCTCTTTTTCTTTCTTCCTTAGCATCTTATCGAACTTGAGTTCTTTCTGTTTGGCTTTCTCTGGAGGCGGTCGGGAATCTGTTGCCTGGCCGTAGTTCTTCAAGTAATCTTTTCCTGAACAGATCCCCACGGGAGGAGGATCCGCATCAGCCACCAAAGAGTTTTCGATTTCTTCTTTCGAATTGGTTAAAGCAGGAATGGCTCCGTCGTATTCGGGAATCACGGAGACGACATTGGAGGTAAAGGTCTTCTTTTTTTGCTTCTTTTCAGATGAACTGGAAGTCCATTGTTCATCACTTAGGAGATCTGGATGCACCCACAGTATCTCCCCCCTATCAGTTTCAACGGGGAATAGTCATTTCTTCTACTGTTGGTGCAGATCAAAATTTACGACCTGCATCGAGTCTCTAGGAATGGATTGCACTCCATCTTGAACTGTTGACTCTATCCAGTCGGGTGCTTTGCCGAACCTGACAGTCACCATGTTCGCGGTTACCTTCTTATGCTGCTCTTGGAGCTTAATGACGTTAGCATCCACTAAGACTTGAATTTTATCCTTAAGGATATAACAGTTTTGGGTAGCGTGGTTAATGATCCTATGGTAGATACAGTAATTAGGATCATTAACTTTCCCTGCTTCTTCTGGGCGTTTGGACTCTGACAGTTTTAGCATCTTCTTACTCATGAGGAGGTTGAAAATAGTTTTCGTGTGCTCATCCTTGAAGGAGTATTGCTTTTCCGGCGTACGTGTCAGAGGAGGGAGCTTTTTAGATGGTTTTGCAGGTTGCGGGGCATCCGTTACCATTGTCTCCTTCCCTTTATATCCCCGGGATCGGGGCTTATGGTTGTTATCGCCACTCCGCTTCTGTTTTTCCTCGCCTCCTCCTTCTTTGAGCCTTTGTTCGATCTTCTCAGCCTCCTCAGCTTGTAGGGTAAGGTCCTTCCAAGTCGAGGATTTCACTGCTCCCATCCTGGTCAAAACTTTAGTCGATAAATTGTATCGACATATTTCTATTAAGGTCTTTTCTGGCATCTCATGTGGGCATCTGAGAGAATCATTCCGGAATCTTTTGAAGAAGTCCCGAGCTGACTCTCCTTTTCTTTGTTTAGTAGCTAGAAGTGCCGGCATTGATACCTCCATATCATCTTCATAGAACCTGGTCAGAAAGGCTTTCTCCATATCGCTCCATGAATTGATGGTTCCCGGCTCTAGTCTCCGGAACCATTCAAAATCTAGTCCCGTTAAGATACTAACAAATACCCGCGTAATAATGGGGTCATTTCCGGCTAAATGCCCGATCTGCGATTTAAAATAGTAGAGGTGCTGGTTTGGCGACCCTTTACCATCAAAAGATTTGATCTTCAGTGGTTTATAACTTTCCGGGAGCGGCACACTTTCCCATTCCATAGGATATGGCCTTACTACGCCTATTTCTTGTAAATCGCTCTTATGCATGAGAGCGTTTAATTTATTTTGGAAGCTCTCCATCCAAACAGCATTAGCGTTCTCTTCCTGATGCACGAAACGGTTGCCGTCATCCTCATGATATTCTGATTCTTTTTCATTATTGTGAAGACCTTCTTCTTATGTCTTCTTTCCCTTGTCAGCCTTTGAGTGCGAAGATGTATCCTTCAATCTAGTCTTCTCCAATTCCATTAGAACATGTAGTATATCTTTAAGCTCGCTAATAGCATTCTGCTGTTGCTGGATATGCTTATCTTGTTCATCCATTCTCCGCATTAACTCCTCTGAGATGTTGTTTTGAGTCATATACGCAGAGGCGGAGTCCTCTAGGAGTGAGTCAGACGTTTCAGACTTGGCCATAACAGATTTGATCATGTCTTCTTCATCAGAAGAGATTCTCGCCATTTGCCTATAATTCATGGGGGCTGCCATCCGACTTTTGAGTCAAGTGTTTTGAAAAATTCCCCGCTCGTCATTGAGTAGATCCATTGAACCCGTAGAGAGCTCTGGATCAGAAACATCTCCTTCGGAGACTTTTTTTGCCTTCTTTTTCTTTTTCTTTTCCCCAATGCTTATCATATTGGATGATACTTCGGGGTATTTGGGCTCAGAAAACTCAAGCCTGTTTCGTCGTCTCCTCTTTGCCGATAATGATGTTGATGGAGCCGACAATCGATGGAACACCGAGGATCTAGTATGGGCTGAACAATGACAGTGAGACAGTACTGCATTGATCAATCGTTCACAGTGGCAGTGAGATGCATGGGATTCTTCCTTTTTTCTATTTAAAAGTTCTCTAAGATCTCCTGCATTGGGATTCTTTGTAATGGATAGCTTCGGGAGCGGCACAGTCTTATCCTTAAAGATAGGCGTGCGTCTTCCGCGAATTTGAGGTTCGCAGGTTCCGTGAGCTTCTTCAATCACATGATCATACTTCCTCCCTGGAACATGAGGGACGCGGATGTATGCTCCGCGTTCATAATCATAGATAACTTTGGTGGACTTACTCCGCTTCCTGTCGAAAACGCGAGTAAATTTCTCCGCGTCTCGATCAACCTTACCTTTTGGCCTCCATACTTGTACGGTAGGTCTTTGCAGTGATGAGTTGGCAGTTTTCTTTTGCTGCGTGGTCCTGCAGAAGGCATGAGCTTTACTTCTTCTTAGGTTCCTTCTCGTTGTACGAGTGAGAGGAACCACCTTCTCTGCGTCATAGCCTTGCGGAGTAGGCAGTGATCGCTTCCCCTTGTTGAAATGGGGACCTTGGTCTCCTTTGTTTGCTAGATCAAGAGTTTCAATCAAAACTGGTTTAGAGCTTAATGTTGGTGAAGAAGAGGGTTTCAGACTAGTGTGGTCCAACGACTTCTCCATCTGAACTATTGCCGTTAGAGCCTCTTTGGAGATTGACCCCTTGGAGACTTTACGGCATCCCCGTAGGGGAGTAGGGCTCTTAGAGCCTGAAGAAAGAAATTCTTCGTACATTTTCTGGTCAACCTAAATGGTGAATGAATTGACCATACTGCCAACTGGAATGTTGTCGGATTGAGCTACCACCAGATCACCAGAGGTGATGGCAGTCCCCAGCGGAGTCGCCAATCTTCTGTTCGCCATAAAAATTGCAAATGAAACTCTATTGAAGTTTTTTTCAATAAAGGATTACAATTCAACGGTTATCCATTTACATAAGATGAGAAAAATTGATTTCCTCTTTATTTAAAGCCGGGTTCTAAGGTAGTTGTGAAGGACGATCCTGCTGTCCATTGACACTCCGCACAATCTCTCTTAGTTGTCTGGGAAAAAAAAGGCTCTTGACTCTTGGTCATAAGGGGGTAATTCAAGAAGAAGATGATTGATCCCTCTGTCTCTTCGTTTCCGTCCCTCTTTTTTTTCTCCTTTTTTTCTCTTTCGCTCCCCCACCTTTTATAGCGGTTCTAGGATAACATCCCGCCTTATTTGCTTGACCGTTAGTTCCCATTACTCGAGAAGTACCGTCATATTCGTTAGGTGGTTGCTCTTACGATCGAAGTAATGCCGCTACATCCATTTGGCAGTTAACTCCATGATCCGAGATGGCAACTCTCTTGTTCGGGTCGGGTGACTTTGTATTAAACCCCTACCCGAAAACTATGGGTAGTATTTCGAATCTCAGTTTTAGATTCGCAAACTTGTTCTGTCGTCGCTGGGTCGCGAACCTCAATCTTTAAGTTCGCAGATCTGCTGAGTTGCGAATTTCCAACTCTAAATCCGCGGATCTGCTTTGTCTTCCAGAATTTTTCGCCAACAGCTGGAGGAACCATTCAAATCTAACATGGGGTCATGGGCAATATCAGGGGGGCCCTAACCCTAACATGCAACCTCCAGCCACTGGTCAGTTTCCAAGACCAAATGTGGGTTTTTATCAACATCTAAACGCTTCAAATATGGGAACAAGCAGAATAGACCACCTGCACAAAACCACTCACATCCACAACAGGGCTCTAATAATGAACAAGAAAAGCGACTTCAGTCACTTGAGAAGCACGTTGAAAATCTTCTCAAGTCTCATTCCAAATTTGACACGCATATATCCAACCTTAACACACACATGCAAAATCTTATGAAAGTGTCAACTGATTTTATTCAAAGTACAAGTCAGCAACTGCTCGTGAACTCTCAATCTATTAAGAATATAGAGCGAGTTGGACAATTAGCGAGTTAAATGAGAGAACGTAGCCAGGATACCTTTCCAAGTCAACCCATAACGAACCCTAATGCCAGTTCCTCAAACTCCAATCAGTTGCATGTTCACCAATGCAATGCCATTCACACGCTTAGATCTGGTAAGCAAGTGGAAAATAATGTAGCCATGCCCCCTGATCCCACTACTACTATTTCGCAGGCTGCACCATCTCCATCACCTCCATCACCGTCACATGGTCATTTAGAAGAACCTGCTCCTGAGCCGAAAGTACCATATCCCAATCGGTTTAGAAAGCCTTCACCGCAAGTAGAAAATATTCTTGAAACATTTCAGCAGGTGAAGATTGATATTCCACTCCTTTATATTATACAACAAGTTCCTACTTATGTAAAGTTCCTCAAGGATTTGTTTACTAAGAAACGGGCAAGAAACGTTCCTGAGAAAGTTTTTCTTACTGCAAATATATCACAAATCCTCTCTAACTCCTTGCCTATCAAGTATAAAGATTCAGGTTTCCCTACAATCTCATGCACAATTGGGAACGCTACATTTGATAGGGTGTTGCTTGATTTAAGATCAAGTGTCAACTTGCTTCTTTACACTGTTTATCAGCAACTGGGGTTAGAAAAACTTCAACCTACTAAGATCACATTACAGTTAGCTGATCGTTCGATCACGAGACCACTTGGTATGGTTGAAGATGTGCTCATTAAGGTCATCGAGTTTATCTTTCCTGTAGACTTCATTGTTTTAGAAACTGAGCCAATCTCCAATCCACAGAATCAATTTTCCATTATCTTGGGTAGACCATTTCTTGCAACATCAAATGCATTAATTGATTGCAGGAGTGGCTTCATGAAGTTATCGTTTGGGAATATGACTGTGACATTGAACATATTTAATATGGATGAGCACATAACGAGCTCCCTTATTGAAGTCAACATGATTCATAATTTGCACTCTCATTCTATCTCTTGCACTAATGATGAACCCTTATTTGAGCAAATTTTCAAAGATGAGCTCATATTATTAGATAAATTGGCACATACTGATTCTATGTATGATGATACTTGTGCAAGTGTGCAATTGATTTATGCGCAAACTTTTGAAGATTTATTTGCAGAGGAGCTCGAATTACTTCGTGAGTTAGAAGGGCCACCACCATATTCACTTGATCATATAACACTCTTCTCACCTCAAGATATTTCTACATGTATGCTTGTTACTAACGATGATTGACTGTTTTATAATAAAGAATTCTTTAACCTAATTGTTAATACTTACATGTGGACAAAGAAAATGTGAGGATGGCATAAGAAGCAGACAGGTAATTTCGTGACCTGTAGGAGGTTGATGAGATATAATAATGCACCCACTTCACGTTTAAAATGCACATAATATGAAAGTAGGAAGCGATCGAGAGGTCGTAACCGCTTTTCATGTATTAATAGGGTGACGATATTGATATCGTAACTCTTTATGACTCATTATTTTGTATACTATTTGTATAATAGTTTTCAATTAATTTTACCACGCTTGGTTTGTGTATGAGGGCATACACGAGTTTAGGTGTGAGGAAGTGGGTTAGGATATTTACTTTGTGTTTTTCTAAGATTTTAGTATTTTTAGAGTTTTTATTTTATTTTTAGATGATTTTTGGGTTTCATTATTTTGCACTTTGGGTAGTTTTTAGGGTAACAACTTACTAAAAAAAACTGAAAAAAAAACAAAGAAAACTAGAAAATTTATTTATTTTCATCAATAAATCAACCTAATTACAGATAAAGGGACAAATTTAGATTTGAAATTGGATATGAGAGTAGATTGGACGATACACTTTGAATTTTATGAAAAAAGATTAAAATCCGAAAAATAAATACCGCTAACAGTAGTTTTGAGACAAGTATACATCTATTTTTCACTTCACAATAGTTTATTAGGTTAAGGACAAAAATGATAACGATTGAGTAACTCTTCTCTTTCTAAACAAAGAAAAAAGTGAGAATAAAATAATGGGGTGAGTCTGGTATTAAGACAATAGCCTCGAAAGTGATAAAATAATGGGGTGCGCCTGGTATTAAGGCAATAGTCTCAAGAGTGAAAAAAAAAGTATGATCCAAGTAATCTGGTACTTTGCGTCTTAGTAAGTATGAATATTCGCATGAAAGGTGAAATATTCTAAAAAAGTAAAAAAGAAAAAGAAAGGAGTATGAACTGAGTAATCGGGTACTTTGCGCCTGAGCAAGCGTGAATATTCGCATGAAAGGTAAAAAATTCTTAAAAAAAAGAAAAAAAAGAAAAAAAGAAAAAAAATGTTATGAGAGAGGAGATGAATAATGAGTTAGAGTTAGAGTCCAAACCCAAAATAGACTATCACACGTACACATAGATGTATAGGAGTCAATAGATTATCTGTTAGTGGGTATTCAAAGATAGGATTTAAATTTTTGATTAAAATGATAAGTGTATCTGATATGACACTCGATTTGAAAATTGATAATCTAAATGCGTTCTTGAGTTTGTATATTAGTGAGATTAATTGATGAAAATATTATTAAAAAAGATTTTTCTTTCTTTTGTATAAAATTTTTATTTTTCTTGATTTTTGGTTATCCTTATTTTTCTTTTCTTTATTTCTTAATCTATTTTCTTCAAGAATTTTGTGGGTATATTCACTGCAAATCTCACGAGACAATAATCGTCCACTAGGGTAACTTAGGGTTTAAAGGCTTGTTGCACGTGCTAAGTGCAATTGCGATTCCTGCGAAAATGAGTTAGGATTTTTCTTTTTCTTTTTAGATTTAGGTTTGGCTCGAGGACTAGCAAAAGATAGGTGCGGAGGTGTGATTAGTATCATATATTGTATTTTTCTTCCCATACTTTTATCTATTTTTGTATATAAATAAATGTTACTCGGGTATTATTAGTGTCTTTTTTAGATAATCCAATTCATATAAGGAGATGTCATGAAATCAGAGCCGGATTAGGAAATCAAGTTCAGAAAAGATGTCAAAGAGAGTAAAACTACAAGATTAAAATACTGCAGAGAGTCAAAATCAAATAAAGTCAAGAGAATCAAGTATACAAGACAAGAGACTCGTGCAGGAGAAAAACAAGGACCATTGGCTATATTTTGGCTGCCAAATGGCGGTTTTAGCCACCAAATAGTGGCCAAAATGTGGGCCCATGCGTTGATGTTTCTTCGAGGGCTTCGTTGTAACTTTGTAGTTTTTCCGTTCTGTTAGAATTAGGGTTTGATTTTCAAAGCGTATATATTGGTCGTATCCTTGTATTCTAGAAGGGGATCCTGTAATTTTTGTACTCGTTTTTCATTAATAAAATTAGGATTTTTCTGAAGGGGTGACGACCACAATACCGTACTTCAGAGGTATGCCATTACTTTCTAATCTTTATTTGTTTTTTTATAGAGTTAATTGCTTTCTAATTTAGATTTATTTTCTTTATAAATTAGATTTAATTACGTTCACGAATAAAAATAGGATTTTGCTTAATAGAATTATGTGTAACTAATTTTCTTTAGCCCTGAGATGTAGATGAAGTTACTTTAGTAGATCTAATATGGATTTATCTCATCTTTTTCCTAAAAAGAAATAAAGTTATGATTTTTCTATAAATAAAAAAATATAGAGTTCGTAAATCATAATTCTATAATAGATTATGCTTAATTAATATTTTGATATTCTATGCTTAGATGAAATTTGAAATTCATATTCTTTATTTATTTCTAGAATTATTAACAAGATTTTCCTATAAATAAATTGAATTGAATAATCTTGTAAATCTGATTTATTTGATAGGTTATACTGAAGTTCGGTCTTTTGATAGCCTATGCTTAGATTATGGTTTGAAGTTTATTTTTTTGCTTTTGTTTATAAGATTTTCTACTTGAAATAATTTATTTTTAAGAAAAGTGTTATGTTTAATAGTCTATACTTGCACATCACTTGATAGGTCATATTTAGGGGCACTTAATTAAAATCAAATTAAAAAGATCACCCTTTTAATATGTTACTCGACCGTGCATAATTAAAAGTTAGGAAGAAAGAGATAATTTATTGTTAGACTATTATTCCAATGGATTCGAAATTTTAGGCTAATCTTTAGAACTTAGAACCAATCTTCCCTCAATTTAGAAACTTTTAGTTAATCCACTAGAACTAAAAAAATAGTAAGAATCACAAAACACCTGAGATCTCTGTGGGACGACCTGTTTAGCGCTACAACCGACACTATACGCTTGCAGTTAAATTATCACATCACTGCTTCTATTATTTCCATTAATTTAGGGCGAAAGCGCCTTTATTGCTGTTTTACTGGCTATGCACCTGGCTTGATATTAAGTCAGTGGACCGCGACTTCTGAATCCAAGCCCAACATGTCTTCATAATTCCAAGCAAAGATGTCTATATACTCTTTTATCAGAGCTAATATGCCTTCTTTTTCATATTGAGGCAAGTTCTCGCTTATAAAATGGGCTTCGGATTCTCCTCGATCCCCATATTAACTTGAACTACTTTGTCTTCAGTTGGTAGTTCACGTTGTTCAAATCGCATGTCCCATTGGACTTCCATCTGTTAGATCCATGGATCTTCTAGTAAGAGAGGCAGATCTTCTTCCTCTGCATTAAAGGTCACAGAGGTCATATTTGACACAAGATCTTGGAATATGGTTCCGGTACTTATATCAGAATCCTAATTTGATTTCGCCTTATTGCCTTCTAAACTGGCTGGATGCTCCTTTTCTGATTCCGGGTAATAATTAGGATTCTTTCCCTTTGGAACAAATGAGCGTATAAGATTCTTTCTTCATTTTCCAAAGTTTAAACCTTATTTGGAGGTTAAGTCATAACCCATCTTTCTCATCATTCGATAGGAATTCGGTTCATAGAGTTCAAACTGTGGTGATAGCTAGCCATCACTGTTATCTTCTAGATTTGGATCAGGCTGCGACTTAACTCTTCCAAATATTATGAAATGTTGGTTGGCTTTTGAGGAGGCACCTCAAAAATAGCGCCTTTTAGGCCGTCAATATCTCTAACTGAAACAAGCTATCTACTTCTGTACTTGTGCGGGAGGGCATAGAATCTGAAGCAACAGTAGGCAATTAAGTAAATCCTAAGTTATTATTAATGACCCATTCGCCTACCTCATCGGTAGCACTAAGTACATCCGTATTGTCTAAACTAATTACAATTAGATTTTTTTTTAACTCAAAATCGCCATCTTCATCGGGCTCAGGCTCTGCATCTACCTCATTACCACTGTTGCAGCTTTCTTTTATTGGCTTGTCGGAAGTTTCATGGGCTTCTTGGTATAGCATAGCATATGTAAAATAGTTTTCCAACCTCTTGTACGGTTGCTTATTTGCTATCAGTGTATGCACTTCGCCTTTTTTATCAGTGTACTTTATGCATTGATGGAGTGTCAATGGGACCACCATATAGGTGTGGATCCAGGAACGCCCGAGCAGAATATTATATGACATGTCTGCATCAATGACGTAACACGTAACTTCTGATTTCAAGTCTCCAATTTGGCAATCGAATATATATTTTTCCCAACGGATAACTACCATTGGTGTTAAACCATGGATGGTGGTGTTGATAGGAGTCAAACGACTAGCAAATATGCCTAGAAATTGCATCAACCTTCGAGAGATGATGCCTAGTGTAGAACCAGGATCAATTAGGATTCTGCTCATCTTGGCTGAACCAACATACCCCGAGTAATATAGAGGCCTGTTAAGCTTCGGGTTCTTCACCTGCATGTCTTTGGGTGAGAATGTTATATGTGGGACCTTCCTCGTTGTTTGATGGTAACTTGGGCAGGGATCTTCCTCATCAATAGATGGTTTCACGATTTGTGCAAGAAACGTCTCTGATTCGATCAATGCTTCTCTCAGAGCATCTTTTGTTGCTTTTGAAAGTTGTAGAAGCTTGTAAAGAGTAATTCGAGCTGGGATGTTAGCTAACTGGGCTAACACATCAAATCAAAATGGTACCCCGATTGCCTCACTATCCTTCATCAAATCTTTTTGATAGCGAATCTCTTTTTGCTTAGCAGGCGGCACTTCAGGTGTTTCTGCCGGGTTGTTTGGCCCAACCTTTGAGTAATCTCTAAGGTATTTCTTCTCGGACCGTGTTCCTGATGGCCTTGCCTCGTTCGAATGAGTGACCATCACTATCATCTCCTCTTTTGAGTTTGTGAGCGAAGTGGTGCTAGATTGATCTCCTTCTTCAAGGATGGATACTGTATTAGACATTCGAATCTTCCCCTTAGTCTTCTTTGAGTTGGTTGGGATAGTCCATTGTTCGTCCTCCAGCAGATCTGGGAGCACCCACATAATTTTTCCTTTGTTGGTGAAAACTGAAGAGAGACCCTTTTCTCTCAATTCGTGAGGGTTGAAGTTCTTTACTATCAGTTTTCCTTCAGGGATTGGGGTCACACTGGCTGGAATATACAATGACCTATAGAAATTGTAGTGACATTTGCAGACACCTCTTTCTATTATGGTCTCAAGTAGATCACCTTCGCGTCGATGAGTGCCTGGATCTTATCATTGAGAATGTAATAGACCTTAGTCGGATGTCCGATATTCTAGTAGTAGAGGCAATACTTGGGATCATCTATCTTCCCAGCATCGTCTAGCTTCCGCATTTTGGGCAATTTGAGCATCCCCTTTTAGTTAACAAGTGAAAGAACGTAGTTTCCTATTCATCTTTGAGGTCGTACGTTTGCTAAAATCTAAATGAGTCCCAGTTATTTTACAGTTTTTGAATCACAGCAGGCCTAATAGTCATCACCTCTTTACCCTTAGAGCGGTTTGGTTGAGGTTGTTGCCTGTTCGTGGGTACTCTCTTCTGGAAGTAACTTTCATCAATACTGTGGATTATATCCTCCACTTGCTGCCCCTGTTTAATCAGATTCTTCCATTTTTGGACTCCACTGCTCCCATCTTTATGAGGACACTAGTTTGGAAGTTATGCTTGCATGTTTCGACTAGCGTTTCTTGTAACTTGCTATGCGAAAATCGCAGTGACATCTCTAAGAAACGTTATACGAAACTTTTGACAGTCTCATTCTCTTTCTGCTTGTTTGCAAGAACAGCATGGATTGAAATCTCCGTATCGTCTTCAAAGAATCGACAGAGGAATTCTTTTTCTACATCAGACCATGATTTAATAGTCTTCGGGGGTAACTGCATAAACCATGTAAATACAGACCCTCTCAAGGTACTAGCAAAGACCTTAGTCATTATTGGATTATTTCCCATGAGGTGACATGTTTGTGACAAGAAGTAATTTAAATGTTGGTTGGGAGAATCCTTTCCATCAAAAAATTCTAACTTTAGAGGTTTGTATCTTTGGGGAAAAATAGCCGATTCCCACTCGATTGGGTATGGTCTACTAACGCCGACTTCTTGTAGATCTTTCTTGTGCATTAAAGCTTTTAGTTGGTCCTACATTTTTGCCATCTTTTTCGCATGTGGATCTACTTCATAATGAAACCTTCTTCTTCTGGATTCCCATCATCGTCCTTTGGTTGTTCATCGGAACTTTCTCTGATTTATCTTCAGTATTCTACTCCATCATTTTGAGAAGCAACATACAGAGTTCATCGAGACTCTTTTGTTGCTCTAGGATGAAGTGTTCTTGCACTTTGAGTCTGTGATTTACTTCATTGAAGGTTCCCATCATATGGGCTGCTATATCTTCAAATCGAGAAGACTCATATAACCGAGGTGTTGCAGTAGCTGAGTGATTGCTATCTTCTTCATCTTCCTCGTCTGGACCCCCAGCCAACATTTTATAATTTTGCGGAGCTAATATCCCTAACTGAAGTCGCGTGTAATGCCGAGCTTCTGCATCCGTGGAGTATCCATCTTCTTGCGGCTTCCTTCCTTTATTTACCATATTCGAAATTACGAACATGGGCTCTTCATCATTGGTGATCTTTCTTTTGTAAATGCACCTTCTTTTGGGTGCGCTGTCCTTTAGCTCGGTTATTCGGCTGAAAACCGAGGGTTGGGGTGAACCACAATTGCAATTAATGAGTACTGCAGAGATTATCTGCTCAAAGCGGCATAACGGATGTGATTGGACCATCTGCCTCTTGTTATTGAGGAATTATCATAAATCATACTCTTGACGAGTCTCTTCTTTGCTACATGTTCTGGAAGAGTCCCTGCTGTATTTGTGGTAGTCAGCAAGTGTAGAAGATTGAAGTTTCTATCCTAAACGAGGTCCTGTTCTGGCCTTTGCAGATACTCCATAGAACTGGAGCTTAATCTTGTGTTTTGGACTCTTTACATGAGGCTGAATAGCCTGACATTTTATTCTTTCTGCGTGGGGCTGATTAGCCTCATGTAGAGATATGCTAGGCTGATTAGCCTCGCATATGGAATTAGCCTCGTGCATGGAATTAGCCTCACATACAGGTATGCTAGGCTATTTAGCCTGGCGCTTGGTATTAGTCTCGCACATAGTTATGCTAGGTTGTTTAGCCTGGCACTTGGCATTAGCGTCGCGCATGGTCTTGAGACTAGATTTACCTTGAACTTCTCTTTTGAAAATTTGTTACCGTGCTCGATAGTTTCGATGGCGAATTTGAGTTCTGGTCAGTTCAAATCTTAACTTTTCTTCAGTATTTTGTTCAGCCATGATAGGAGAAGATTTTTTTTTTTTCAAAATATTGGAACCCAAAAATCCAAAGGGGTCATATTCCCTTTCTCATTCGAATTCACAATTTTGATTTTTTGTTGTTTAGAACTCAAAGATCAGAGAAGTTCCTATTTAATATGAATCATCTCGTCATTCGAGTCTAACGCTTGGACTTCTTTCTTTTCCAAGATCAAAGATCCAAGGGGCTCATATTCAATGGGAGTCCCCTAGTCATTTGAACTTGTACTGAGGGTTTCCAAAAGGCGATGGAGCCATCTTTTGATCGGACTAACCAATCTAGTGGTATTCCTCGTATTTATTCTAATCCATTTCTTCGATCAGCATCTCCACGGACTTACCAATTTTATGAGTATCAGATTTTGCCACAATCTTCTCATCAGTGTAGAAGACATCTCTCACTGTGGTCGCCAGTTTGTTTCCATCGAAAGACGTGATTCCTTTCATTACCATTGATTAATAAATATTATAATGAAAAATATCCAAATTACAATGGAAAGAAAGAAAAGAAACAAACGAAAGCACTTATACAATAAGTCTCTCTCTTTTATAGAAGGTGTAGGTTCTAAAGTGGCTATGGAGCGTCGCCCTTGTGCTCCGTTAACAATCTAACACCCAAAACTGATCTTGAACGTGGATAATATGAAAAAGAAGCATATGGCCGGTGGCTCTTACTACTGGTTGGCATGCTCTCTGTAGAATAAATTTGGTTTCCAATTATCTCTCTTCTTAATAATCCCAAAAAGCCCCCACTTGGCCCCTATTTATAGGTTTTGGGGTTTTGTTAGAGATAAGGATGGAATCCTAATCAAATTTCATCTCTGAGCTTGTATTTAGATATGAAATCTTTAATTCCGAGTGATTGGATACGATTAGAATTGAAATTCGGTTTGAAATTTAGAAGGAAATCTAATTTGGAAACTGGAATGACCCCGCATGCGTGAGGCTGTAATCTTTGTGCAAGGCTATTAGCTTCGTGCAGGGCTAATAGCCCCACGCGGGGTAGTTAGCCCGCATGCATGAGGCTAATAGCGCACACGAGGCTATTTCGTCCCGTGTAGCTTTTTCTCTTACTTTCCAATTTTCTTCGCCTACACTCCTGGATGGGGCCATTCGTCCCTACAATCATGGTGGTCTCGGATGTCCCAATTCATATGGGTAAATCTCGAAGCATGTGTGAAGAGACTGGGCCTTTATCGTGCAGTGAGAAATGTGCAATTTGGTCTCCTGCATAGCTCCCTTCACTTCCTCTATATCTTCGAGATGTACAATGCGAAAACCAATACCGTTTTCACATATGTCAGAGAATTGGGGTTTGCGCTTCATGCAATGCACGAAATTTCTACAATATCTGTAAGCATAAACCCCTATGAGGAATACGTTCCCGGCGTGAAAGAGCTTCTCTGCCTCAAAGCTATCCCCTTCATATACTCTAATTATTGGGAGTTAATGTGTCATTATCATATTTGCACTGATCTTTCTAAGATGCAAGGTTAGGTGGTGCGTCGTAAAGCCTGGGCAGAATATCTTTTCCAAAATTTGGAAGATAATGAGCTCAGTGTCCAGATAGAAGCTCCTTGTAACAAGACACCATCCATGAAAGAATTAGCATCCATTTTGCAACAATATATATGGCATAATGTGACGAAGATTGCTTCAAGGCTTATATCGTCTTCAAAAGCCACCATTATCAGGTAGATTTCTCCATGTCTGATAGCACTATTCTTGCCAGATACCTCATGCTATGGTTAAAGCACTGTGTAGTGCCTACTCCGTCTCAGGAAATTATTGTCATAGAAGTCATCTATCTAGTGGTTCTACTAGCATATGGTCAACCTTTGGGGCTACTACCTGCCATGGTTAGCCGCCTCAACAGGGATTGAGGGAGATGGCTACCTAATTTTGCAAGGTTCAGTGGTGAAAGATAAAGATGTTAACATCACCTTTAAACACCTAATCTACAAATTGACTTGCTATTCACATACCTAATGATTTGGTTTGTACTACATTGCCCGGAATTAATGACCTCTCTCTCAGAACTCATCGATTGTGCTACTCCTTATGTGCAACATTTTGAGAACTGCACTTGGAATGGAAAGTATGTAGCCACGATTCGATGAATTATTATACGACACCAAAACTATGAGATCTATAGTTGCTTCCCTCAGTTCCCCAAAAGGAAATACGGTCACTAGCTGGAAGAGACAACGACTATACAACTCTGCCATCTGGTTGCTTTTGGTGGCTCATCAACATTTGTCAAGGCCATTTGGTGGCCAGGGTCATGTTTGCTTCATGGAGCCATACACACCCAGCCGTTTTGCATGCCAATTTCAGTATGACCAACTGTTTATTGGCAATCCAAATCCTTATCTTCATCATGATGGGAATCTTTTTGAGGGGGCACAGGGATGGTTTCAGCAGTGGGATGTATGAATACTACATTTATCCTTCTGAGTCAATCACTGTCTCTTTATTCATCAATGGGGTTCTGCAGTTGGTACCACCTTGTAGATATTATTCCTCGGGACTATAAAGTGAACTGATGTGATAATTTAACTGCAAGCGCACGGTGTCGGTGTAGCGCTGTACAGGTCGTCCCACAGAGATCTAAGGTGTTTTGCAATTTCTTACTATTTCTTTAGTTTTAGTGGATTAACTAAGAGTTTCTAACTTGAGGGAAGATTGGTTCTAAGTTCTAAAGATTAGCCTAGGATTTCGAATCCATTAAAATAATAGCCTAACAATGCATTATCTCTTTCTTCCTAACTTTTTAATTATGCATGGTTAAGTAACATATTAAAAAAGTGATCTTTTTAATTTAATTTTAATCGAGTACTCCTAAATATGACCTATCAAGTGATGTGCAAGTATAGACCATCAAAGATAACACTTTTCTTAAAAACAAATCATATCAAGTAGAAAATCTCATAAAAAAAATAAAAGAAATAAACTTCAAACCCTAATCTAAGTATAGGCTATCAAGAAACCTAATTCAAGTATAATCTATCAAAGAATCAGATTTACATGTTTATTCAAGTCAATTTATTTATAGAAAAATCTTGTTAATGATTCTAGAAATAAACAAAGAATATGAATTCCAAATCTCATCTAAGCATAGATTATCAAAATATTAATTAAATATAATCTATCAAAAAATTATGATTTACAAACTCTATCTTATATTTATTTATAGAAAAATCACAACTTTATTTTTTTTAGGAACAAAATGAGATAAATCCATATTAAATCTATTAAACTAACTTCATCTACATCCTAGGGCTAAAGAAAATTAGCTACACATGATTCTAGAAAGCAATTAAATCTATTTTTATTTATGAAAGCAAATAAATCTAATATACAAAGCAATAAAATCTAAACTAGAAAGCAATTAACTCTATCTAGAAAGCAAATAAATATTAGAAAGCAATGGCTTATCTCTGGAGCACGGTATTGTGGCCGTCACCCTTTCAGCAAAACCCTTATTTTATTAATTTTAAAACGAGTACAAAAGTTCAGGATCCTACTTAGAATACAAAGATACGACCAATATATAGACTTCGGAAATCAAATCTTAATTCTAGCAGAACTAAAAAACTAAAAAATTACAACGAAGCCAGCGACGAAATCTCAGAGTGTAGGCCCACATTAGGATCGCTAAGTAGCGGTAATTACCGCTAATTAGCAGTAAACATATTTGATAAATTCGTGAAATTTTGTCCAAGTGCAATTCTTGTCTTGTATATTTAATTTTTGTGACTGTATTTGAGTTTGAGTCTCTGCAACATCGTAGTCTCGTAGTCTTGCCCACTTTAGAAACTTTTCGGACTTTGATTTCCTACTCCAACTCTGATTTCATGCCATCTCTTTGTATGAATTGGGTTACCTGAAAAAGACACTAAAAATATCCGAGTAGCATTTATTTATATACAAAAAAAGAAAAGTATGGGAGAAAAAATACAATATATAATACTCATCACACCCCCACACCTATCTTTTGCTAGTCCTCGAGTAAAACCTAAACCTAAAAAGAAAATGAAAAATCCTAACTCACTTTCGCAGGAATCGCGATTGTACTTAGCACGTGCAGTAAGCCTTTAAACCCCTAAGTTATCCTAGTGTACGAGTGTTGTATCGTGAGGGTTTGCAGTGAATATATCCACAAAATTCATGAAGAAAATAGATTAATGAATAACAACAACAACAACAACAACAACTAAGCCTTTTATCCCAAGTATTTGGGGTAGGCATTAATGAATAAAGAAAAGAAAAATAATGATAACCAAAAATCAAGAAAAATAGAAATTTTATACAAAAGAAAGAAAATTCTTTTTTTTAAATGATATTTTCATCAATTAATCTCACTAATATACAAACTCAAAAACGCATTTAGATTATCAATGTTCAAATCGAGCGTCATATCAGATACACTTATCATTTTAATCAAAAATTTAAATCCTATTTTTCAATACCCACTAACAGATAATCTATTGGCTCCTATACATCTACGTGCACATGTCATAGTCTACTTCGGTTTTGGACTCCAACTCTAACTCATGATTCGTCTCCTCTCTCATAACAAATTTTTTTTCTTTTTATTCTTTTTTTTAATTTTTTTAAAGATTATTTCACCTTTCATGCGAATATTCAAGCTTACTTAGGCGCAACATACCCGATTACTCGGTTCATACTCTTTTCTTTTTTTTTCTTTTTTTTAGAATATTTCACATTTCATGTGAATATTCACGCTTACTTAGGCGCAAAGTACCCGATTACTTGGATCATACTCTTTTTTCACTCTTGAGGCTATTGCCTTAATACCAGGTGCATCCCATTATTTTATCACTCTCGAGACTATTGCCTTAATATCAGACTCACCCCATTATTTTATTCTCACTTTTTTTTTTGTTTAGAGAGAGAAGACTTACTCAATCGTTATCATTTTTGTCCTTAACCTAATAAACAATTGCGAAATGAGAAATATATGTAAACTTGCCTCAAAACTACTGTTAGCAATATTTATTTTTCAGATTTTGATCTTTTTCATAAAATTCAAAGTGTATCATCCAATCTACTCTCCTATCCAATTTCAAATATAAATTTGTTCCTTTATCTGTAATTTGGTTGATCTATTGATAAAAATACATAAATTTGTTGTCAAATTTATTTTTTATTAATTCTTTTTAAGTTTTTTTAATTTTTTTCAGTATTTTTTCCAATTAGTTACCCTAAAAACTACCCAAAGTGTAAAATAAAGAAACCCAAAAATCATCTAAAAATAAAATAAAAACTCTAAAAAAACTAAAATCTCAGAAAAACACAAAAAAATATCTTAACCCACTCCCCCACGCCTAAACTCATGCATGCCCTAATACATAGACCAAGGGTGGTAAAAAAAATAAGAAAATTATTATATAAATATTATATACTTACTAGAAAATTTAAACTGGTTACGACCTCTTGATCGCTTTCCACTCTCATAGTGTGTCCTCTTATGTTTTGATATGGATGAACTTAGCCTTTTTGTCTATTTTGTATTTAATCTCTCCATCTTATTTTTGATTTTTCTCAATTTATTTCTACCTTTCTTTTTTTATTCAATAATAAAATTTTGAAGTTGGAAAGCATACCTTTACCATCGTTCATATTCCATCCACGAGCATCTTTCATATTAGTAACTATTTTGGTTTTATCAACTTGTAAAATAACATACTCACTTTGGTGTTGTGGAATCATGAGCTCGATTTTGGAGGGCTCGTTCAAATCATCAGGTACCATGACCTCTTCTTTTTTAGGTTCTTTTCATTCTTCTAATGTTTTGGGCTCGTCATGCAAATTTTCTTCAAACCTGTCATAAAAATTCTCAAAAGAAATTGCCATACTATTGGACTTATCATTAGTTAAGTTATTATGAAGGGATAAAAATTCTTCTTCACAAATTTCTTCACAATTTTCATCAAAAAAAGCAAATGATAATGTGTCACTAGTAAGCTCATCATGAGGAAAATCACCAAGCAAAATATTTTCTTTATCACCAGTGTCATCATAATTATTTTCACAATAGTCTAAAATAGGTTGATCACAATGTTGAATTATAGACTCATCATGTGCAAAATTATTTAACTCATTTTGAATCATATCTACTTCAAATGATGACTGTAGTGGTTGCTCATTGGAGTCAGATATGTTCAAACTATTAGATGGTTGATCTCCAAAAAGTTTAGTTTAAGAAATTGCTTTAAGAAGATCTTCCATAAAAGATTCAATTTGAGAGGATGATTTTTGAGATGATGATTTTAGCAAAGCTTCCATATCTTCCTCTATTCTATGTTTTCGTTCCTTAGACTCATGATCATAATTTTCCTTATTTTTCTCAAATAATTGCATCTCGAGATCATGAGTGAAATTTAAAAAATGATATGATGGATCCATATACATATTTGATGATAGATATGAAGTGGTTGGAGGTAGATTCTCATGACATGCATAGCTCGCTTCTAATCTTTTTAATCTTTCATCTAACATGTTCAATTGAATATCTTGTTCATGATTAAATGTAGAACATGAAGATGAATAACCTATAAAGAAAGGATCAGATGGAGCACTCTCCTTGTATGGCTCTTTATTATATGCGAAATTAGAATTATTCATCCATTCATAATTGTAATTTTGTGTGTAAGAAGCGCTCGTAGGTTCTTTATATGTATTGTGAATTTGATTATGACCTAGTTCTAGCGAACTTCCTATCCGTGGACACTGATAATAATTATAATATGGATCACGATAATGATAGCAACCAGTTTGATTTTGAAACATTTTTTTTTAATTTTTTTTTTGGAAAAAGGTGGAGGGGGAGAGAGATGGAAAAGAAATAAAAAGATTAAATTTTTTTTTGTATTTTTTTACTGAACCAGAGACACGAAATACATATATCAGAAAAATTTTGTGGCGTTTCGTACCTTAACTACCGCCAAATAGTGGTAAAAGCCGCTAATTGGCAGCCAAAATATAGAATTTTGTTCTCTGCTTTCTGTCATGCACTCAACACGCTTATCTCGTCCTCTTTAGTTTCCTGTATCTGTACTTACTAGTCCCTACACACTCAACACACACTGTTAATCCCGTAAAACTTTAGAAAAAGCAAGCAAACACCGTCGATCCCCGGCAACGGCGCCAAAAACTTGATGTGATAATTTAACTGCAAGCGCACAGTGTCCGGGTAGCGCTGTACAGGTCGTCCCACAGGGATCTAAGGTGTTTTGCGATTTCTTACTGTTTCTTTAGTTTTAGTGGATTAGCTAAGAGTTTCTAACTTGAGGGAAGATTGGTTCTAAGTTCTAAAGATTAGCCTAGAATTTCGAATCCATTAGAATAATAGTCTAACAATGAATTATTTTTTTATTCCTAACTTTTTAATTATGCACGGTTAAGTAACATATTAAAAAGGTGATCTTTTTAATTTGATTTTAATCGAGTGCTCCTAAGTATAACCTATCAAGTGATGTGCAAGTATAGACCATCAAAGATAACACTTTTCTTAAAAACAAATCATATCAAGTAGAAAATCTCATAAACAAAATAAAAGAAATAAACTTCAAACCCTAATCTAAGTATAGGCTATCAAGAAACCTAATTCAAGTATAACCTATCAAAAAATCAGATTTACAAGTTTGTTCAAGTCAATTTATTTATAGGAAAATCTTGTTAATGATTCTAGAAATAAACAAAGAATATTAATTCCAAATCTCATCTAAGCATAGATTATCAAAATATTAATTAAATATAATCTATCAAAGAATTATGATTTACAAACTCTATCTTTTATTTATTTATAGAAAAATCGCAAGTTTATTTATTTTTATGAAGAAGATGAGATAAATCCATATTAAATCTATTAAACTAACTTCATCTACATCCTAGGGCTAAAGAAAATTAGCTACACATGACTCTAGAAAGCAATTAAATCTATTTTTTTTATGAAAGTAAATAAATCTAATCTAGAAAGCAATAAATTCTAAACTAGAAAGCAATTAACTCTATCTAGAAAGCAAATAAATATTAGAAAGTAATGGCTTACCTCTGGAGCACGGTATTGTGACCGCCACATTTTCAGCAAAACCTTAATTTTATTCATTTTAAAACGAGTATAAAAGTTCAGGATCCTATTTAGAATACAAAGATACGGCCAATATATAGACTTCGACAATCAAACCCTAATTCTAGCAGAACTAAAAAACTAAAAAATTACAACGAAGCCAGCGACGAAATCTCAGAGTGTAGGCCCACTTTAGGACCGCTAAGTAGCAGTAATTACAGCTAATTAGTGGTAAATGTATTTGATAAATTCATGAAATTTTGTCCACGTGCAATTCTTGTCTTGTATATTTACTTTTCGTGACTGTATTTGACTTTGAGTCTCTGCAACATCGTAGTCTCGTAGTCTTGCCCACTTTAGAAACTTTTCGGACTTTGATTTCCTACTCCAACTTTGATTTCATACCATCTCTTTGTACGAATTGGGTTGCCTGAAAAAGACACTAAAAATACCCGAGTAGCATTTATTTATATACAAAAATAGATAAAATATGGGAGGAAAAATACAATATATAATACTCATTACACCCTCACACCTATCTTTTGCTAGTCCTCGAGCAAAACCTAAACCTAAAAAGAAAAAGAAAAATCCTAACTTACTTTCGCAGGAATCGCAATTGCACTTAGCACGTGCAATAAGCCTTTAAACCCCTAAGTTATCCTAGTGGACGAGTGTTGTCTCGTGAGGGTTTGCAACAAATATACCCACAAAATTCATAAAGAAAATATATTAATGAATAAAGAAAAGAAAAATAAGGATAACTAAAAATCAAGAAAAATAGAAATTTTATAAAAAAGAATGAAAATTCTTTTTTTTAAGTGATATTTTCATCAATTAATCTCACTAATATACAAACGCAAAAACGCATTTAGATTATCAATTTTCAAATCGAGCGTCATATCAGATATACTAATCATTTTAATATAAAATTTAAATTCTATTTTTCAATACCCACTGACAGATAATCTATTGGTTCCTATATATCTACGTGCACATGTGATAGTCTACTTCGGTTTTAGACTCCAACTCTAACTCATGATTCATCTCCTCTCTGATAACAAATTTTTTTTCTTTTTTTTTTAAATTTTTTTAAAGAATATTTCACCTTTCATGCGAATATTCACGCTTGCTTAGGCGCAACATACCCGATTACTCGGTTCATACTCTTTTCTTTTTTTTCTTTTTTCTAGAATATTTCACCTTTCATGCGAATATTTACTCTTACTTAGGCGCAAAGTACCCGATTACTTGGATCATACTCTTTTTTCACTTTTGAGGCTATTGCACTCCATTATTTTATCACTCTCGAGGCTATTGCCTTAATACCAGGCTCACGCTATTATTTTATTCTCACTTTTTTTTATTTAGAGAGAGAAGACTTACTCAATCGTTATCACTTTTGTCCTTAACCTAACAAACTATTGTGAAGTGAAAAATAGATGTATATTTGCCTCAAAACTACTGTTAGCAATATTTATTTTTCAGATTTTGATCTTTTTCATAAAATTCAAAGTGTATCATCCAATCTACTCTCCTATCCAATTTCAAATCTAAATTTGTTCATTTATCTGTAATTAGGTTGATCTATAGATAAAAATATATAAATTTGTTGTCAAATTTATTTATTTATTAATTCTTTTTCAGTTTTTTTAATTTTTTTAGTATTTTTTTCCAGTTAGTAACTCTAAAAACTACCCAAAGTGTAAAATAAAGAAACCCAAAAAATATCTAAAAATAAAATAAAAACTCTAAAAAAAACTAAAATCTTAGAAAAACACAAAAAAATATCGTAACCCACTCCCCCACTCCTAAACTCTTGTATGCCCTCATACACAAACCAAGGGTGGTAAAAAAATTAAGAAAATTATTATATAAATATTATACACTTACTAGAAAATTTAAACCAGTTACGACTTCTTGATCGCTTTCCACTCTCATAGTTTGTCCTTTTATGTTTTGATATGGATGAACTTAGCCTTTTTGTCAATTTTGTATTTAATCTCTCCATCTTATTTTTGATTTTTCTCAATTTATTTCTACCTTTCTTTATTTTATTAAATAATAAAATTTTGAAGTTGGAAAGCATACCTTTATCATCGTTCATATTCCATCCACGAGCATCTTTCATATTAGTAAGTATTTTGGTTTTATCAACTTGTGAAATAACATACTCACTTTGGTGTTGTGGAATCATGAGCTCGATTTCGGAGGGCTCGTTCAAATTATCAGGTACCATGTCCTCTTCTTTTTGAGATTCTTTCCATTCTTCTAATGTTTTGGGCTCGTCATGCAAATTTTCTTCAAACCTGTCATAAAAATTCTCAAAAAAAAATGCCATACTAGTGGATTTATCATTAGTCAAGTTATTATGAAGGGATAAAAATTCTTCTTCACAAATTTCTTCACAATTTTCATCAAAAGAATCAAATGGTAATGTGTCACTAGTAAGCTCATCATGAGGAAAATCACCAAGCAAAATATTTTCTTTATCACCAGTTTCATCATAATTATTTTCACAGTTGTCTAAAATAGGTTTATCACAATGTTGAATTATAGACTCATCATGTACAAAATTATTTAACTCATTTTGAATCATATCTACTTCAAACGATGACTGAAGTGGTTGCTCATTGGAGTCAGATATGTTCAAACTATTTATGGTTGATCTCTAAAAATTTTAGTTTGAGAAATTACTTTAAAAAGATCTTCCATACAAAATTCAATTTGAGATGATGATTTTTGAGATGATGATTTTAGCAAAACTTACATATCTTCCTCTATTCTACGTCTTCGTTCCTCAGACTCATGATCATAATTTTCCTTATTTTTCTGAAATAATTGCATCTCGAGATCATAAGTGAAATTTGAAGAATGATATGATGGATCCATGTACATATTTGATGACAGATATGAAGTGGTTGGAGGTAGATTCTCATGACATGCATACCTCACTTCTAATCTTTTAAATCTTTCATCTAACATGTTCAATTTAATATCTTGTTCATGATTAAATGTAGAATATGAAGATGAATAACCTATAGAGAAATGATCAGATGGAGGACTCTCTTGGTATGGCTTTTGATTATATGCGAAATTAGAATTATTCATCCATTCATAATTGTAATTTTGTGTATAAGAAGCGCTCGTAGGTTCATTATATGTATTGTGAATTTGATTATGATCTAGTCCTAGCGAACTTCCTATCTATGGACACTAATAATAATTATAATATGGATCACGACAATGATAGCAACCTGTTTGATTTTGAAATATTTTTTTTTTAATTTTTTTTTGAAAAAGGTGTAGGGGGAGAGAGATGGAAATGAAATAAAAAGATTAAATTCTTTTTGTATTTTTTTACTGAACCAGAGACACGAAATACAGATATCAGAAAAATTTTTGGCGTTTCGTACCTTAACTACCGCCAAATAGCAGTCAAAGCTGCTAATTGGAGGCCAAAATAGAGAATTTGGTTCTCTTCTTTCTGTCATGCACTCAACACGCTTATTTCGTCCTCTTTCGTTTCCTGTATATGTACTTACTAGACCTTACACACTCAACACACACTGTTAATTCCGTAAAACGTTAGAAAAAGAAAGAAAAACACCGTCGATCCCCGGCAATGGCACCAAAAACTTGATGTGATAATTTAACTGCAAGCGCACAGTATCCGTGTAGCGCTGTACAGGTCGCCCCACAGGGATCTAAGGTGTTTTGCGATTTCTGACTATTTCTTTAGTTTTAGTGGATTAACTAAGAGTTTCTAACTTGAGGGAAGATTGGTTCTAAATTCTAAAGATTTGCCTAGGATTTCGAATCCATTAGAATAATAGCCTAACAATGAATTATCTTTCTTCCTAACTTTTTATTTATGCACGGTTAAGAACATATTAAAAATGTGATCTTTTTAATTTGATTTTAATCGAGTACTCCTAAGTATGACCTATCAAGTGATGTGCAAGTATATACCATCAAAGATAACACTTTTCTTAAATACAAATCATATCAAGTAGAAAATCTCATAAAAAAATAAAAGAAATAAACTTCAAACCCTAATCTAAGCATAAACTATCAAGAAACCTAATTCAAGTATAACCTATCAAAGAATCAGATTTACAAGTTTATTCAAGTCAATTTATTTATAGGAAAATCTTGTTAATGATTCTAGAAATAAACAAAGAATATGAATTCCAAATCTCATCTAAGCATAGATTATCAAAATATTAATTAAGTATAATCTATCAAAGAATTATTACAAACTCTATCTTTTATTTATTTATAGAAAAATCACAACTTTATTTCTTTTTAGAAAGAAGATGAGATAAATCCATATTAAATCTATTAAACTAACTTCATCTACATCCTAGAGCTAAAAAAAATTATCTACACATGATTCTAGAAAGCAATTAAATCTATTTTTATTTATGAAAGCAAATAAATCTAATCTAGAAAGCAATAAAATCTAAAGTAGAAAGCAATTAACTCTATCTAGAAAGCAAATAAATATTAGAAAGCAATGATTTACCTCTGGAGCACGGTATTGTGGCCGCCACCCTTTTAGCAAAACCCTAATTTTATTAATTTTAAAACGAGTACAAAAGTTCAGGATCCTACTTAGAATACAAAGATACGGCCAATATATAGACTTCGGAAATCAAACCCTAATTCTAGCAGAATTAAAAAACTAAAAAATTACAACGAAACCAGCGACGAAATCTCAGAGTGTGGGCCCACTTTAGGACCACTAAGTAGCTGTAATTACCGCTAATTAGCGGTAAACATATTTGATAAATTCGTACAATTTTGTTCACGTGCAATTCTTGTCTTGTATATTTAATTTTCGTGACTGTATTTGACTTTTAGTCTCTGAAATATCGTAGTCTCGTAGTCTTGCCCACTTTGGAAACTTTTCGGACTTTGATTTCCTACTCCAACTCTGATTTCATGCCATCTCTTTGTACAAATTGGGTTACCTGAAAAAGACACTAAAAATACCCGAGTAGCATTTATTTATATACAAAAATAGATAAAGTATGGGAGGAAAAATACAATATATAATACTCATCATGAACCCACACCTTTTTAAGAAGCATCAATGCATTTTATAAGTCCTCAAAGAAGAGTCGCAAGTGCTTGGATGAATTTCAATCCATAAACACTTCCCTTGATTCTGATGACGACGAAGTAGATTGACGAGACGATGCTTCTACTCTGGCCCCACCTTCTGGAAGCACATCTAGCCCTAGGATGGTTAGAGTTTCAAAGAGGAAGAGGAAGAGACTTCAGCCTCTTGTTACCACCACGGCGTTTGAACAACCTATGATTGCTAGGGGTATTCTAGCCGACTACAACCTTCCAAGTCATTGTGCTAAACATAGCACCCCTGATGACTACAACCTTCCAAGCCATTGTGCCAAACATAGCATCGCTGGTGACCCTGTCTAGAAACATGGTTAGGGTGTTTGGCTTTGTACCTTTCTCTACACTTGGAGCCCTCACTGGCAATAGTTCAACTCCCCAAATCATCGATCTTGATAGAGACAAAGTAGTCGCAAGAGCTACAAGAGTTACAGAGCCAACCAGGGTTGTTCTAGGGGACTCTACATCAGATGACTTTTTTCACCTCCAATTGGAGTTTCGCTCCCTAGTCCAACCCCAGTTTCGCTGCCCAGTCCATCCCTTTGACTAGCATCATCAGGTGAGCATTTTTTTCTTAAGACACATGTTGACTTTCCTCCTTTTCATATTTGTTGGCCGTTAACTTGCATTTTCTTGCATTTCATGTGGCGGAGCTTAAGCGACTCATGCCTCCCCGATGGCTAAATCAGATTCTTTGGAGTCAGTAGATTACTCTGGCGTAGTGGTGCAGTTTGTGACTTTTGTTGTGCTGGTTCGAAGGAAGAATTCGATGATGATTATTTCCCTCAATCAGACAAGGACAAAATTTTCCAGTTGCATCCAGAGGATCTGGAGGTGGAGAAACTCAAAGGATTTTGTTCCATCCCCATAGCTACAGATGATGTTACTCTTTCAATAGGTATTTGCATATTTTCACCCACATTATCATATTGCAAAATTTTTATGATATCTAACCAGTTTACTCATGCCAACTGGATGTGATGTTGATGCATCTTTGATATTCTCTTTTGAAACTTTAGCAGAGTCTATGGTGCAGAGGGCCCTTCTCTTGAAACTTCAGCAGTGTCTGTGGGTGTAGAGGGCCCTTCTCTGCCAACATATATGGTTCCAATATCTTCCATCCAACTTGCGCCAATACTTGTTGCAGCGACCATGCGGTCGACATTAGCGGTCCCGACAGCAGAAGTGGTGGCTACTTCACTGACAGTAGCGCAAATAGAATCAACACTCTTTGCCATTATTCCAGCACCTGAGCATCCTCTCCCATCAGTTTTGACAAGTTCGAAATAGGATTCGGCGTCTGGTCATAGTTAAAGACTCATTGGCCGTAGCATTGGAGTCTTTCTCGAATTCTTTTATGAATGTGTAGAGGAGATCATCAACGGAGAGGATTTCTTGGAAAGTGTCCATCCTTTTATGGTGAGTTATTTAGATAATATCACTAGGACGGGATGGTCACAGAGAATAGCTCCATATGGAGCTCGATGGGACGAGCTAGAGGCTCGATTGTTGTTGTTCAACAACTTACGCTAGGCCAATCTTGCCGTCATGACAAATGAAGAGGTGGCTCACTTATGAGCCCAAAGTTTGGCTCTCCATGCCGAATTGCATCAAAATGTAGAGCACCAGGCCCAACAAGTTGTAGTACATCAGGCTTCTTTGGAAAAGCTAACCTGGGATTTAGTCCAAAACGAGTGTAATATTGAATATAACCATAGCTCAATATGCCGCAATCAAGAGATTATTGCTGATGCTCAAACTTAGATTGCTAATTCTGGACTGGAACTTCAAGCATTATATGATAAGGAATCCGATATCTCACGGCAAAAGGAGCAGACCGAACATGATATCGCTGTTAGCGTCAAGGAGCTGAGAGAAGCAAAAGCCAAAGCTGCACAGCAACCCCCAGTGGATGAAGAGGATTTGCAAAGGAGAGCTTCAGCCATGATGAGAGAGAGTCTCCAGTGACAGTAAGGGATATGGAGGACTCAATGAGAACTTCATCTTAGGAGTAATTTTTATTATTATTAGTTATTTGTTATTTGTAATTAAAGGAAGGCTTTGTTGTGTGTTGTTGTGTAGTTTCTTTTGAATAAAATATTTTTTAGGCCTTTTAATGATTTATTACTGTTGTGTCTTGAAAGTTGGATTGATTGAATTGAATTCCTAACTCAGCTAAGTCTCCTTTTTTTAACCAAAGTAGGCATGCATGTTGGATAGAGGTGTTGTGTTAACTTACCCTATCTATATCAAGCTTGAGTTATTTAGTGGCTCAAAACATGATAGCTTAAGAGTTTATGAAATCCCAAACGTTTAGTGACATTTTGTATATTGGTATAGGAAAAGACAGATGTATCATTAAATATGTCTTTTAATCCATTCTATTAAGAGGTTTAGGACATGATAGTAATAAACCGACTAAATAGAGATCCACCCGCTTAGTGACATCTAGTATAATGGGATTTTAATGAGGACAGATGTATCATTAAACGTGTCTCAAAATTCAACCTATTCAGAGGTTCTAGACTTGACACGTATAAGCTGGCTAAACAGGGGTGAGATTAACTTGCTTAGTTTAATTCATCCATTTAGTGACATCTAGTATAATGGGATTTTTAGCTTTCATAAGTTATTGATAGATGTGACTGTTAACATAACAACCAAAAATTTCATTTCATGAACAATAGTGAAAATTGAATTATTCCTTATCAGTGGTGAAAACTTAACATGACAAGAATAATTGACTGTTAGGTTTTTTTAGCAACTTCTCAATTATAGACGGATTTGGTTTGCCTTTACCAATCACCATTTGTGTTGGGCTAGCCATGCTATTTTTCTAAGCATGACAAGTTATCGAGAAATTTGTTTGGACTTTCATACCAAACTTTTCCTCTTCTATTTGCATTAGCAGTTTTGGATAGTGATGTATCCTTATAATCAAATAAGGATACTATTGTGATTGATTTGTCATGGAATTTTTAGCAAATTCTCAACTTTCAACGGATTAAGTTTGCCTTTACCAATCACCATTTGCATTGGGCTAACCATACTATTTCGCTCAGCATGATGAGTTGTCGAGAATATCATTTGGGCTTACATGCCAAACTTCCCTTTTCCCATTGCTTTAGCAGCTTATGACAGTTCATGCTTTTACCCCAGCAGGATCAATTTTGGGTTTATATAGCAAAGTTTTCCTCTATTCTTAGTGATAGAGACATAAGATTCTTTTCGTCTGACACCCCAGTCCGAGCGTAGAGCTGCATCTTAGTAGTAAGCTAACATTTCTTCATTTGCTGTGTTGAAGAAGATGCCAGATGACTTCATTCCTTTAAGATGAAACTAGGAATCAACCTTATATTAATCTGTTTATTTTTTTTCTAAAATAAAAATAAAAAATATATATTTTTTCTATGAAATAATGTAAATACAAAAACTCATAGATTAAGACTTTGATAGATTATACTTAATTTAAATATTTTTATAGTCTATCTTAGTTAGGGTTTGGGATTGTTGGTTTTTATTTACTTCATAGATTTGTCTAGTAATTTAGTTTGTTTTTATTAAAAATAATAATTTTGATGAGTTATACTTACACACAACTTGATAGCTCATACTTAGGATATTTTAAATCAAAATTAAACTTTTATGAAAGGAAGAAGATAGTATAAATAATAAAGTAGTGGATTCTATATCCTATGGTAATTAGAATAGACTAAAAAATCAATCTAGAATTCATCAGTTAGCTCGCTAAGATAATAGGAATAGTACGATAACAAAACACTCTATATCCCTATGGGAATGACTTTTAAGTGGTACAACTATATTGTGCGCTTGCAGTAAATTATTCTTATCAAGTTTTAGCGCCGTTACCTAGGATCGACGATATTTTATTATTTTTTCTAACATTTTATGGATTAACAATGTATGCTAAGTGTGTAAGGATCTGGAAGTGCATATAGAGAAAGCAAAAAGGGATCAAAGGAGCCTCAACAATGCACTGCAGAAACCAAGGAGTCAAAATCCCTAGTTCTGCTACTGTTTGGCAGCCAGAGCAGCCAATTGGCGACATCTTTGGTGAGTTTCTCACCATTGTTTTCTCCTGTTTTGTATTTTTGGTCTCTAGTTCTACAAAAAATTTAAGAAAAAATAAAAACTGTAGGAACAATAGGAACATCATGTTTTTACTTGATCATATTTCTTCCATCGTTTCATCTCACCACACCTCACTTCATGCATTAGTTTAGGAAACTCATGCAGACACTCATATTTGCTGGTTCATGCCACATTAGAGCCGTGATCAATTTGGTCGACTAGTGAGATCAAATTTATTCATGAGAGACAAGATGGAACAGCCGATTCCGATCCTTTCGGATCGATGTTAACCGTTGCACACTTCACTACCATTATGCCTAAAGCTCCCACAAGCAGCGCATAACAACTACGAATTAAAACCGTAGCAGTTTAGAAAGCTTCCAAAATTTATTGGATCCAATTCTGAAGAGGCCTATCTTTATATCAGTGAATTTTTGGAAGTATGCATAATGATCAAACTACAATATCAATCAGAGTATGCAATTAAGTTCCATTTCATCCCATTCACTCTCAAGAATAATGCCAAGAAGTGGTTGTATAGTATACCTACTGATTCAATCATTACTTGGGATAAATTCGTTGCGGTATTTCTTAAGAAGTCTTATCCAACACACGAGACAGCCAAAATATGAAACGCTATTAATCAATTCCATCAAGTGTTGAGAGAACCCTTGTGGAAGTACTTAGAACGGTTCAAGAAATTACTAGCTCAGTGCCCACACTATGCAATAGAAAAGTGGTAGTTATATCAAATCTTGTATGAAGGGCTCGATTACATATCCAAAACTCTTTTTTAGTCCATGTGTTAGGGGGAATTCATGAGAAAGAATGAGAATGAAGCGTGAGAATTCCTTGAGGACCGATCATGGAAAACTATGTAGTGGGATAGTCCTGCTGAGAAGCCCAATGTATCGACTTCTGCAAACAACGGTGGAATCTATAGCGTCGACAATGTTATAATTGCCGAAGCTAAGATTACAGCCTCTGCTAGGAAAATTGAAGCATTGAAAACTCCTTGTGCTCCACAAGTAGGTCAGATCAATCAATTACAAGTTTTCACATGCTTTAATTGCGTAACTCCAAATTACGTTATGGAGGAGTGTCAACTACTGATAAATACCATGGGTCTGACATTGGAGCAAGCTAACACCTTATGTCAATGACCCATGACAGTCCTTATGCTCCTACATATAATCCATATTGGAGGAATCATCAGAATCTTTCATGGGTCAGGGGCAATATCAGAGAGCCCCCAACTCCAATATGCAGCCTCTACCCAATGGTCAGTTCTTGAGACCTAATATGGGTGTATATCAAAACCCAAATGCTACGAATTAAGAGAACAACTAGATAGACCACTTGCATAAATTAATTATATCCACAACAAAAGTTCAGCAATGATTATAATAGACGGCTAACGACACTTGAAAGGAATATGGAGAACCTTTCCAAGACAATGTCTAATTTAGACACAAAAATGCAAAATTTAATGAAAGTATCTACTGATTTTATACAACGGACCGAGCAACAACTTCTTGCAAATTCTCAATTGATCAAGAATATAGAGTAGCAGGTTGGACAGTTAGTCAACCAGCTGAATGAGCATGGGCTGGGTACCTTTCCAAGCAAACCAATAATGAATTCCAACTCCAGCTTATCTCAGTCTATTCCATCCCATGTTCACCAATGCAATGACATTCACATGCTCAGATCTAGCAAGCAAGTGGATAATAATATAGTCATACCTCTTGATCCCACTCCTACTATTCCGTTGGCTACATCGTCTTTTCCATCTCTTTCTCCACAGTCATCTCCATCACCTCCATTGTCATCACATGCTCATTTGGAAGAAGCTGTTCCTAATCAAAAGCACCATATCCCAATCGGCTTAGGAAGTCTTTGCCACAAGTAGAGAAGATTCTCGAAATATTTCAGTAAGGTTAATATTCCACTCCTAAATATTATACAACAGGTTCCCACTTATGCCAAGTTTCTCAATGACTTGTGTACTAAGAAATGAGTAAGAAATATTCTAGAGAAAGTTTTTCTTGCAGCAAACATATCGTAAATCCTCTCTAACTCTTTGCCTATCAAATACAAAGATCCAGGTTCCCTCACAATTTCATGTACCATTGGAAACACTACAATTGATAGGGCATTGCATGATTTAAGGGCAAGTTTTAATTTGTTTCCATACACTGTTTATCAGCAATTGGGTTTAGAAAAGTTTTAACCTATTAAAGTCACATTACACCTACATGATCGTTTAATCAAGAGATCACTTGGTATGGTTGAAGATATCTTCATCAAGATCGGGGAGTTCATTTTTCCTATAAAATTTATTGTCTTAGAAACTGAGTTGATTTTTATTCCACGAAATCAAATTTCTTTTATCTTAGGTAGACCATTCTTTGCAACTTTAAATCAACTTTAAACCATACAAAGTAATCAAGAGATCACTTGGTATGGTTGAAGATATCTTCATCAAGATCGGGGAGTTCATTTTTCCTATAAAATTTATTGTCTTAGAAACTAAGTTGATTTTTAATCCACGAAATCAAATTTCTATTATCTTAGGCAGACCATTCTTTGCAACTTTAAATCATTAATTGATTGCTGGAGTTGCCTCATAAAGCTATCATTTGGGAATATGACTGTGACATTGAACATATTCAATATGGATGAGTACATAATGAGCTCTCTCATTGAAGTAAACATGGTTCACAGTTTACACTCTCATTCTACCTCTTGTGCTAATAATGAACCTACATTTGAGTAAATTTTCACATATAAGCTCATGTTATTAGACGAATTGGCACATACTGATTCTACATATGATGATATTTTTACAAGTGTGGAATTTGCTAATGAGCACCTTTGAGAATTTGTCTGTAGAGGAGCTTGCATTATTTTGTGAGTTAGAAGGGCAACTGTATTTCACAGTCTATGACTCACTTGATCATGATGTACTTTTCATATCTCACGATATTGCTATATGTGTGCTTGTTACTAATGATGATTAGCAGGCTTATGCTGAAAATTTATTTAGCACAATTATTAATGCTTACATGAGGAAAAAGAAAAGGTGAGGATGGCATAAGAAACAGACAGTTATTTTTATTATTTGTTAGAGGATGATGAGATATAATAATGCACCCAGTTCATGTTTAAAACGCATATATTATGAAAGTGGGAAGCGATCGAGAGATCGTAACTGCTTTCCATACGTTAACAGAGTGACTCTATTGAGATCGTGATATTTCACGACTCTCATTACTTGTATATTATTTATAAAATATATTTCATCTTTATTTTATCACCCTTGGTTCATGTATGAGAGCATATATGAGTTTAGGTGTGGGAGAGTAGATTAGGAGATTTTTCTTTTTTTTCTAAGATTTTTATTTTTATTTTCATGATTTTTTGGATTTTTTATTTTATACTTTGGGTAATTTTTAGGGCACTTAAAAAATTTTAAAAAAGATTTTTCTGTAATAAATCAAGCTAAGTACTAATAAAAGAATAATTTTAGATTGGATATTTGATATGAAAGTAGAATAGATAATGCACTAAGAATTTGATGGAAAATAAAATCCGAAAAATAAATACCACTAATAGTAACTTTGAGGTAAATATACATCAATTTTTCACTTCACAATAGTTTATTATGTTAAGAATAAAAATGATAATAATTGAGTAGTCTTTTCTCTCTAAATAAGATATATATATATATATATATATACAAGCAAAAAAAGAACAAAGTGGTAAGCCTAGTACTTAAAACAATGATCCATTATAAATAAATAAATTTCTTAAGAATTACTAAGTAGTTGATATTTGTGCTTAAGTAAGCATAAATATTTACATGAATGGTATTTTTAAGAGTTAGAGTATGATCCGAATAATCAAATATAAAGTATAATTCGAGTAATCGGATATTTTCACCTAAGTAAGCTTGAATATTTGCATGAAAGGTGAAATATTCACAAAAAAAGAGAAAAGGAAAAAGAAAAAAATTGTTTAGAGTGAAAGAATGAATCATGAGCTAGAGTTTGAGTCTAAAACCGAAATAAACTATCACACATGAACATAGATGTGTAGAAGCCAATGAATTATTTATTAGTGGGAATTGAATGATAGGATTTAAATTTCTTATTAAAATAGTAAGTGTATTTGATATGACGTTTGATTTAAAAATTGATAATCTAAATGCATTCTTGAGTTTGTATATTAGTGAGATTAATTGTAGAAAATATCAAAAAAAAAATTCATTCTTTTCTATAAATATTTATTTTTGGTTATCCTTATTTTTATTTGCTTATTCCTTGATCTCTCTTCTTTACAAATATTGTGGGTATATTCACTGCAAACCCTCATGAGACACAACTCGTCCACTACGATAACCTAGAAGTTTAATGGTTTATTGCACGTGCTAAATGCAATCGTGATTCCTGTAAAAGCGAGTTAAGATTTTTCTTTTTATTTTTAATCTAGGTTTTGTTGGCGGAATAGCAAAAGATAGGCATAGAAGTGTGATGAGTACTATATATTTCATATTTATAGCTCTCATGTTATCTATTTTTGCATATAAATAATACTACTTAGGTATTTTTAGTATGTTTTCAGGTTAAACTTATTCTTACAAAGATATAGTACAAAATCAGAGACGGATTAGGAAACCGACTCTAGAAAGAACTCGAAGAGAATAAAACTATAAGAACACAAAGGTACAGATTACCAAAGTGGGATCTAGTCAGTCAAAGAGAAGAATAGAGCCAGAGATTCAAGCAGTAGAAACCAGAGATCAAAACTCCACTGTTTTGCCACCAATTGGCGGCAATAGCCGCCATTTGGTGGCAAAAAGGGGTCCACTTGCTCTCAGGTGTTTTTGCTGACTCCTATACTGATTAGGGTTCTTTTGTAAAATTAAAAGTTCCGATATTTTGCGATCATTGCTGCTATTTGGCAGCAAGACTTGTGAATCTATAATTGGGATTTTTTGTGAGCTTTGTTGTAATTTTTTAGCTATTCAGTTGTAATAGTATTAGGATTTGTTATTCTGAGGCCTATATATTGGTCATATTCTTGTAAATTAAGTTTTTTCTTTATGCAGTTTTGATTTTAATAAAATTAGGGGATTAACTGAAGGAGCAACGACCACAATACCTTAGCTCCAGAGGTGATTCTTTGATGTTCATCCCTTTTTTCTTAGGTAATTGTATTTTATTTGCTTTTTAGTTTAGTTTATTTGTTTTCTAGTGTAGATTTTATTCGCTTTCTATAGTAGGTTTTATTGCTTTCTAGTATAGATTTCTATTGCTTTCTAGGAAAATATAGTTTTTATGGCTTTCACGAATAAAATACGGATCTTGTTAATAAGAAATATGTGTAATCAACCTTATATTAATTTTTTTGTCTTCCTTCTAAAATAAAAATAAAAAATATATGATTTTTCTATGAAACAATAAAATATGAGAATTCGTCGATTAAGACTTTGATATGTTATATTTAAATATTTTGATAACCTTTATTTAGTTAGGGCTTGAGGTTGTTGGTTTTTTTTTTGCTTAATAAATTTATATAATGATTTAGTTTGTTTTTATGAAAAGTAACATTTTTGATGAGTTATGCTTGTGCACAACTTGATAGCTCATGTTTTGGATACTTTAAATAAAGATTAAACTAAAAGATCACTTTTTATAAAAGGAAGAAAATAATAGAAATAATATTTTGTTGTATACTAGTGGATTTTATATCTTACGCTAATTAGAATAGACTAAATCAATATAGAATTCATTAGTTAGTTCGCTAAGATAATATAAATAGTAAGATAGCAAAATACTCTAAATTCGTATGGGGACGACCTATAAAATACTACAACTATACTGTGTGCCTGCAATAGATTCACATCAATAATCAATATAAAACTCTTTAAATAAGTTGGCAATTTTAATTGTTGCCTCATAGTAAGGTAGAAGATATTCATGCTTGACTTTAAATTCTCCTCTTACTTGGTTTATTATGAGTTTAGAATCCCATAGGCTTCCAAATGTTGAATTTCCAACTATCAGGTGATTTGAAGTTCCATTAATAATGCATTGTACTTGGACACATTGTTAGAAGAAGGCTCAGTGAGCAAGTACCCCCTAGGGATTATATAGTTGTGCAGGGAAATTAAGACTATCTCCACTCCTATAGAGGTTCTTCGAGTTGCTCCGTCAAAAAATAGCGGCCAAAATGGTTCTTTAAAGGTCATGTTAACTTCCATCATTTCGTCTTGAATATCTTTGTAAAGTGTAGAGGATTCTGAGATGGGATGTTCCGCTAAGAAATCGGCGATAGCTTGTTCCTTTTGCAATTTAAATCGTATATCATACTGCGATAGCAGAATCGACCAGTTGGCTCATCCACAATTGAGTGACTCAGGTTTGGCCATGAGTACTCTTAGGGAATTTACCCGAGAAATTACATTGATTGTTTGGTCCACTACATAATGTCACATTTTCTGAACTGTGAATACATGGACAAAGCACTTTTTTTCTACCAGAGTATACTGGTGTTCGGCACCTACCATAGTTCTATTAAGATATAAATGACTTGCTCATAGCCTAACTTGTTGGTACTAATACAGGGGCTACTAGTACCAGAGGATTTTGAGGTCCTCAAATGCCTGTTGACAAGTTTTATCCCAAACAAATGATACTTCCTTCTTCATTAGTTTGGAGAATGGTTGGTATTACCCTGAAAGGTTAGCGATAAATCTCCGAATGTGTGCTAGCCTCCTTTGTAACCCCTGAAGTTCTTTGAAGTTCCTCGATAGCTGCATTTCTTAAATCACTTTTAACTTTTCTAGGTCTAAGTGGATGCCCTTGGATGTGACAATGAATCCAAGAATTTACCACTAGAGACACCTAGAAAAGATGTAGTTGGATTAATTTTTAGTTGGTATTTTCTCATGATATCAAATACCGTTTTCAAGTCTCGGAGATGATCTTCCTTGTTGCGATTCTTGATGGCAAGGTCGTTCACATGGCATTCTACCATTTTACGGGATGCTCATGAAAAATTATGCTTATAGCAAGTTGATATGTAGCACTTGCTTTCTTTAAACCAAATGGCATAACTATATAGCAGTATATGCCTAACAGTGTTCTTAACGAAGTGTGCTTCTCGTCTTTAGTGTACATCTTGATTTGATTATACCCAGAGAATCCATCCATGAAATACATCCTTTTGAATCCGCAGATATTGTCAATCATAACATCCATTATTAGAAGTAGAAATTCGTCTTTGGGACATGCCACATTCTGTTCAAAAATCGATGATAATTCGAATCTTTCCATTTTCTTGGGAAGTACAACGATGTTCACTACTCAATCAGGATGTTGTTCATCCTGGATGAAGCCAGATTGTATAAGTTTCTTAATCTCATCCTCGATAGACTGCGTTAACTTTGGACGGAATCTTCTTTGATGTTGCTTCACTAGTTTTGCATCCATCTTAACATTAAGTCAATGCATAGCAACTTGGGGATCTAAACCTAGCATATCTTTGTAGTTCCAAATAAAGACATCAATATATTATTGGATGAGAGTTATAAGGTCTTCTCTTTCATTAGGAGACAAATTCTCACATATAAATATGGGCTTGGGGTTAGTTTTATCACCCATGTTCACCTGAGCCACCTTGTTTTCAATAGGTGGTTCACACTCTCAAAGTGCATGTTCCGTTGGGCGTCAAGGTGTTTAACTAACATTTTGTCTTGGGAAATAGTTAGTTCATCATTTTCGTCTGGAGTCGGACTGACAGACATCATATTTGCAGTCAGCTCCTTAGATAACAATCCCAGACTAATACTTGAGTCCCCATCGAAGTTTTATGCATTTTGACAGATCATGTCATCCATATTCGAAGGATCAAGTGTTGACACATATCTCAACCCCATCAGGTTTTGTGATAATAATCTGGTTCTTTTCCTTTAGATACAAACGAGAGAAGAAGACTTCGATGTCCTTTACCAAAATTTAATCATCGTCTTCAGATAAAGTCATATCTCATTTTCTCCATCATTTGGAATGGTTTTAGTCTGTAATGATAGAACTGAGGGGCTTCATGATCTTCATCTTCACTATCATCAGAGAGGGCTACACATGGTCGAATACTTCCAAAGAGAGTAGGTTTTTGATTGACCCGGCGGGCAGCACTTTAAACACCATCCCATCAGTGTTATCAATGCTTGATTGCAACATTATTAATGACTTAATTGGCAAGTTTATAGTTTCTAAAGCTTCAAAGTTTGAGAGATTGTCAGCTTTAGCAATAGTAGCTAAGGGTATAGAATCAATAGCAATACCAGACAAATAAGCAAATTCTAGATTCTCATTAATTACCCACTCGTCTGCATCATCGGTGATGCTATTAACATATAGGCCCTCAACTCTTATTACAAGAGGTTCATATTTTTCTTTGGCAATAAATGCCTTAGATTCAGTGTCTGCTTCATTACTACTATCACCGTTATCATGTAGTGGTTGAGCAACTTCAGCAGTCTTGGCATATAAGAGGGCATCTGTGAAGCAATTTTCAACCCCCTTCAATGGTTGCTTCTCAGCAATTAGAGTGCGTACTTCTCCACCTTCATCTACATTTTTCATGCATTGGTGCAGAGTGGATGGGACAACCATATTGGCATGAATCCATGGTCACCCTAGAAGAAGGTATATGAAGTGTCTGCATCGATCACATAGCAAGTCACCTCGCTCTTGAGATCTCCAATCTCGCATCTTAGCCTGATCTTTCCTAGAGGATGGCTACCATTGGCGTTGAAGCCCAAGATGGTAGTATTGGCTGGAGTCAATCTACATGAAGGGATCCTGAGGAACTGCATAAGCCTTCGTGGCATAACGCTTAAGGCAGACCTGTATCAACCTCAATGCGACCGACTTCCATCAAACCAATATACCCCGTATAGTACAAGGGTCTATTGTGTTTCATATTCTTAAGCTGCATGTCCTCTGGCATAAATGTAATGTAAGTGGTGTGCCATGCCACCAAGTTGCAGCGTGGGCATGCCTCCTCAACCATGTCTAGAAGATGAGCAAGGAAAGATTATGAATTTGCCAGAGCTTCCCTTAAAGCATCTCTTGTTGCCTTGGACGAGCGCAATTACTCATATAGAGTTATCCTTAATGGTATATTCGCTAGCTGGGCTAGAATATCAAATTGAAATAAATAGCTCTTCTCTTTAGAGGCATCCTTCCATGGAGTCTGGTTGTATCGGACCTCCTTCTACTTTCCCTTATTAGAAGTCTGCTTGGCTGGCTTCTCATTAACCTCTTCTGTTGACTTAGAGGGGCTAACATCTGAATTTCCATAATCCTTTAGATATTATCTTCCAGATCTAGTGCATGTAAGAGACGCAACTTCATGCTTTACTGCTAGAGCAGTTGTCTCTGCTAGAGCAGCTGTCTCTTACAACAGCTATCTTAGCAAACTGGGTCCTTCTTAATGATTGCTAAGATAGCATTGCATATGTGCTATCTCCCCTTTACTTTGGATTTCTTTTTGGACACTATTGTTTCCCACTGTTCATCTTTGAGAAGATCTGGATGCACCCAAATGGCCTCTTGCTTCTCGGTAGTAAAAGGAGCTAGCCCCTGATTTTGCCGGCAATGGGGGTCAAAATTGACTACTCTAAGCTCGGCTTTTATAACATGCGTGGCTCCAAGTGGGACCTCTAGAGAACCAATTTGAAAGGTAGCCATGTTGGCTGTAATCCTCTTTTGTTCAGGTCTGAGTTGAATTACTCCAGTCTCGATCAGAATCAAATTCAGGAGATTTAAATAAAAATCAAATATTTAATTAGGATCCTTGATAAATAAAAAGATCTTTTATACCTATCCCTAAAGAAACTCTCATAACCAACTAAAGTCTATAAATAGCCTCTTTAAGGAGACTTTAGGAAATTTTTTAGAGTTCAAGTTACGCGAGAGAGCCTTGAAGCCTTTGCGATCTTTTGGAGTTCAAGTTACGCGAGAGAGGCTTAAAGCCTTTGCGATCTTTTGGAGTTCAGTTACGTGCGAGAGCCTTGAATTCATTGAGATCAGTAGAGAGAGAGCTAGGGCCGGCCATCAACTTCTTCAAAGAGAGAGATCTTCATGACGGATCGCCAACAAGTTCTACTAGTTAGATCCCGTCGGCACATTAGAACCCATTTTTATTGTAAAAAAGAGCGATAAAATATAAATTTTTTCATCTGTTTTTCTATTGTTCTTCTTTCATTGAAATCATCATAATCAATGGAAGAATGAAAGATTTTTACGGAGAACAAACTGACGACCACAGTGGAATACGTCTCTTTTACTGAACAAGAGATCATGGCATAATCCTACGTGAAGAAAATTGGATCGGTCATGGATATGCTCGTCGTTGAGATCGACCAGTAAAGGTATGAAGATTATCTCTCCTCTGGATCAGGTAATTTGACTGAAACGTGGTGCTATCATCGCGTGATCTCTAAAACCCGTAAATCGAGTAATATGGAATTCTCCCTTAATTTGGGGTCCTTTGAGTCCGCGGCTATAGAGCCGTCGTTTGAGCGAAAAATCCTAAGGGAGGATGTTGTTCTCACTGCCGAAGAGAGCAAAGAATCTAGCATTACTAGAACACAACTCCATAATAAAAATTGTCAAGCAAGACGAAGAGCTCTCAAAGCATGAGTAAAATGCGAGGCTGAAGCAAAGACAGAACGCGAGGCTATACATTGCAAACTGGCTTGTGTTAATTGCAAAACCAGTAAAAATCACGTAAAATGTGAAGCTAACTGTAAGCCAATGTGTGAAGAAATCTCTCCACGTAAGACTACAGATCCTAGACATGAAATTAGAAAAATTGACAACACTCGCATAAAATGCAAGGTTAAGAAATCTATCCTTGTGAAGCTACTGAACTTGAATATGAAACCGGCAAAAGTGTCAAAATTTGGGCAAAATGTGAAGTTAATGAAAATAAGCCAGCGTTTGATGAAAACTCTCCATGCGAGGCTATTAAACTTGGACAAAAACCTGAGTTTAGCGTAAAATGTGAAGCCAATAATTCTTGCATAAATTGCAAGGTTATGCCAGCATGCGAGGATGCTTCCCCCACATAAGGCTAAATAACCAACATAAGTTAAACTTCTTCAGAAATGCCAAGTCAGCGTAAAACGTGAGGTTAACATAAAATGCGAAGCTACATTCCAGCCTCGCGTGAGTGCTCTAAAACGTAAAGTTAACTCCTAGCTCCGTGCAAAATAGCCAGTATATCAAATTAAGACTGGTAAGCAAAATGTTGAGTATTTGACAGACCAATAGTTCAACGCCATCAGCACTGAAAAACTTTAGTAGGCACCCAGACTTCTCCGACAGCCAAGTGGGCCCTACGCCCAAAACATAACTTAAATACTTCAGCTCTTAAAGTTCTTGATCTCAAAAAATACTTGACAAATAAAAAGAAAGCGACTCAAACTCAATCACACTAGACATGCCATTGTGAGCAACTAATATCAGTTGTGTTAAATAACTGCTATTGTGGCAAGAAGAGAGTGTATATATTTGACAGAATAACTGAGTCTAATCAAAATGCTCCAAAATGGAGAAAGAGTAATCTGAGATATAAAATCAAGGAAAAATAATTGAAAGCAGTAGCCTCAAATATAGTGGGTAAAGGCAAGAAGATCGTAGAGAAAGAATATGAGTCAGATGCAGATGATGAAAAACCTCACTATTTCACCTGGTTCAAGTTAGGTATCGTCGTTCCTCGAAATTATAAGAAACTTGCAAAAGGCTTCTACGACAATGATAGCGATAATTCAGCCATAGCTTCCCCATAGTCTTATACTTCTTTCCGACCAAGAAAATCGGCATCGCACGTAGTGGACATGTTTGATGATGTGGACCAAAGGTTGGAAGCGCAGGAGCAAATAATTCGAAATCAGCAAAAAATTATTGATGATCTCAAGATAATGCTCTTGAAAGTAGCCGAAAATACTCAGAAGATAGTCGAAGATGAGGCTAAAATCTCCTCCTCGGAACCACCACCCAAAACAAACGAGGAACTACCACCCAAGACCAATGAAGGAAAAGAAAATAAAGAAGAAAAAGTTTACTCAGTGCATAAAGAAGACAATAAGTTTTTCTTCAATGATCCTCATGAAGAGAAGATTGAGAAGCTATAGAGGCAAATTGATGCATTGCTGTAGAAAAAAGGAGCTGAAGGAATCGGGGGTTTCAAGGCCATACCCGCTTGAGTGGGATTTTGCCCCTTATCCCAAAAAATACAAACCCTTAAATTAAAATCATATGATAGGGGTCCCCAACTCAGCACATATATTATTTCTTGTCGAAGACTGGTCATCTAATGGGAAAGGATCCCATAATAACCAAAATATTCGTAAGTACTCTATGAGGGCCTGCTTTTATATGGTTCATGTAGTTGCCCCTAGGGACCACTAATACTTGGTATGATGTGGAGAAATAGTTCGTAGCACATTTCTTTGAAGATGATACTAAAATATCGGTCCATTCCCTCCTTGTGACAAAACAAGAGAAGAAGAGATGGTCAAAAGTTTTATAGAATGTTTCTGGGAAAAATCTGTGCAATGTCGACACGGTATGACCTAGGAAACGCTAGTGGAAACTTGTAAACATAATTTCAAGACCGGTGTGCTGATAAGAAGGGGAGCTGTGGAGTCCAAAACCTGGAAAGACCTGCTGAAAAAAGGAGAGCAGGTAGAAGATATAATCTGCCGGATTGAGAAATCTTGTGATACGAGAAACTCTTCGAATAATAGGCCATATCCACAGAATCCTAAAAATAAAGGGAAGTTTGTGATGGCGTCAGTTACAAATCCGAATCTAAGACCCCAGAAGCCAAGAGGCGCAGGACCTGATAGGACTTAGTCATTCAAGACAGAGCATATAGGTACCCTATTTCGCCTACTCAATAAAATGGCATGTTAAAACTTTCGGAGAACCGAAAGCCAGAGGAAGCAGGAAAGACCAACGATCCTAATTATTACCTATTCCACTAGAACGTTGGGCATCCAACCATGGATTGCTACACTCTCAAGAATCGAATCTAGGCATTAATAGAATCCGGTGTCCTGCAGCTTAAAGAAGAATAGAAGAAGGTTTCCGCGAATATGGCAACTATGGCCGTAGGAACCAGTGAGTTTCTTGCCAGAGCGGCCCTTATACCAGCAGAGAAGCCAATGTTAATCAACCATGATCCCGATAAAATGAAGCAGAAGGGACTCATCCTGGTCTATCAAAAAAGGAGAAATTATGGGGGTACACCAAGCTGAAAGACGAACAATTGGCTTGCTCAGCTAATTCAATAAAAACTAAAAAAAATACTCGATCAACACCAAGCACGGGCAGCTCGCACGTGCAAGCATGCCCCTTGGGTACACTTTGAACAATAGCTATGACCGAGTCATCCTCATTGGCTAGCAGTGGGATTGGGTCGGGGGCACCGAAGACATTGATGGTAATAAGCATCATGTTGCTTCTACTGCTCTTTCTAGCCATTAGAATGGCAAATTGAGTGCTATAAATAAAAAAGAAGAAAAAAAAGACAAAACAAATTTGTAAAAAAATGTACGAATTTTTATTGTCCAAATGCTGCCAAGGCAAACTAGAACAAAATCAAAAATTTCTCGCCAACCCTATCATACTGAGGTAGAAGTATGAGATCAATTGAGCAAAAGCCCAAAAAGCTAAGGGAAGAGGAAATAAAAACTCTCAACAACTCACCATACTGAGGGGAATAGCATGGCTAGCCCAAAGCAAACTACAATTGGTAAAGGCGCTCCAAATCCATTTATAGTTGCGAGTTTGCTAAAATCTCACGACAAACTTGTCACCATAAATCCATGGCTATATTGGCAAAGGGAAGAGGAATTCAATTCCTCGACAATCTATCATGTTAGGGGATAAAGCATGAACCATCCAATGTTGTTAAAGTAGCGGGAAGAAGAGATCAAGATCCTTGCCTACATTGTCATACTAGGGGGTAGAAGTGCGAGACTAACTGCCCAAAGCCCAAAAGCTAAGGGAAGAGGGAACATTTGGCATCTAAGTCCAAACAAAACTCTCAACAACTCACCATACTAAGTAGAATAGTATGACTACCCAATGCAAATGGCGATTGGTAAAGGCACGCCAAATCCGTTTATAACAGGGGATTTGCTAAAAATCCCGTGAACCTGTCATGTTAAACTCTTAGCTCTGACAACAAGATTTGGACTATCACCACTCATGTCACTTTGATATGATTATCTCTGTCATGTTAAACTCTTACTTCTGACAATAAAATTTGGATTATCATCCACACCATAATAAACAGCTTCTTTTGTTATTCTAATTCGATCACCGGCTTTGTCTGTTGCCCAAGAAAGTCATTCAGGCATGTGCAATTAGACGCCTCTACCGAAACCCGATGATTCTGACCCGATCATTTTGGTGTGTGTAATTAAGCGCCTTCGCCAAACCCCAGGCATGTGCAATTAGGTGCCTCTATCGAAACCCGATGATCCTGACCTGATCATCTTGGTGTGTGCAATTAAGCACCTCCGCTAAATCCCAAGCATGTGTAATTAGGCGCCTCTATCGAAATCCGATGATCCTGACCCGATCATCTTGGTGGTGCAATTAAGCACCTCCGCCAAACCCTAGGCATTGCAACTAGGCGCCTCTGATGAAACCGATGATCCTGACCTAATCATCTTGGCGAATGTAAATTCAAGTTACGTGTGAGAGTCTTGAAGTGCCTTCGCCAAAATTCCAGGCATGTGAAATGGTGCATCTGTGCCGAATTTCTTGATCTTAAGCTGATCACCAATTCAGAGTTAATGGTTGCAGACCAATCACATTATCACTTATCCCTCAAAATGATATGAAGATTGAGTGATGGGAAAAGGTAGTAGATTCTTCTTTACTCATGTTCACAAGAATGAATACAAGCCAGCAAGCAAAAAAAAAAGAGAGAAGTCAAAAAAAGAGAATTGAGCTTCTTTATTTATTACGAAGAAAAAAGCAAAAAAGAAAAAGTTGAATTTCCTTGTTTATTAGAACAAAAAGCAAAAAAAAAGAGAGAGAAAAAGATACGAGGAGATTATAATTCTCTTAGCAACTTCAAACGATCCTCGGTCTGGTCAATAACTTGGCGTCGAGTCTCTTCCACGGAATGTAGAGCCCGGCGATACAAGTCATCGTCATTGATAGCAAGCTGTTGACGGGCTTCTTCAATCGCCCGACTCCTCACTATGCCTTCTTGTTCTAGTTATCCTTGATGTAAGACCAACTCCTCCCTTCTCTTTGATGACTCTTCCGGCTTGGCTTGGTTGGCCTCTAAGATGGCCCGGGCCTTGGCGATAGTTTTTTGAACTCTAAAGATCGCTGCCTGGCTCCCCTCAATCTCAAAATCGGCCTTCTCCAAATCACTCAGAACTGCTTCTTGGCTGGCTAAGAGCTCAGCTAACTCGCGAGACAACCTCTCCTCTTGGCGTCTCAGTTCCTCCTGACGAGCCATTAAGTCCACTCGAAACTGCGCCACCTCAATTTCAGTGATCACTTCCACATCCGCCTGCCGGAGAGTGTTAAGCATATGTACTTGCTCTTCTAAGGCTTCTAGGCAAACTCGATAAGGGGCTGCTCGCTCGCGACCTCCAATCCTCTCGATGTTGTCCAGATAGCTGACCAACATCGGGCGTCCAAGTTTGAGGAAGTCCCACCCGTCTAGAATCATACTGATGCACCTCCTTAGTAAACGCATAAAGTCACTCACACTGAAATTGAAAATTTTTTCAAGTGGATCGTTAGTGTCCAGATCGAGAGCGGGCAACAGCAAATAAGAAGTTGTCGGCGGGGGTGTAGCTTCCATAGAGATCGATGGTGTAGAAGCCTATCCTTGCACCAAGTTCATGATGTGTGGAGCCAATAGTTGTAGCAATGAACTGGCCGAGCTAGGAATCTTGGGAGATATCTCACCTGCACTGGTTGTTACGTGAGTAACAGGGCCAGCAGGGGTAGATTCCAAAGAAGTGCCATCACCTGAAACTTCTCCAACAATGATTGTGGCCTCAAACGAAAAATTTTGAGTGTCCTCTTCTCCTAGACAGTACACATGGAGGAGTGGTTGAAGCAACGACAGTCACGATCACCGAGGGCATCGCTATGGCAGGCTGGAAAGTTGTTGGAGCTCCAACGACAACCATAAAGCTATCTTCAGAGCAAACAACCAGTGTAGCAGAGAGCAAGCTAAGTTCTGGAGGAGTTGGCACTTCTTGTGACTCGGTTGCTGGGGGTTGCGTCTTATCATCACTCCCCAGCTCATCTGTTGAAGGAGCCATAACCTTGGCAGATCTTGTGATGGGCGTGAAGTAGTCCACATCGAACTCTTCTATGAAGCTACCCAGTCGACTCACTAACCTGCTAGTGCTCAAGTAGTCTACTTGTTCCTCTGACTCTGCCCTGGTAGTTGAATGCATGGGCGAGTGAAGGCGACTACCTGAACAGCAAAAAGAAAACAAAAGAACATAAGGCTTCATGAAAAGAATATAGGAAAAATAAATATGAAAGAAGAAAACCTGAATCATCCTAGTGGAAACTAGCCCTATGGTTGGACTGGCTGGAGGGGCAATAGTAGTCTCCAATAGAGCACCTGTCACACTACTTTGAGGTTGCATCGGGATGCACTCTAGAGAACCAGGAACGGGCAGATCTGGGGCATTATCAACACTAGGGGGTTCTGCTAAGATATCTTCCTCAGCCGGTGTTGTGGATAGAGTTGATGCCAAAAGATCAGCTGCGAACCGGACCGCTGCTTCTTCAGAAATTACCATTGTTTGCAAGGTCCGTTTGTCTCATCTGGGTCGGTTTGCCTCTTCACATCCGACGGTGTTTAGGAGATGGACCTCGGATGGGAGCATCATCACCTCTGACAATCGAGGGAGCATCCTCGGTGCCAGTATCATCATTGCCGCCAGTGTCATCATCATCATAATCGCCCCCGTTAGATGGTTCCACTTCCATGTCCAAGAACTCATCCATCCCCTTAACTCTAACTCTCTTAGCTCCTTTTCGCCGAGAGTAAAATACTTCTATCTCCTTGCAATCGCTATGGTTGACAGAAAAGTTAGGCACTGTGGCGTTGGCAATACTGTACCAAGTACAGAAGGTGAGGGCCATACTGAGGATGGGAGATTTTTGTGGTAGAGCAAATTCAGCGCCAGTCCCCCTAGCCATGAAGTGAAACCAGCGTCGAGCTCCTTCGTACAAGTTCCCTTCGTAAGCCAGCTTCTTATTTGGATTCCCCACATAAAGTTGTGCATATCCGAACTAGCGAGCAAAACAGCTTGGAGTGTATGGCTCAATATAACACATTGCATCTTAGCGATACACTAGATGCCCGAGATGGAGGCTCAGCAGCCACCAAAACGCTCCTGAAGGTAGAGTCTAAAATTGTCTGGTCCTACAACGTCCTTGAATCTCGACTCGTACTCGCCATTTGGGAAAGTCATGGAAGCAATGGTTGATCTTGTAGTTCTGATAATGCTGGAGCATCTTACGGATCACTGGCATGTAGTGGTTTTTCCAGGTTAAGCGCTCGTACATTTCTACAAAAAATGGCTTGTCGATGGGGCAGTAATCTGCAGCACTCATCAGAGAGGGGCAGTGACATATCATCTCCTAGTATGTCTCGTAGATGTGCTTGTCCTCGCCCTTAGCATACTCAACACCTCGGTGGTTGGGATGTACTCTTATTAGGGAACTTTGCCCATCGATAGTACTGATACTTCATACATCTCGTGGAGAGCGAGTCCCAGCTCCCCTACTAGAGTGAAGAACGTTCCGGTCTCGGAATTGTAAATCTCAAGGAGGCTAAACAAATGGTAGGAGCTCTAGGACAGACCATACTGGATGTTATTGATGGCTTGGTATGAGCCCATCTCATTTAGAATCTGTCCGTGAGAGTCCAGCATGTATTTAACAAGGCAGGCCCACCACATGTTGCTTGAAGAGCGGACCCAACCAGGCATCCTGAAGTCCTTAGTTGGGTATTGTCCACCCTTTGCCATGAACTTTCTAAGGAAGGTCTTTGCGCGAGTCAAGATCTCCCCCACTGGATGCTCCTTAGTTACTCGACTATGGAGGAGTCCGGTAATGCATCTGCCACGACTATGCTGATAAGCCCCATGGGCGCCAAACCCACTATAACCCCATCACGCTCCCGAGTGGGGTCCCAATCCAACTCGCAAGGGGCTGACAATCTCTGGAGGAACACCAAGAGAAGCTTCGCTCCATGTCTGGCATGAATATTAATAAATCTCTGGTTTGATGGAGCCACTTGCTTTTTTCTTCAAAAAGAATCTCATAGGAGTTCTTAATTGCATCACCAAAGAGGAAGGTCGGTTTCTCCAAGATTTCCCAGTTCATGGCTTCAACGAGAGCATCGGTGATAATCTCCCTTGTGGTGGCAGGGCTGTATCTCAATAATTTTTCCTAGTGTTCTCTAAGGTCTAGCTTATACGCGGGAATTTTGGTTGTGAATCTAAATTTGGTCACTCCATCCCAGCCTCCGGCAAATCCAAAGTGGTGCCTCTGGGAGAGGGAATCTACTTAATAACCAACTGCAAAGGAAAGAACCGAAGTTAGAAAATATTTTTAAAGCAGTTGGAAATCACTAAGTGCTGAAATGCGGAGTTAATGATAACTTCGCACGAAGTTAATCGATAACTTCGCGCAAAGTTAATCAATAACTTCCCGTTGAATCAAACGCGAAGCTAAAGAAATAACTTCTCGTTTGAAGAAAATATGCGAAACTAGTAAATATCTTCGCGTCAGAAGATAAAACGCAAAGCTAAACCATAACTTTGCACAGGAAACACAACAGTCAAGAGTTAACTTCGTGTATTAAGTGCTCAAGCATGAAGCTAACAAAATAGCTTCGCGCAGAAGAAGACCAAGGGTCTCTTCTTCCCTAAGTCATCAAGACTAGAGTACGGTGATGGTTTCGCCAATGAAAACGGCGATTGGCCGGTTGAAACTGAGCCAAATCGTCATTAAAAAATGTCAAATAAAGGGGCAAGGATGGAAATTTTACCTCCAATCGACGCGACGTAGATAGAGCCACTATTGTCACGGCGGCTACCGCCACTGCTCATGTCGGCCAACGATGAGGATTGACCTAGTGAAGTCACATTCTTCTTAGGCACCATTAATCGAGAGAATTGATTGAGAAATCGCAAGAAAACTCTGGGAAATGAGAGTTTTGATCTATGGAGTTCTTGAAAATTTTTCAGTTTTTGAAAGAGTGAAAAAGAGGAAGTAGAAGCCTCAATTTAAATAAGAGAGCCCGCCTCTTGGCATTCGGTGCGGAGTTGGGAGTATTAAAGGTGGTTGAACGCAAATCTACTAGCTTTGTGGATTGCAGTGAAAACACGAAGATAAAGAGTGGCTTAACTTCGCGTCAATCATCAAATTAGAGATCCAAAATATTTCAAAATTTGTTGACCATAGGAATTTTAAAAACATTGGAGGGGGTCCTTTTGGAGGATAAAATTTCAGAAAGATAAGCAAAATTAGCTCTGCGGCCAATTGGATAGCTTTGCGTCGACTACAGATTAGCTCTGCGTCAGAGTAAAATGCAAATCTAAAACCATAGTTCCACGTCCAAAGTCTCTAACTCCACGATGGCAGATTCTCATAATCCTTAAGTGATTGAGATTGAGATTTAGGATTATCTAATACCTGAATTGAGTCCAATCATAATCCAAATTCAGGAGATTTAAATCAAAATCAAATAGTTGATTAGAATTTTGGATAAATACAAAGACCTTTTATTCTTATCGCTAAGAAAACTCTCATAACCAACTAAAATCTATAAATAGCCTCTAATACCTGAATTGCCTCTTTGGAGGCAATTAGGCGCCTCTGTCGAAATCTGATTATCTTGGCGTGTGCAGTTCAAGTTACGCAGTTGAGCCTTGAACCGCCTCCACTTGTTAGGCATGCGCAATTGAGTGCCTCTGACCTAAATTTGATGAATCCTAACCCGATCATCGTGGTGTGCCCAGTTCAAGTTACGCAGTTGAGCCTTGAACCGCCTCCATCAAATTTTCAGGCATGTGCAATTAAGCACCTCTGCCGAATTTATTGATCTTAACCCGATCACTAAATTGAAGATCCAAAGTATTTCAAAATTTTCTAAGTTCTAAGCCATTTTGAAAACTTTGGAGGGAGTTCTGTTGGCAGTGAAAATTTCTAAGTTAAAAAGATTTTTCACAACTGAACGCGGAGATAACTCCGCAGCCCCACATTTGGCTATATTAGCCTCGCGTTTGAGCAAAATGCGGAGCTAATCCATAGCTCCGCGTTCTGATGAATTTAGCTCCGCATTAACTCCGCGTGAGTAGATTTCATCAGAATCCTAAATTGATTGTGATTAAAATTTGGACTTATCCAATATCCAAATTGAGTCCAATCATAATTCAAAATCAAGAGATTTAAATCAATATTAAATATTGGATTAGAATCCTTGATGAATACAAAAATCTTGATTCCTATTCCTATGGAAATCTTGATTCCTATTCTATAGGAACTCTTATAACCACTAAAGTCTATAAATACCCTCTTTGAGAAGACTTTAGGGATCATCAATCAAGAATAGATCTATCAATTCATGATCATCTTCAATCTCTTTGATCCTTTGGCAATTCAAGTACGCGAGAGAGCCTTGAAGTCTTTGGTGATCGTCTTCCTTTTTTCTCTTGGCTGGTCTTCTTTTTGGTGTCTGAAGTCTTCTATCGATCCTTTGGCAATTCAAGTACGCGAGACAGCCATGAAGTCTTTAGTGATCATCTTCTTTTCCTTATCTTGGAGAATTCAAGTTACGCACAGAGCCTTGAGTTCGGGAAAGACCGGAGAAGATTCTCTACAGTCGGCCGATATCTGCGAGAGAGAAGATTTCGACGTTCGATCGTCCAAAGGAGTTGCTTGACAGATCCCATTGCCACAGATCCCACACGATAAATTGTAAAAGAGAGAGATTGAAATATAAAATCCTCTCGTTTGTTCTCTTTTTCATCTTGTTCACTTTCATTGTAATCTAAGTTGTATTCAATGGGAGGAAGCAAAACTTTTGCGGCGAACACTTGGTTCTAAAACAAATATAAAAAAGACTAAAAACAAATTCTTGACTTTTTCTTTTTCTTTTTCATCTCTTTCCCTCTCCACTTTCTCAAATTTTTTTTAAATATGTTTCAAAATCAAACTGCTTGCCATCATTATCGTGATCCATATCATATTTATCATCAATGTCCATGGATAGGAAGTTCGTTAGGACTAGGTCATGATCAAATTCATACCATATTTCATGAACCTACGAGCACTTCCTATATACAAAATTACAATTATGAATGGATAAATCGTTCTGATTTTATATACAATCAAGAGCTATATCAAGAGCGTCATCTATCTGATCCTTTCTTTATAAACTATTCATCATCTTGTTCTTAATTCAATCATAAACAAGATATTTAATTGAACATATTAGATGAAAGATTAAAAAACTTAGAAGCGGAGTATGCATGTCATGAGAATCTACCTACAACCACTTCATATCTGCCATCAAATATGTACATAAATCCATCATATCCACCTTCAAATTTTACTTATGACCTCGAGATGAAATCATTCGAAGATAATAAGGAAGTTTATAATTATGAGACTGAGGAGCGAACACGTACAATAAAGGAAGGTATAGAATCTTCGCTAAAATCATCCTCTTAAACTATATCTTATATGGAAAATTTTCTCAAAATGATTTCGCATACTAAACTTTTTGAAAATCAACTATCTAAGTGTGTGAACATATCTAATTCTAACAAGCAATCACTTCAGTCAACTTTTAATGTTGATATGATTCAAAATAAGTTAAATAATTTCGTGCATGATAAGTCTATACTTAAACACTGTGATCAAGCTACTTTAGACTATTGTGAAAATAATTATGAAGAAATTTGTGATAAAGAGAAGATTTTGCTTGGTGATTTGCCTCATGATGAGTTTGCTAGTGACATATTATCATTTGATTCTTTTGATGAAAATTGTGGAGAAGTTTGTCAAGATGAATTTTTATCCTTTATAATGACTTGACTAATTATAAGTCCACTAGTATGGCATTTTCTTTTGAAAATTTTAATGACAGGATTGAAGAAAATTTGCATGACGAGCTCATAATACTAGAAGAATAGAAGAAAGCTCAAAAGAAGAGCTCATGGTACCTAATGATTTGAAATAGCCATCCAAAATCGAGCTCATAATTTCACAACATCAAGGTGAGTATGTTATTTCACATGTTGATAAAACCAAAATACTTACTGTTATGAAAGATACTCGTGGGTCGAATATGGAATATAAATGTACGATTTCTAACTTTAGAATTTTACCATGAATAAAAGAAAGAAGTGCAGGAATAAATTGAGAAAAACCAAAAACAAGATGGAGAGATTAAATGCAAAATTGACAAAAAGACTAAATTCATCCATATCAAAACATAAAAAGACACACTGTGAGAGTGGGAAGCGATCAAAAGGTCGTAACCTGTCTGAATTTTCTAGTAATTGTATAATATTTATATAATAGTTTTCTTATTTATTTTACCACCCTTGATTTGTGCATGAGGGCATACATGAGTTTAGGTGTGGGAGGAGTGGGTTAGGAAATTTATATGCTTTTCTAAGATTTTTATTTTTTTTCTAGGATTTTTTGTACGTTTCTTTATTTTACACTTTCGGTAGTTTTTTTAGGGTAACTAAAAAAAATCTGAAAAAAAAAAGTAAAAAAATTCTGAAAAAAAATCTTTAAAAAGTAAAAAAAAATCTGAAAAAAAGTAAAAAATACAAAATATTTTCTTCAATAAATCAACCTAATTACAAATAAAAGAATAAATTTAGATTTGAAATTTAATAGGAGAGTAGATTGGATGATACACTAAGAATTTTATGAAAAATATTAAAATTCAAAAAATAAACACCCCTAATAGTAATTTTGAGGTAAGTATACATCTATTTTTCACTTCACAATAGTTTATTAGGCTAAGAATAAAGATGATAACGATTGAGTAGCTTTCTCTCTCTAAGCAAGAAAAAAAAGAAAAAAAGTCTGGTATTAAGACAATAGTCTCATAAATGGAAAAAAAAAAAAGGAGTGAGCCTACTATTAAGGCAATAGCCTCAGAAATTAAAAAAAAAAGAAGAAGAAAAAAAGGGTAAGCCTGGTACTAAGACAATAGCCCCATAAATGAAATAATTGAGTATGATCTGAGTAATCAAGTATTTGCGCCTAAGCAAACGTGAATCTTCGCATGAAAGGTGAATTACTCATAAAAAAAGAAACAAGTAAAAAAAATATTTAGAGAGAAGAGATGAATCATGAGTTAAAGTTTGAGTTCAAATCCGAAATAAACGATCACACTTACATGTAGATGTATAGGAGCCGATGAATTATCTATTAGTGGGTATCGAAAAATACGATTTAAATTTTTTATTAAAATGATAAGTTTATTTGATATGAAACTTGACTTGAAAATTGATAATCGAAATACGTTCTTGAGTTTGTATATTAGTGAGATTAATTGAAAAAAATATCATAAAAAGAATGGCTTTTGCTTTTTTTGTATAAAATTTTTATTTTTCTTGATTATCGGTTATCCTTATTTTTCTTTTCTTTATTCCTTAATCTATTTTCTTTACGAATTTTGTAGGTATATTCACTACAAACCCTCATGAGACACAACTCGTCTACTAAGGTAATGTAGGGGTTTAATGGTTTGTTGCACGTGCTAAATGCAATCGCGATTCCTGTGAAAGTGAGTTAGGATTTTTCTTTTTTTTTAAGTCTAGGTTTTGCTCGAGGACTAGTAAAAAATAAGTGTGGGGGTGTGATTAGTATCATATTTTGCATTTTTTTCCTCCAATAATTTATCTATTTTTGTATATGAATAATTGTTACTCGGATATATTTAGCGTGGTTTTATAGGTAATAAATGATTCGCAAAGAAGAGAATAAAAAGATGCAAATTTGTCAAGGAGTATAGAAAGTCAATTTTGGTAAAGACAGAAACTCAAGTGCAACAGTAGAAACTTCAAGAGCATATTCAGCTAAGATAAAAATTAAACAGGAAATATTTGTGCAGGAGAAATTTATAGATCTCGGAATTATCTTTGAAACGAGTCCAAGAACAGCTCAATCTGAGTTTGGATGCAAAAATTATGGCTATTTTACTTAAGTGCTGCAGAATGAAAAATACGATCCAACGGGCTACGGGTGTGCTGAACTTAATTTCGGATTTTGGACCTGAAAGTTAGTATTTTATGCCATCTGATCTCAACCATTGGTTTCTAATACTTATGGATTGGATTAAGATTATATATCTTGAGATTAGTTTGTGTTAGATTAGTATTATATCGTTTATATTGAGTTTGAGTAGGAACAATATTGTGTTTTGGTTACCTCATGAATCCTTGTAATCAGGGAAAGGTTTTTAGTTGTAATTTTGTACTCTGTTTAATTAATAAAAATTAGGGTTTTGCCGAAGGGGTGACGGCCACCATACTGCACTCCAGAGGTGATGTCATTATTTTCAAGTTTTTTCTAGTAAGTAGAAATATTTTATTTGTTTTTTAGATAGATTTAATTGCTTTCTAGTTTAGATATTTAATAGCTTTCATAGAAAAATAGGTTTTTTAATGCTTTCTAATAATAAAAATATAATCTTTCTAATTAGTAACATGAGTAACTAATTTAGTTTAGCTCTAGGTTGTAGAAGAAATTAGCAATCAACCTTGTAATTATTTTTTATTATTTTCTTTCTAAAATAAAATAATAAAGATATGATTTTTCTATGAAAAGATTAAAATACAACAGCTCGTAGATTAATATTTTGATAGGTTATACTTGAGTTAAATTTCTTAATAGCCTATACTTAGTTTGAGTTTGGGGTTGTTTATCTTTATTTTTTTCTTAAAATTATCTAGATTTAGTTTGTTTTTGTACAAAGTAATCTTTAATGAGTTATACTTGCACACCACTTGATAGTTCATGCTTAGAATACTTTAAATAAATATTAAAACTAAAAAATCAATTTTTATGATAGGAAGAAGATAACAGAAGTACTACTTGGTTGTGAACTAATGGATTCTATATTTTAGGCTAATTAGAACAACTTGAATTCAACTTAGAATCTTTTGTTAGTCCGTTAGAATAATAGGATTAGGAAAAACTCAAAAACACCTTAGATTCTCGTGGGAATGACCTGTTTGTGCTACGACCGACACTGTGCGGTTGCAGTAGATTTTTCACATCAATCTTGACTGATCGTTAACAGGTTCTACTAGTTAGATCTCATCATCACATTAGAACCCACTTTTATTGTGAAAAGAAGCGATAAAATATAAATCCTCTCATTTGTTTTTATATTGTTCTTCTTTCATTGTAATCATTGTAATTAATGGAAAATAGTAAGATTTTTGCAGAGAACAATGAATTGGAGGAAAAGTATTCTTCATATCTTTGATGGTTGAATTCGACGACAAGAGTCTCAACTGCCTTTCCAATGAGTTTCACATCGGACTGCACCATCATATTCTCTGTTGTGAATAGAGAGACTCCCACTATGGTCGTCAATTCCTATACGTCTGAATTTGATGAACTTCCATTCATTGCATTGATAATTGAAATAATACAAATAAAAGAAAATTACACTTTTTAAAAAAAAGGGTTATAAGAATAGGGAAAGGAGATCACTCAATTTAAATTTTTAAATTTTGTGGGATCTAAAGCAGCGATGGAAGATGTCGTAGTCTCCCGTTGATGATATGAACATCTTTGCTCCAAGCTCCGGAGGAAGAAGACAAACGTCTAAAGACTTCTCTATTCACTTTTCTTTCACACTGTCTATTTTTCTCCATGTGTGCATAGATTTTTCTCTTCTTGTATCTGTCTCTGTTTTATAGACTAAGGGAATATAACTGTTCCGTCAAATCTCTCCGTAATCGGAGAGCGGATCGTGGAAGGTTACAACAAATCTACTAGATGGTTACAACAACTCCGTACATAGAGCGAAATACACGTAACGCACGAAGTGCCCTAGGCATGCGTGCAACGTTCACATGGGGTGCGTGCGCAATGCCCAGAGGACACATGAAGTGCCCAGAGGGCATGCGTGGCTCCTAGATCATGAGCAGTGGCACTAGGCACAAGCGCGGTGCGGCCTGGATGCAAGCACGGTGGGACCTGAGCGCGGTGAGCGTAGTGCCCACTTGGGTGCGCACGGTTTCTCACTCACCTGGTTACATGTGTGCGCCTAGGTTGCACGCACCTGGGCGTATGCACCTAGCTCTCCTCTCTCAGCTGATTATTCTATTTTTTTGTAGTGCCTACTGTATCACAAGAAAGATATATAGAGAAGTTATTGGAAAAATTTTAAATGCAAAATCCAAAGCCAGTCACCACTCTGTTCACTGGACATTTTTAACTAAGTTCTGAACAATGCTTGACAACTAAAGAATAAAAAGAATAAATGAAGATGATTCCCTATGTATCTGCAATTGGGAGTCTAATGTTTGCTATGATCTGCACTAAACCAGACATTGCCCATGTCGTTGGGGTCGTTAGTCGATTCTTATCAAATCTAGGAAAAGTGCACTAGGCAGCGGTGAAATGGATTCTCTGATATCTTCGAGGCACGTCCAAATTATGTTTATGCTATGGACAAGGCAAACCGCAACTAGATAGATACATAGATACAGATATAGCTAGAGATCTAGACTCTCAGAAGTCCACTTTAGATTATATAATGACTTTTTTAGGGGGGACAGTATCTTGGAAATCTAAATTACAAAAGTCTGTGCCTCTATCAATAACTGTGGTGAGTATATTGTTGCAATGGAGGCATCCAAAAATTTTCTCTGGATGAAGAATTTATTGAAAGAGTTAGGACTTACTCAATATAAATGCTCACATTACTATGATAATCAAAGTGTCATTAATTTAGCGAAGAATCCCACTTACCATTTTCGGGCCAAACATATTGATATGTGATATCACTGGATACGAGATGTGCTAGAGTCCGAGTTGCTACAGTTCAAGAAGATCCATATAGACAATAATGGTTCGGATATGATGACAAAATCTCTTCCTATGAAGAAGCTAGAAGCTTGTCGAAAGAAAGTATGATTGGTTGTGTCTCCCACCTGGTCAGCAAGGGGAGATTTGTTGGAGTTCCCTCCCAATGAGATCTAAACTCCTATGAATAATAATAATGGAAGTGGAAAGTTCATATCAGAAGATGTAAAGTCATATTGGAAGATGTAAAACAACACAGGAAAATGAAAGATATTAGGGAGTTTGAAAGTTGCTTTGGAAATTTGTAAAAGCAATTGATGCAATGCATTGGGGCTATATGAAGGGCCCTATGGATTGAAGCAAAAGGCAAGTAAGAAATAAAAAGAGCTTGATAGAAAAAAGAAGGTGAGAAATCTAGAATTTCTGTCCAGCAGGAAGTTTCAACCTTGATAGAAGGGCAAATATTACCCGATCGAGACAAAATCTTATTGTTATTCTTAAGGTGCTGAGGTCCACATCTAACGGATGGATCATCGATTTAGGCTCTGTTCTATTTTTTGTTATCTACCTATCTCAGTGAGTTTGTTTCATGTTATCCACTCTTTTTAGTGAAATATATTATTGATTGTTGAAAAATTGATATTCCTCTAGTGATAAATAGAGGTGATCCTTTATAACCCCATTAGTTGAAAGTAGTGGAAGATTAGATCTGGACTAGATCCCATAGTTTTTCCCTTTAGTGGATTTTTGTTGTAAAAATCTTGTCTCATTTACTTTTTTGCCATTTCTTATTCTTCGTTTTATCATATACAAAAGTGGAAAAGTTATTCTGCAACTTGAATAGGTTTTACTGAAAATAAGATGTGTACAAGGGAAAGCACTCACATGAACCCATAAGAGAGAGATATTTATAACCTAAGAATCAAATAAAGTTCATAAGCAGAACTGTAATATCTATTCTTGTAGTGGGGATTCTCTAGTTGTACTAGGACTGTTTCTCGCATTGGATCTGTGAGAATAACTAATGAAGTAGGAATTCTTTTTTTATCCATTTCATTTCATGTACATAAAGATTTACAGTTCGCATTAAACTATTTTTCTAGGGCTTGTTTTTTTTGACCAAAACGGCAGGTGAAAAAGACCCTCCGTATTCCATTAGCAAGTAGATAATAGAACTACAATAAGGTTTGGGTCAGGTGAATTCTCATATAGAAGAAGTACATAGGTGAAATAACAAATAAAAACTAAAATAAAGAGTACATAAGGGACAAAGTCCTCCTCACAAAAACAACGAAAGCAACAATGATATCCCCAAGTAGTAGCTTCTTATCAGGTCTGGTCCGGGGATAGAAGAGGATCTCCCGAGTCTTCTCCTGATGTCCCTTCTGAAATTTGAACGTGCTCCTCATCCGAAGATATTTCTGCCCAAAGAATAACATCATGAGTAATCATGCGAATACAAGTAAGTGGAAAATGTGCTGCAGAATTAAATATTCTATTATTTCTTTCTCTCCATACATTCCAGCACAGAGCCGCTAATAGTGTCCTAGCTAACTGTGTCGGCTTGCCATTAACATCAATTTTACTTCTCAAGTTGATGCAGATGTCTGCGTTAATGATAATCCTAAATTTTTTGGCACAGCTAGTCCATAAATCCCTAGTAAAGTGGCAGTTCAATAGTAGATGAGAGGTGGATTCTCCATCTCTATTACAGAGTACACAGACATTCGGACCTATCCATCCCCTTTTTTGTAAGAGTGGCTACGTGAGTAGGGCTTCCTTCATGGCTAACCATAGAAATACCCTTACTTTGTGGGCAAACAATCTTCCAAATCCAAAATGTGTCAGGGAAAATAACTCCACTATCCACAAACTGATTATATATAGACTTGACAGAGAAATTCCCATCTCTGGACCATCTCCAGTGGGGTTGGTCGTCTAACATGTGATTAGGCCTGACGTTATCAAAGAGTTGTCTCAATTCCCGAAGTTGTGTTCTTTCCTGAGTAGAAATAGCATGGCGGAGGTTCAAGTTCCATCTGGAGCGACCCCAAACTTTATATACCTTAGCCTCCTTATTCCTGGATAAATGGTATGCTTGGGGAAATAAAATTTTTAAAGGTACTTGTGCGCACTATCTATCATGCCAGAATTCAATATTGTGTCCATTGCCCAATTTAAACTCCAGACTCGGCCAGGCGATGCGTCTGGCCAAAATCATACCTTTCCAGAATCTAGACGAGACGTTTCGGGGTCCTGTGAGTCAGATACCATTCCGAGAATAATATTTCGTGGTCACAAGTTTCTGAAAAGAGCCATGGGAGTGTGAGAATACATGCCACCACCATTTTGCCATTAGAGAAAAATTGAAGGTTTTAAGATCAAGAACTTCAAGTCATCCAGCCTTTTTTGGTCTACATATATGTCCCCAAGAGATCAAGTGGTACTTTTTAGAATCAGACACGTCATTCAGTAGAAAATTTCTCCTGATACGGTCTATTTTGTTTCTCACCCAACAGGGTAATATAAAAAACGACATATAATACAGGGGTAGAGAAGATAAGACCGAATTCAACAACACAACCCTTCCTCCTAGAGAAAGTAAATTACTTCTCCATCCTTCTAGTTTCTTTTCGAAGGAGTCAAGTAAGGGGTTTCAATCCTGTCTGGAGAGTTTACCTGGTTTAATATGGATGCCTAGGTATTTGATCGAGAACGTAGCCTCTTTACATTTGAAAATGTCTAGAATAAGGCTAAGAGAAAAATTTTTTTGTCCTAAACATATAAGAGAGCTTTTGGAGAAATTAATCCTCAATCCAAACCAAGCCTGAAAGCAACAGATTAGCCACTTGACATGTATGGCCTCTCTTATATTACCCCTACCAAACATGAGTGTATCATCAGCATATTGTAGATTAGTGACATTGAAGGACGGGGACCCTGGTAGACCATGAATAAGATTTGCTCTCTCTAACTTTCTGTACATAGTATTCAAACCGTCGGCAACCAGAACAAAGAGTAGTGGGGAAAGAGGATCACCCTGTCGAAGGCCCCGTCTTATTAGTATTTCTTTGGTGGCTTCGCCATTGATTAAAACTTGTGTTTTGGCTGAAAAAAGCCATTTTTCTACCCGCAGAATCCACCTTTCACCAAAGCCGCGTAGGCATAAAATTTCCAATAAGCAGTCCTAATCTATCATGTCATATGCTTTTTCAAAGTCTAGTTTCAATAGGTAACCTCCCGATCCGGTCTTCTTGACCTGATAGATCACTTCATAGGTCGTCGCTACGCCCTCCAAAATGTTCCTACCCGTAATAAAGCCTGTCTGGTAGTCACCTATCAGCTCCTGCAGTTTAGGTGCTATACGGTTGGCTAACATCTTGGCAACGATTTTGAGTGAGCAATTAAGTAAAGCAATTGGCCTATAATCTCCAATATGTTCCGCATGCTCCTTCTTGGGGATTTTTCTAGGGCTTGTTTGCTTTCACTAAAAGACAGTACTGTGACAAGTAAAATTTCCTACTGTAAACTTGTTTTTAGTGACGAAATCTTAAATCGGCACAAAAATTTATTGTGTGAACTGCATAGCAACGGTTAATTATAATTGAAGTTGTCACTGCAAAGTTTCAATGACGAGTCTCACAGTTCCAGTGATAATTTTTGTTGTTATTGGATCCCTATCCCCTTGCAGTATATACTGAAAATTGCACTCATCCTCAAGGACAATAGAAATTTAAATGGAAATGCATGGAAAGCGCACGGTAAAATATCAATGCTGCCATCTTCCTTTCATCAAAATTCCTTTTTATATAACAACTGTCTAAATATAGAGAGATGCAAAGAAAATACAGAGATTGTTAAAGAATCAAAGAGAATAATACAAGAAGAGAGAGCAGTAGAAACACAACTGTCTAAATCAAAGAGAATAATACAAGAAGAGAGAACAGTAGAAATCTATGGGCCTAAAATAAAACTGAGAATCAATCTGATCCACAAGTTTTAAACTGTTAGATTAAGCCCCTAATTTTGTATTTAAATCTATAAAAAAATTTCTGTCCTATTCGATGTGAAATTATAGAACAACTAATAATATTTGCTACTTCTGAAGAAATAATTGTTGTAAGGGAATAATCATATGGAAACATACACACCAAACCATAACAGAAGAACTATGCTACATATACATACATACATACGTAATAGATTTTCATGATTTATTTGTCGTTGCTCCCACTATTGGTCTGAAGGACATGGCCTACACCTGGGCTGTGACCTGGTGTTGAGGGTCGAGTATCATCGAGTGTTACCATCGACTTGTCATGGGCCAATGATTGCATCATCGATCCCTTCACATGTCTTTCGACTTGCAATTGGCATTCCTTGCACAACTTGTTCGTGTCCCCTCCAAACGTTCTTGCTTCAGATGAGAGGGCCTCACCAGCAAGGATAAGCACCACAAGTAGAGCACATGTACGCCTAGAGCTTGTGCCAGCCATGTTTAGTGTGAGAGAAGAGATGGATATGAGGTTTTTGAGGAATTACAACGAAACAAGAAGGATCAAGGGAGATTAGCTAGCTATCTGGCACTCTTCTCTAGTTGGTTTGTAATGGCTATTTAAAGACATCCAACCAGCTATTAGGCGATTAATTAACATGCGGGATATAAAGATTCCCAAGTTATGTGATGGTTCAGAATTTTCCAATGAATACTCAGTTGAAAAAGTTTGGCATATATAATCTGCAGAAAGGTCGAGGGTCCTACAGACACAACTTAAATGTATGGACCGTGCAGCCCAACTCAAATGTATGGCCCGTGCAGCCTTCACAATACCATTCTTTCATGCCCCTTTTTCTTTGACGAAGTTTCTTTCATGTCACTTTTCTTCGACAGTTTGTGTTGCCAAAAGATCTTGGAGGATTCGAGTTTTCAACCTAAACATCTTTAGCTGATTAAATTGTCAAATTTAACGTTTCTCTTTTAAAATACAGTTTCTCCATTCATATTTGGTGATATAACTGTGTAAGTACATGCACAAGTCACAGGAACAGTGGTTACATCTTGTAACGGGTAAAATCTCCCCCATTTGAGTGTTTCTTCTTTATACAACGATGGGCATAAAATTGGTTAGCTGTCGGATCTAAATCTTGCGTCCAGATAAAAGAATCAATGTTATAGGTGAGAAAAAGAAACTATTTGACTTAAAAACTTTATCTTGGCAGCAAGATAATATATAGAATTGCAAACGAGAGTTTTTGCATTACAGTGGGAGAGGACAGCCCATGGCGCAATCACGAGCATCGACCCATAAAAAATGGATGAATATGACATTTGTTGGTAAGTGTAAAATAAGGTAGGATACTTTGAGATATTTTCAATATATGGTCAGATGAATTTGGAATCGTTTCAGGCTTAATTAACTCACACATAGATATAGTAGCATAATTAATAGGAAAACGAGATCTCAATTGAAAGAGTTGCCAATAAGAATATTCTTGAGATTTTAAAAGTAATTGTTTTAAGTATTTAACGACTCACGTATGATAAATTCTGTATGGGACAGGCTCTACTTAAAATTGAAACTTCTCTTAAACATAGAAGTGAGAACTGAAAGATTAATCGACATAAAAACTGACGGTTCCTTCTTTTTAAAGGTAAATGGACGGTTCCTAGAAAGCAAGAGGTAGTGCTTGCATATCAAGTGTATCTCGACAAAATGTCATGTGGAAGACAAAATTAGTTTAGACCGACTGTTTGCTTTGACACCCTTTGGACCTCATTTCTGAAAATAGCGAATTGCATCCTTTCATCCTGTACTCGTATGAATTCTTAATAATCACAGTCAATCTTTGTACCTCCGGACCTCATTTTCTGTCTTTTGTGATTGGGAGGAGTTCATCCAATTTGCTTGTGACAAATTATTAAGGTTGAACAGAGCAACCTCGCCAAAAACAGGTAGTACTTCAAGCATCTATATGTTATTTTGCAACCATTCTTTATCTGGACGGTTCTTGTGAATGCTAGTGCATGTGGCTGACAAGGTTTATACAGCAATTATACTCAAATTCTTGATCGCAGAATTGATGCTCGACCAACATTTGTGGATGATTGGAGCATAGATCGCAGAATTGATGCTCAACGAAGTTGATCCAGAAGTCGAATCCTATATTTTTCAGTATTCTGGATATAGAGCTATACGTAGATTGGGCAAGATCCACTGTTTGAAGCAGATTTTGTATAGATCAGCTATGATCAATAGTGATAGAGGGGCTGACATTGACCAAGATGGTCGATGGTTGGCTGATTGTACAATTCATGGTGATATATACAGTTGCTTTAAAACATGGAGTAGCACTTGGTAATGTATAATTTTCTATATTTGTTTCTCAAGATGGTCATGGTTTTTGGATCAAGGATGAATATGGTGTAGCGATCTCTTTTGTCTAGTGCTTGACATGGGAAGTGATTATGTGTGCTAAGTGGTCCTAGTGTTTTGTCCGAGGTGGACATAGTGTAGCCATTATGAACGTTCGGCAAAAAGCATTGTGTGATAGTCTTTAATGCTCAATGGAGCATGGTTTAGTGATTATGAGTATTTCGTGAAGAGCATGATCGTGTAGTAATCGTGAGTGTTCAATTGAGTACGGTTTAGTGATTATGAGTGCTCAAGTATGGAGACGATGATAATTCTACGAGTTGTTCTGGATAAGCGGAGCATAATGCATGTATAGTGGATGTCTGCAAAGTGGATAGCGAGAAGAACAGAATTTTTTCAAGATGCATAGTTTATCGGATACAAGTGAAAGTGAAAATTGTTGTGTTTGTGTCTCACATTCTCTAAATATCTAGATGTGATCAAATGATCATGGGAAGTCCCAGTTGGATTTAAATCAAATAATTGATATTATAATTGGTTTGGAACACCAATTAAATGATGATAATACTATCCTAATAAGGTTGAATACTAGCACTATATATATTTCTTGTATGTGAGATAAGAGATGGGAGCAATTACAATGAGATGTGAGAGATCGATAGAGAAATAGTTGGATCTCTTCGTATAATATTTGTTTGTCATAATGGATATTTTTGTTGTTGCTCTGTAAACGTAGGTCGAAGTTGGTCAATTGAACAAGATAGATCTTTTATGCTCTTCTTGTGCTCGTTATTTTCTTATCTTGATGATCTCGATCTGTGGTTTCGATCCCCAACAACCTTATGTATGTATCTATGACAATCCGAAGGAGATATCGCTAGTCCTCCTCATGAATCCCAAGGATAATCACACTCTCTCTGTTTGTTTCCTTCTACTCTGGGTGCATGTCTTTGGATGTGCTTCTATTCTCCTCCTTACTCTTATGACTTTAGATGACTTTATTTATAGAAATTTTAATTTTAAAGCACTTAGAAATCCTAACACTACTAATTAGTATTATAATATTCTCTCATAAAATTATAAACATAATTATTATATCATTAAAAATCTCAATCTAATTTGTACTGAGACTCCTGACTGCACTTGGATTTCCGACTCTGCTTGAGATCAAAGCGCATCTCAAAACATAGCATCGTCCCTCTGTGCTGTACATAAATATTAAAGTAGAGTGAGCAACTTACTTTTTGGAGAGTCCAGTTGTCCTAAAAATCTAGTCTAAGTAACAAGATTCACCTTAACTTGTCAGTCCCTAACTCAATCATGCATCCCATGACATGGGTGCCAACTTTCTTTTCTTTCCCACCCAGAGAGAGAGAGAGAGAGAGAGAGAGCCTGTGCACTTCTGGCATCCGCAACTGGAAGGCTGTAGACCGTCCAAAATCAGTTGCTTCTCCTATTCGGGACATTACAATAATGAGCATGTAACAGTAGAAAGATTCCCCGGGCATTCCATGCCACCACCTTAAATAGTCATCGAGCAACAAGAGTGGGATGTCCATCTTTGTTTCTCTTCTCTTCACTTGAAACGATTCAAGTCTTCGATGGCTATGAGCAAGTCATTCCACACGTGTGTTCTCCTCATCCTGTTACTTCATGCGATTCAAACTTTCTCGGCTCATGGAAGGCTCCTAACAGAAGTGAAGAGTGCTACTAGTGTCGGTCGTGGTCAAGGTACCGCTGATTGCTTAACCATCCCACCTCCTGGTAATGTGCAACAGCGTGCACTTAAGGCCGTCAGCAAAGATCAACGGCCTACCATCCCAGGCGGCAGCCCCGGTGTCGGCCATTCCATCCACAACAAAGTGTAGCTAATCTTTATGTTATTTTCCTTCTTCGAGTCATTCTTCTGTACTTTGATTATCTAAAGATTTCATTGTTGCTTTGAGAGGCAATGCCAAAGATCATTTTTATATATGAAGTAATATGATTTAAACAAATAATAATTAATAATGTATGATGATGTGAACATTTTGTGGAATATATTTAACATTTGAGTTTGAGTCCATGTCAGAAATATTTGTCAACATTTTTCACAGATTTTTTTTTTTTTTTTTTTTTTTTTTTTTCTGTTTTTCATATTGCCAAATCAAATTGGGGAATATATATATTTTAACTCGATATAAACAAATATCGGTGAAGCTGAAATTTTTGCAGAACTACATGAATTCACTAAATATGTAAAACACAGATTATTACATTTACTTTATGACATAACTTTTTGATGATGGAAGATATCGAAACAACTTCTAGTATTAGTATCATTTGATTGCTCTCGATAGTTTTTATCAAAAAGGTGCAAAAGACGGAAAGTGCATGTTTGGCCCGTATGTAAGTCCACCGTCTTATGGGCCCTTCCAAGTCTGTTTTGTGGCCCCGGCTTTGGACGTTTAGATCTTGTCCCTTGAGCCTAACAAATTTCTCAGATAATTAAACACATTTTATAGAGAAAATCATTAATGCATAAAACTTTCAACAAACATACTCCATAGTATATAAACTGTCATGTCCTGTTCCGATAAAGCCTCTGGCAGGATAACAATAATTAAAATAGTTTATAATTAGTCACGAATTAACTACAAGAAAATAGGTTTTTTGTGAACACAAAAGTCGTCACTGAACGTTTTCAACTTGTCACTGAAAATATTCAGTGACGAGTTTAGTGATGACTAAGTGTTGTATCTTATGTGGCTATCACTGAAAGTTTTTATAACAACTTCTAGTGTCCGTCACTGAAAATTATAACCATATATTTCTCATAGAAGACAAGGACGGAATCAGTATCAGAAAAAAGGATATGATACATAATAAGATAAGGAAGCAAGGACATGTTAATAGATATTGCTTACATGTATGTGGCAGAATTCTAAAGTCATGGGTCAAATAATAAAAATAATGGCTGCTCTGATACTACTTATGACACTCTAAATCATATTGGTAGGCTTGATTGTGTGTCCTAATAATGGAAAGGATGTCACCGATGAGCACTCTAAATAATGGAGTGCACAAGGCTATTTTTCTCTATTTTCAGACAATCACAGGTAAGAAAATATGAAAGTGCACAAATATGAGATATATCCTACAGGTTTGAATTATCTGTCACAACATCACATGCACGAATATAGCAATATTCAAAAATATGTATATAGAATTGATAAGTAATGCGTATACCCAAAGGTTACTCAAGCAGAGTTATACATAGTACTAGAACTAAATATATATAAAAATATCCAAATATCATGAACAGAACTGGAAAGTAGGATACAATATGTACGTATATGCCAAAATGATAAATACACAAATAGGATAAAAATCCTACAAGGTGTTACCTATTGGCGCTCGACCTACTCGTATGGATCCTTAATGAGTGGATCCTCCTCATGTATTATCACTATCTCAGCTGGTTGACCTAGAGTGTGAATCTCAATAAAAATACAAATCTAAACTCGTGCAATTTAATGGGAGCTATATAAGGATATGTATGGGGTATACTAATAAGAAACAATATAAACAAGATATATGTATGAATCTTAAAGTATACTAAATATAACATGATTCGTGATGTACATGACATATATAGTATAACGTGATCAAGTAAAAAGGTATTATGCCAAATATAATAAGAATCCTGTGATACATGGTATACATTGGTTAATTACAGTCAGACCCCCTGTAGTATTGGGTGCGTGTCACTTAACACCCCTGAAGTTTGAAACTCTCAAAAAACCCCCTGAACTTAGTTATTTTCACTCTCATTTTTTACTAAAGTGTACTCTTGTCTCTCAAATTCCTATTCTACCCTCATCCCTCCTTTTAACCAACAATAGGAATTTGAGAAATAAGGATAGAATAGGAATTTTAAGGGACAAGAGTGCACTTTAATAGAAAAGGAGAGTGAAAATAACTAAGTCGAGAGGGTTTTTTGAGAGTTTCAAACTTCAGGGGTGTTAAGTGACACATCCCCAATACTACAGGGGGTCTGACTGTAATTAACCCTACATTATATAATATGAACCATGAAGCAATTGGTATATGTAGTCTAACATGATCAAACAATATGATTAAGTAACATTATATGTAAAATATAACATGAATTATACACATAGTATATATATAATATGATATGATAAGGTAAAAGGATGCACTATCTATTTTATTAATTTGGAACTGAATGATAAGAGTATTCACATATTCTAGGAGTGTACCGTACATACGCGGTATCACGGTCCTAACCTAGCCATCATATACTGGATCGCTGCTAGGCAAACTGAATATCCCGTATATACTTGGGATCATGACCCGGTCTCTAAATGAGCCGGTAGTACTAAGTACAACCAAGAAATTAATAGTGCTAATACACAAATTGGTAGATGCATTCCAAATAAGATAAGAAAATTTTCACAATATGTATTTCATTCTACCATTCATTTTTTCCATACCCACATTGCAATAAATGCTAAATATAAATGTGATAAATATAATAAGGGCATATGTATCAATCGCTAGGTAAAAATGAAATGACACACACGTAAACACTGATAAGTACAAGAGTAATACGAGCATGTGCAAGACTTACAGGACAAGAGTAATACTGGTAGATACGAGAGTTACATGACAAAAGTAATACTGTTAGATACAAGAGTTATACGACATGTTCACATGTGTGACGTATTATTTCCAAGTAAGAATGACATGTACAAATAATAACAAGTATAACTAAATATGTGTGTATACATATCATCTTACTAGTCAAGTGATATATGCATATGACATGTGTGCCAAACATGAGCTATAACATGTCTAAAACTCACCTTATACAGGGGATAATAAGAGTGATTTAATATGTATACATGTGTGTCATATCGTAAGTTAAGTGAGACATGCACGGACATAACATTTATTCTTATATTGCTGCAGTTCGGCACACAATCAAATTTTCAAGACTTGTTTGATTAGAGCAAAATAGAATTAGAAGTTAAAATTTTATATAGTTATAGAAAATTTAATTTTCATTCAAATTAATCATAAATAAACTTAAATTGAATTTCTAACGAAAATTTATGATTTTTTAACTGCGGACATGCTACTACTGCTACGGACCTGATATAGCTGAGACTTCCATGTTATTTTTAACCAAGATAACATTAAATTTAGAGCATAAAATCTTGATTAGTTCTAGATAATTAATTAGCTTTCTAATGAAACTTGAGTGATCTCAATTGGAGTTCTAGAGTAAAATTTGTGCCCATTTTACCATATACATGGTGTTGTTGAACTGCGAACCTAGTACAATAGCAAGTAATAAACTTCTATGCTATTTTTGCATAGGAAACTAACTAAATTAGAATCCACTGTAGTTGGATGAATTATAAATTAATAAATTATCTTTCTAATGGTACTAGAATGAGATCAATTAGAGTTAAAATACAAAAGTTATGACAGTTCTAATATAGACTATTGTGTATGTCTATGCAGTGACACCGTTTGGGCATACGTAACATGCATGATGTGACACATACAATGAAACTCAACATAAGTATAAGTTATAGCATGTGTAATCTTAATTGAGTTAATAATACTTTTGATATCACATTTGAGGAGATTTAATCAAGAAATCATGGATATAAAAGATTTGAGAGTGTATTTTTGCTTCTAGTTGAATCTGAATCGGAAATTAACCGATATTGATGTGATTGCTTCTCAAAAGTAGAGAAAAACGCTTTTCCATGTTGGTGGACAAGTTTAGAGATGATTTGAAAAAGGAAAACTCAAGAACAAGCTAACATGGCTATTTTGTGGATTTTTCAGTTCACTCTCAGGTTGAATATTTAGCAATTTATTTGAGAAAATTGGAGACAAAATTAGGTTGGAAGTCTATAGTGAAAATGAAGAGGAGAATGAGAAAAAGAAGTTTGATTTTTTTTCATATTTTTCTGAATTTATTTCAGGGGTCAACCATTGGTAGAAGATGATTATAGTGCTATATTAAAACCCTTAAATTTTATCTGAATTATAAGATTGCTATTGAGTCAAATTCCTATTCAAATTTGGTCAAGGATAGCTGCTAGACTTCTAGAGATAAATTTGGAGTTGGTAAAATGTTAAAATTAGAATTCTAGATTTAATTTGATTATTTTAACGGGTATTTGCCCGAAAATCGACCGATCCGGAATAATTTACGAAAAATATGCAAAAATCTAAAATAACAAGATAAGAGGCTCCCGCTATGTAAAATTCAAAATTGAGAATTAGATTAAAAAACATAGCTCAATTTACTCAGTATTCACCTATATCAGTATCCGTGCTCGCGAGCTGATAAGTATGATACAAAATAAACTGATACAAGAGTTAAAGATTAGAGTCGTAATATAAGACCTACTACTCTCGGGCCTAGACCTACCGTAGACCTACCAGTTGGAAGTTAGGAGTTTCCAGTCCTATGTTCAGTCAATCATATCAATAAAAATACGATCTCTTTACACTTTTCGTGGATAATCTCTATATTAAGACATTAATAATATGAGCCCAAACAATAATAACGATGTTAAACAAGACCAAATCCATAATCTATCAAGACCTATATTTTTCATGATTTTTTGCAAAATAGCAAATCTAAAATTAACACAATGAATTTTATCATAATGAAAACAATATGAGTAGTAGATTGAAACTTAAAATCCTAATACATACCATATTTTGAGTGAGGTATGGACTTACGTGGATTGGATGATGAGAAATCACGGTTACGAATGTCAAGTGGTTTTGAAAAGTGTTGATCTTTAATCTGGGCTGATCCATTTTCTTCTTCTTTCTTCTCTCTTATTCCTTTTTTTTTCCTCTATTTTCATTGCATTGAAGAGGGCTACGGCGGTTTGTTTCTCTCATTTTAAAGGATTATGAAAAACCTATTTGATTTGATTATCTAAGTGAAAGGAAAGTTTAATTGGTTACGGAATTCTAATTCAAGTTGAATTGGTCAATTAGATAAGATATTGAATCACTTAAATTTATAGAATCTATTTTATAATCTCAACTAATTTTCTAGTCTAGTTGGTTGGTTTGGGTTGGCTTCTAAGAGGTTAATGGTTTAGAATCATGGTCAAACCTAATCAATCCAAGCTATTAATTTAATCTTTTTTCTAAGAAAATACTTTTAAATAAAAAATACTTTTCTCAATAATTTTGAAAATCACCAAGGGAAGTGGGAATTATAGCATGAGATTATAAGCACATACAAATTCTAATAATTTCAATGAATGAACATAACCCCATAAGGAAGCAACTTTTCTTCCTTATGGCTATCTTATTCCTGACGTAGAGCTTAATAGAATGACAATAATTCTTTCCGAGTTTTCTTCCTCATGTTTTCTCCAATTCAAGGGGCTTTCGAGTTTTTTCAAGATTAATGATTTCTCTATGACATTCCTTTTGTGTGGTTCCACTTCTTATTGCTTGACTAATAACGGCTTTTAGGAGACGGTAAATTAAATATAGACGACTACGAAATACCTTTTTGCCTATATAACAAATGACGAGAAACTTAAGGAGATATTATATCGTGGTAATAAAAAGACTGGTAAGAAACTAGTTTATTAATAATGCATGCAGGATATTCCGTTTCAGGTAATCAGGATTTGTCGGCAATATTAACCCCTCGCCGAAAAGGGCTTCTAAGTTTATAATGCATGCAGGATATTCTATATGACTTTTGGTAAATTTTTTGGGTCGTAACTGCTATGATGAAAGTGCAAGAACTAAAGAAGACTAAAAGTGGACAAAACCCTTAGATATTTGCAGTATATCCTAATTTTATGGGATATTCTGTACTCATAAGACCCATCCAGCAGGATAGTGGCTTGTACCTAAGTGCCTTGAACTGGCCACTATCCTAGCCTGTAGGAGCATCTCCTAGCTTATGGTAGGTCTTTTCATGTTTCTTCTACTGATCTGGCCACCTTTCTTCCAGTCAATAGACATGGCAACTTTCAAGAGTCCCATGTCTCTGGGGAACTCTCAAGTCATATTTCCACTAACATGCAGAAATGGGATCATGGTCCAATTAATAAACTCAACTATTAGCGATGCTGCCGGAATTTGAAAGTATCTCCACCAGAGATCCTAGATTTTGTGGGCTAAAGGCAACTAAAGGAAAATCTATAAAAATATATATTATAATATAAGACAATAACATGTTGACTTGCTCAAAGTAGATGTGTCAGCATCATGCCAGAGCATTAGTGGCTGAGCATGGTACTATGTAGAGATTTAACATAAGAAAATTCAATTGTATCTATATTTTTTCTTTGGTCCAGAATATTTTTTATATTGCCAACTATTATTAAAAGTCTTCCCAATCTTCCAAAACGATTCTTTCAGATAAAAACAATTGCTGGCTTCCATTTTAAAGATATTCTCCCCTATTTTACTATTCTTTTGAGTCAAAATCGGTTGTACTATGGAGAGCTTTGTGATGATTCATGTTGTATTCGAACTGTCTCATAATTTTTTTTTTCCCAATCTGATAGCGTAGATAACACTCGGAATCTTACTTAGTTACATTAGTGGAGAGGATAGTGCAGGTTGTGCAATATAGTTGAGCAAATATCCCTGTTGGTTCAGGAGATTATCTTTGAAAAAAATAAATAAAAGAAGAGCTATGTGGTTACATGTAATAGTTCTAGTCTCGGAGATCATCAGAATTTGGTGGAAATTTAAGAGCAAATTTCTCTATAATTTGTCCTTTTTATTGTGCTCCAAGGTTAAATATTCAGAATGAACATTGGTTGTTGGCATGATAGGATGATATTTTTGAAAATTTAAAATATATATATATATATATATATATATATATATATATATATATATATATATATATATATATATATATAGTTTTGGCCTTTTCTTACTAAATTCCTCATCTTTAATATCAAATTTTGCACTTTATTCTTACTATTTTCCTTTTTCAGGAAACTTTATTCCAATTACTTTTTTCGTTCGAAAGGTATGTCTAACTACTTCTCAAACTAGTTAAACATATTGATGATTATGTCCCATTAGCTTCCCTTAATCAAGCTCTGGTATCAAGAAAGCAAATATTGCCTTTGTCTGAAAAGTCACTCAACCACAACCTCTAATCAAAAGATCCCAAAATAACTAGTTTCTTAAGCCTCTGCTGGCTACCATTCTAGTTTGTCGACCATAGTCGCAATTGTCCTCTACCCGGAACCATCCAATGAGAGCAATAAAAGGAAATCAAGCAAAAATAAATAGGAAAAATAACAAGAACCATCCAATGAGAGCAATAAAAGGAAATCAAGCAAAAATAAACAGGAAAAATAACAAGAACCATCCAAGCAGAAGTGCATTTTATTCATAGTGGAAATTAAAGGACAAGAATCCCTATCTTTAGGGCATGTGAATTGTGGGACTCTCGGTGGTTATAGTTGAATGAGTTTCGTACATATTGTTCAACCTTTCTTTTACAAATTTTGTTCAAGTCACAATATAGCACGGTGGTAATGAAAGTCTTAAATCCATTTTTAATGCAACCCTTCCCTTTCTTCACTGTTACTGAATGTTAGTATTTCATTAAACTTTATGTTTCCTTTTCTGTTCTTCCTCCCTGCTCATAAAATAGGAGTCCGAGGACCTATTAGATTATGTAGCATTGTAGTGTTGTTATAAATTTTGGTCCATGCATGATCAAGACAGAAGCTCACACAATACATAGTGCACGAGGCCATGTAATCTCTTCCAATTCTTTTGATGATAATTCCAATCTCACTGCTGCAATTAGTCTTAAAAGTGGTAAAGTATTAGATGACTGACATCGAAAACTGCTGAGAAACAAACGAAGGCAAGTGATGATTCTATGAAGACAATAATACTACTGATCAGACTTTACCCACTTTTTAAGCCTGTTGTACCATATCCTCGATGCTTGAAAAAAAATAAGAATTTAAATGCTTCTTATTCTGAATTTCTGAATATTTTAAACAGGTATAGATCAACATTCCTTTGCTGGGTGATAAAGCAATCCCTAAAAACAACTGAGAATAGCCTCCAAAATATCAATCCATAAAAAAAAAGAAAATTAGACATGTTCATTCTTAGAACATGTCAGCCTTTACATTTACATGAGGTTTATAAGAGATTTTAGTAATATTGTTAGATATTTATCTCATGTTCTTGTTCATGATATGCAGTATAAGTGAATACAGTCATGACTGACTGTGTTCGACACGCTGAAAGAGATGCTCATCTTAGCACTGATCATGCAACCTCCAAATTAGTCTCTCTGGTTCAAAATATTACGTGATATAAGTGATTATGTGATTCGAGTGATACTGGTACAACACTGTAATAAGAAGCCATTTGTTGTCTACTATGCCAACATGGCATTCAGTGATGCGTACATGAACTATACAAGTACAAAAATGAGCTTCTTGCAGTACTTTTTGCATTAGATTCTTATATCCTAGGCTCACATGTTGTCTTTACAAATCACTCATCGTAGAAATATCTGCTTTTAAAAGGATGCCAAATTATGCTTGATCAGGTGGATATTGCCTATTAATGAATTTGATCTGAAAGTAAAGGTTAAAAAAGAAGTTGAGAATATGGACGCTGACCATCTTTCTCCATTAATTTTTGAAAAAGAGGGTTCGCCCATTAGCAATACTTTCCTTGATGATCAATTATTTGCTTTAACAATAGCTCCTTGATTTGCTGACATTATCAATTTTCTAGTTATAGATGAGATGCCATATATTTGTAGTGCTCAGAACAAGCGATGATTTTTTGCAGAGGTATGTTGCCACTGTTATATCGACCCATATCTTTTTAAGTATAATTTAGATGAAATTATTAGGCACTACGTGCCAATTATGCTATCCAGAGCGTCATAGCATTCTGCCATACGAAAACTTTTGGTGGCCATTTTTTATCCCAAAAACAGTTACCAAAAATCCTCCAATGTGGTTTTTACTGGCCTAATATGTTTGAGGATACCCGTGATTTTTGCATTAGTTGGGAGGCTTGTCAGAAGTTGGGAGCACTGACCCTGTGGAATAATATGCTTTTGACATCGATCCTTACCATTGTTGGAGCATTGAATTCATGGATCCCTCCCATCTTCATGTAGCCACCTTTATATTCTTGTTGCAATTGACTATGTGTCAAAATGGTAGAGGTCTCCGGCTATTGTAGTAATGACCAATAAACCGTGATAACTTCTTAAAAATGCATATACTGTCAAGATTCGGGGTTCCCAAGACTCTCATTAGTGGTGGGGGCTCCAAATCTGCAATAAAAGTTTTAAATTTTACTGCAAAATTAAATACAACAGTGTCTACACCGTACCATCTGCAATTAAATGGATAAGATGGGCTAGCCAATAGGAAAATTAAGCAACTACTTCAAAAATTGGTTAACCCAAGCCTAAAAGGTATTGATACTCCTTGGCTTATAAGACACCCCTAAATATGTCTCCATATTGCTTAGTATATGGTAAGGCGTGTCATCTCCCTGTAGAACTCAAATATAAAGCTTATTGGGCCCTTAAACCTGTTAATATACACTTAACTAATACAGAGCCACTTTTTCCAACTGAATGAGTTAGATGAACTCAGGTGAGACACTTATGATAATGCGTGCATCTTTCGTTTAAGCTCACACCTTGGATGGCCATTGGTTGGTCATATGGGACCCCTGAATGTCCAATCCTTAGTCATCTAGGAGGTCTAGACCCAGGGGCCCTAGAAGGAGTTTTGAATTGCTTTCCCTAAGTTTTTGTAAAGTTTGGGTTTGACTTGAGTCCATTTGTTGCCTGATTAGAGATCTTGACCACAAACCAGCATAAACGATCAGAAATCAGAAATCCTTGAGTGAACTTGTTTTGATTATTGTTTTTTCAACCAATATTAGAATCCAATAAATGACCAGTTGATTTGGAGCAACTCGAACCAATAATTCCACTGTTGGAACTTGAATGAAGTGATTCAATTTCTATCAAAATATGTAGTTTGGACATAGAAACCGACGAAATTGCAATTGATCGTTGATGGAACATTCACTAGACCAAGTAATAGGGTTAAAGAGATGATATAAAATAAGGGGAATGACTTTCGAATGAAACCCTTAAACACCAGAATTAAACAAACTGAAAGATCTTGCAATCATAAAGTGACTGCAAATCCTGTGTCAACAATAGTTAGCAGCCTTTCAAGAGCTTACACGACATGAAGGGATAAACTCTAAAGGTACATACTTAGCTAGTAAGTCAATGTTCTAACAATTTTGCTAAAGGATTTGATAAATCTCCAAGATAAATATGAATGGCCAAGAAAATATCTCTCATGTTTAATCGACCATAGATATGGAAGATTGGAAATCAGGTCCGCCTTGGCTTTGTCAACCTTGACGTCTTTCTACGAGTTGACATGTCCAAGCACAAGATCGTTCTTCACCATGTGAGGCACTTCTTCTAAGTGAATATCAATTTTTTTTGGGACATCGTACGAACTCTAGCTTTAAATGGTGCATAACTTATCAAATTAATCTTCAAATATGAAAAAAACCATAAAATAATCCATAAAGCATTCAACAATGTTTAAGAAAATATTAAGTACATGTTTGAAACATTGTTAGCGCATTGAATAACTTGAAGGGCATTTGTCAATATGGAATGGTGCCCATGGACATATAACTGGGGTCTTCTCCTGATACTTAGGAGAAATAGGAATATATATTTATAACTGGAGTATCCATTAAGAAGACAGTAGAATTCTTACTGGCTAATCTCTCAAATATTTGAGCAATGAAGGATAAGGAGAAATAGCCTTTCGGTGTAGCGGCATTCAACTTCATGCAATCAATGCAAATTGGCCATTCTACCCATCTGTGTCAAAACAAGCTCATTTGCATCAATTTGAACTAAAATAATTCTAAATTTCACCTGTATATAGTTACAAATTGGATTGATGGTTGCATTGCCAAGACACTTCAGAATATCTTTTTATGCAAACTCCTTCATAATTGATTCAACCTGTGTTAAGGATCACTAGTAGGTTGTGCATTATCTAATAAATGAGTTCTATGATAGGCTATAGATGGACTAATTTCCATAATATTGGCCATGGTCTAGTCTCTGGCTTCCATATTTATTCCTAACGTAGTTATGAGTGCCTTATCTTGAGCGCAATAAGATCATAAGTGAGTGTGACTAAAAGAATATTATGTTGACTCAAAAAAGCATACTTGATAACTCGAAAAATGACTTTGCCTCAAGCTCAGTTAAACATTCAATAGATGGTCCCAAATATGCTCTAAGCCCTCACTCAAAGATTTTGAAGAAAGTTCCCATAGTGTTGAAGAAACATAGTTGGATGATTTATCAAATTCATCAAAAGCACATGCTCTCATCAACCAACTTATCCAATTCATCAAAGAATTAACTACTAGGTGTTATCTTTGCAATCCTTATGTAGAATTCATTTTTAACAGTTTATCAAATGGATCACTTGATGTTTGCCCTAGATTGAAAATGTTTAGGTCGATTGTCATGTTTCCAAAAGATAATTTCATCAACCAACTCAACAATTAATCATTGTATTCAAAGTGGCCATAAAGGGTTGACCTAAGATAACCAGAATATGATAATGTGATACCGTCATGTTGATTTCATGGAACTGGTGGTTAAAGAGAAGCTGCTTGGCAATGAGAAAAAGATTTTAGGAGCATTTCTTTCATCTCTTTGATTTGCGGAGAGAAAATTTAATTTAAAGGGGTAGAATGTAACACCCACATTCTTTAGTTGTTGGCAGTGAAAATTTCTAAGTTAAAAGGATTTTCCACAACAGAACGCGGAGCTAACTCAGTAGCTCCGCGTTTTGGCTATATTAGCCTCGCGTTTGAACGAAACGCAGAGCTATTCAATAGCTCCGCGTTAGTTCCGCGTTCTGGTTTGATAGCTCTGAGCTTTGATGCGATTAGCTCCGCGTGAGCAGATAACCAGAAACTCAAATTGATTGAGATTATGATTTGGGTTTATCCAAATCCCGAATTGAATCCAATCAGAATTCCAAATCAAGAGATTTAAATCAAAACTAAGATATTTGATTGGAATCCTTGATGAGAGCAAACTCTATTTAGATAGAAACTCTCAAATCATCTTAAGGCTATAAATACCCTCTTGAGGAAGCCCTAGGGGTCTTCTTTTGGTCGGTCTTCTTTTTCGGCTTTTCTTTTCTTCTTAGAGAATTCAAGTTACGCATAGAGCCTTGAATTCGTGAAAGACCAGAGAAGATAGTCTACAGTCGGCCGCCACCTTCGAGAGAGAAGAGTTCGACGCCCGATCGTCCAAAGGAGCTGCTCGACAGATCCCATCGCCACAGATCCCACGTTTACATTGTAAAAGAGAGAGATTGACATATAAAATCCTCTCGTTTGTTCTCTTTTTATCTTGTTCACTTTCATTGTAATCTAAGTTGTATTCAATGGAAGGAAGCAAAACTTTTGCAGCGAACAAACTGGCGACCACAGTGGGAGCCGTCTTTTTCACTAAATAAGAGATTGTGGCGCAATCGGACGTCGATATGATCGAATTCGACGTAGACATGCTCGTCGTTGAAATCGACCAGCAGAAGTACGAGGAGTACCTCTCCTCTAAATCAGGTAACCTGGACGAAACACGACACTATCGTCGCGTGCGCTCCAATACCCGAGCAACGGGTAAAAAGGTATCCACCGACGAACGGGGATCCTTGGAGACCGCGGCCATAGAGCCGGTGTTTGGACAGGAAATCCTAGCAGAGGATGACCTCCCTACCGCCGAAGAAGACGTGGAAACTGCACTGACCAGAATCCAACTCCGAAATAGAAATTGGAGAGTGAGGCGAAAAGCCCTCAAAGCCCGCCTTGGACGTGAGGCTAAATGCAAGGCTATGGTCCCTCGCAAACTGGCTCGCGCTAATCGCGAGACCAGTCATTATAGCATTAAACGCGAAGCTACAACTTGCGTTAATCGCAAGGAAAAGCCAGCGTGTGATTTTCCGCGCGAGGCTATTACTGAGCCTAGCGAGAAACGCAAAGCCAGTAAGATTTGCGCTAGTCGCAAAATTTCTGACACTCGCGAGAAACGCGAGTATAAAATCTCTTTAAAGCCAGCATGTGATTTTCCATGCGAGGCTACTACTGGGCTTAGCGATAAACGTGAAGCCAGTAGCATTTGCGAGAAATGCAAAATTTCTGACACTCGTGAGAAACACGAGTATAAAAACTCCTTAAAGCCAGCATGTGATTTTCCATGCGAGGCTACTACTGGGCTTAGCGATAACCGCGAAGCCAGTACAACTTGCGATAAATGCAAGATTTTTGACACTCGCGATTAATTGCGAGGATATAATCTCCTTAAAGCCAGCGTGTGATTCTCCATACGAGACTACTACTGAGCTTAGCGATAAACTCGAAGCCAGTACAACTTGCGATAAATGCAAGATTTTTTGACACTCGCGATTAATCGCGAGGATATAATCTCCTTAAAGCCAGCGTGTGATTCTCCACGCGAGACTACTATTGAGCTTAGCGATAAACGCGAAGCCAGTACAACTTGCGATAAACGTAAGATTTCTGACGCTCGCGTAAAATGCGAGGATAAACTTCCCTTAGAGCCAGCGTGTGATGGTGATTCGTCACGCGAGACTAAGGCTGATCTTAGCGTTAAACGCAAAGACAGCAAAATTTACGTTAATCACAAGGACAAGCCAGTGTATGATTCTCTACGCAAGGCTATTGTATCTGGTCTTGAAACCAGAAAAGCTCACATTAATCGCGAGGATAAAATATTGATAGAGCCAGCGTGTGATGGTGATTCTCCACGCGAGGCTAAAACTGATCTTAGCGTTAATCGCAAAGACGTTGAAAATTGCGTTAATCGCAAGCTTCTTTATCTTCGCGTAAATCGCGAAGATGATTGGCAAATTTGCGTTAATCACAAAAATCGCGTTAAACGCGAAGTTATTACTTGCGTTAATCGCAAGAGTAAGCCAGCGTTCAAGAATTTTCTTCCACGCGAGGCTAATATTCCAGAAGATAAACTTCTGCAAAAACGTCAAGCCAGCGTAAAATGAGGCTAGCATTCCAAAACGCGAGGCTATTTCTCAGCCCCGCAACGCAAAACGCGGAGCTATCTCTTAGCTCCGCGCAAATCAACCCGAATACAAAATCAGGGCTGATCGTTACACTAATGGACCAGAACTGGACTCCAGTAATCTCAAGAAGCTTCAGTGGGCTTCTGGACCCTCTCAACAGATGAATGGACCCTACAATTCCATATTCAAGGCCATTGACCTCAGAGAATACTTAACCAAGAAAAGAGGTATAAATCAAGTTCAATCTGATCCTATTTGTCATTGTGAGCAGCTTATGACAACAATATCTGCTGTGATAAATAATTGTTGCTGCAGCAAGAACAAAGAAGATCACTTGTATGACTTAAGAACAGTCTTCGATGTTACGCAAAAACATTATCTGAAGATGAATCCCACTAAGTTTTTTATGGGGGTGTCAAGCGAAAAATTCCTTGGTTTCATAATTACTTCGAAAGGAATTTTCCTTGACCCCGAAAAGGTGAAAGCGATTAGCGAAATACCACCGCCCCGCAATCTTAAGGAATTAAGGGGGTTACAAGGAAAGTTAGCCTATATCCGGCGCTTCATCTCCAATTTATCAGGGCGATCCTAGCCATTCTCTAAACTCATGAAAAAGGGAGTTACTTTCGTATGGGATGAGGCATGTCAACAGGCTTTTGACGATCTCAAATAATATCTCACTAAACCTCCTGTTCTTATGGCACCGATCCCTGGGCAGCCATTTCTTATATATGTAAGGGCCATTGATGATGCGTTAGGAGCATTGCTTGCTCAATATAATGAGCACGGCCATGAACATGTCCTATACTACTTAAGCAGGACAATAATCGGAGCCGAGCGTCGGTATACCCCAATCGAAAAAGAATGTTTAACCCTAGTGTTCGCCGTTCAGAAAATGCGACACTATCTTTTAGGGCAAACAATTCATGTCATATCACGGGTTAACCCCTTGAAAATCCTGATGACAAAACCAGGATCCTTAAACGACAGATTGGCGAAATGGGCATTATTGTTATCGCCATATGATATACACTTCGTTCCTCAAAAGGCCATGAAGGGACAGGCAATCGCCAATTTTCTTGCAGACCATCCAATTTGGTCCAAATCCAAACAGACGTCAGAGGTCAACACAGTTAGCAAAGAACAACCATGACAAATGTTCTTTGATGGTGCTACCAGACGATCTGCTGCTGGAGTGGGGGTTGTACTAATATCTCCACATAAACATATATTGCCTAACGGTTACTCATTAACAGAACCGTGCACGAATAATGTGGCGGAATATAACGCGCTCATTATCGGCTTGAAAATGACTCTGCAACTGGGGGTGAACTATCTAGAGGTATATGGAGACTCTAAACTCATCATCAATCAGATGATGGGTGAGTATGAAGTCAGACATGAAGCCCTCATCCCCTATCATTAGCTAGCTATTGAGCTAGCAGGATATTTTGAACAATTTTATATATATCATATATTTCGGAATCAGAACGTCTATGCAGATGCTCTTGCTGCTTTAGCTGCAACATTGGCGATCCCGCCAGGTGAAGCTAAAAGCATCACCATTGATGCAGAGAACTCCTTCACCCAGACACGGTGTCTCAAGCCGAAGAGGTGTGCCAGATGGGCTTAATCCTAGAACCCCATGATAGGCGATTTCCATTTATAGATTACGCCTTACATGGGATATTACCAAAGAATCCAAAGGAGGCCGCCTTGATAAAGAGGAAGGCCCCGAGATTCTATTTCGATCATAAACTTCAGACTTTATATAGAAAGTCAAATGATGGTCTGCTGCTACGCTGCATATCAAAAGCAGAAGTGGATGAAGTGCTGAGGGAAACACATGATGAAGTATGTGGAGCTCATCAGCCCGGTCCAAAAGTTGGAGACCGCATAAGAAGGCTGGGATATTACTGGCCAAACATGATTACAGAGGCAATGGCATATGCCAGACGATGCCATGCATGCCAAGTGCATGCCAATTTTATTCATCAACCCCCAGAATACTTGCACAATACCGTTGCTAGTTGGCCATTTGAGGCATGGGGAATGGATATATTGGGGCCAATAACTCCCCCGTCATCCAAAGAACATCGGTTTATTCTTGCAATAACCGATTATTTTTCAAGATGGGCAGAAGCCGTGCCCATGAGAGAGGTGAAAACGACATATGTGATTAAGTTCATTAAACATCATGTCATTTACCGTTTTGGCATCCCCCGAAGGATCATTCATGATACTGGACCTCAATTCATCAGCCAGAGATTCTCAAGATTCTGCAATAAATTTAGAATCAAAGATATTGCTTCAACCCCATATAACCCTGCAGCAAATGGGTTAGCCGAAACTTTCAACAAGACAATCATTAAACTCCTTCGGAAGTTTGTCTCCTCTAACAAAAGGGACTGGGATGAAAAGCTGGGAGAGTGTCTGTGGGCTTATCGCACCACCATTCGCACTCCGACAAAAGCTACCCCGTTCTCCTTGGTTTATGGAAGTTAGGCCGTCTTGCCTCTTGAAATTCAGATACCATCTTTGAGAGTGACCTTAGCCACAAAGATAATGACAGAAGAGTGCCATCAACAAAGATTGCAAGAACTAGAGGCGTTAGATGAAAAACGTCTCAGGGCTCAGCAACAAATTGAGTTGTATCAAGTCCGAATCTCGAAAACGTTCAATAAGAACGTTAAACCAAGGACCTTTAAACAAGGAGACTTGGTTCTGGCTATTAAAAGGCCAATAGTTCTAACCCACAAGACTAAGGGTAAATTTGAACCCAAGTGGGAAGGACCGTTTGTTGTGGAGACGGTATACTCTAGTGGAGCCTATCGCCTAATGAACTAGGATGGCGATAGGATGATGATGCCGATTAACGGCAAATTTCTGAAGAAATACTATGCCTAAACTAAACCAGAATGATGAAAGAGTAACTGTCACATTTGGTGCAGAACACTAAGAGTATAACCATCCACTTGTTCAAGTTACGCAGATGAGCACTTGAACTTCTTTCTTACTAGGCATGCGCAATCAGGCGCCTCTGCCGAAATCTGATGAATCCTAACCAGATCATCTTGGTGTGCCCAGTTCAAGTTACGCATGAGAGCCTTGAACCGCCTCCACTTGTTCAAGTTACGCAGATGAGTACTTGAACTTCTTTCTTAAGCATGGGCAATTAGGCGCCTCTGCCGCAAATTTGATGAATCCTAACCAGATCATCTTGGTGTGCCCAGTTCAACTTACGCATGAGAGCCTTGAACCGCCTCCACTTATTCAAGTTACACAGATGAGCACTTGAACTTCTTTCTTAGGCATGCGCAAACAGGCGCCTCTGCCAAAATTTGATGAATCCTGACCCGATCATCTTGGTGTATCCAGTTCAAGTACGCATGAGAGCCTTGAACCGCCTCCAATCAAACTCTAGGCATGCGCAATCAGGCCCCTTTGCCAAAATTTGATGAATCCTGACCCGATCATTTTGGTGTGCCCAGTTCAAGTTACGTATGAGAGCCTTGAACCGCCTCCACTTGTTCAAGTTACGCAGATGAGCACTTGAACTTCTTTCTTAGGCATGCGCAATTAGGCGCCTCTGCCGCAAATTTGATGAATCCTGACCCGATCATCTTGGTGTGCCCAGTTCAAGTTACGCATGAGAGCCTTGAGCCGCCTCCAATCAAACTCTAGGCATGCGCAATCAGGCGCCTCTACCGAAATCTGATGAATCCTAACCAGATCATCTTGGTGTGCCCAGTTCAAGTTACGCATGGGAGCCTTGAACCGCCTCCAATCAAACTCTAGGCATGCGCAATCAGGCGCCTCTGCCGAAATTTGGTGATCCTTACCCGATTACCTCGGTATTATCAGTCTAAATTACGCAGATGAGCCTTGGACTATTTTACCTAAAACAAATAAATCATTTTGATGACAAGTTATCTGTTGTGCAAACAAATTTGGTAAGCCAACAGGTAAAAGAATCAAAAGATTACCTTTATTCATCAATGAAGAATGAAGTTACAAAAAGTTCCCTCTTTTATTATAAAGTTCTTACAAAAGAATGAAGAATAAAAGAATAAGGAGAAAGTTATGGATCTCGTAGAAGTCTCAACTTATTCGTCGCCTCGTCAATTACTCGACGACGAGTCTCCTCCACGGAGTGCTGAGCCTGCCGGCGTAAATCATCGTCGTTTATTGTCAGTTGCTGGGCCAACCGCTGACGAGATTCTTTAATAGTACGGCTTCTTATTGCACCTTCTTGTTCGAGGTGTCCTCGTTGGAGGATCAACTCTTCCCGTTTCTTAACGGATTCTCCTAGCCGAGATTCGCTGGCCTCCAGAATAGCTCGGGCCTTAGCAATAGTATCTCTGGCTCGGAGGATAGCGGCCTGACTCCCCTCAATCTCGAAGTCCATTACCTCTAACCCCCTGAGGATTGATTCCTGGCTAGCTCGTAGTTCTGCCAACTCCCAAGACCAGACTTCCTCTTGGCACCTCAATTCCTCTTGAAGAGCCACCAACTCTACCCGAAGACGAGCCCACTTGATCCCAGTGATCGCTTCAACATCCGCTTGGCGAACTGTGTTGAACGTATTCACCCGATCTTCTAAAGCTTCGAGACGGGCCCGGTAGGGAGTTGCTCGGTCTTATCCCCCAATCCTTTCGATATTATCCAGATAGCTGGACAACATTGGACGTCCAAGACTAAAGAAATCTCTTCCGTCAAGAATCATCCCAATACACCTCCTTAGTAGCCGCATAAAGTCATTTACACTGTGATTGAAGAATTCTTCATGAGGGTCCACAGTGTCTGTGTTTAGAGCAGGCAGTGCTAAGGAAGATGTCGCTGGGGGAGGAGTAGCGTCCGTTGGTGTCGAGGAAGAAGAAGCACGTTCCTGTATCAGATTCATGACATGAGGGGCCAGTAAAGCCAATATGGATTTGGCAGAACTAGGAACCCGAGGAGAAGCATCATTAGTACCGACGACTCGGGCAGCATCACCAATAGGGATAGACGATGGTGTGTCTTCACCAGAAGTTTTTCCCATGGCAGAAGTGGTTTCGAATGAGAACTTCAAATTTTCTTCATCTCCCGCTGGCGGAGGACTCGGGGCTGGAGAAGTCACCAACGGCTCAACAGCCATAATGGTAGAAGATGTTAATATTGCTGGCTAAGAATCATAGGGTACACCAACAATTACTGGAAAGGTCTCTTTGAAGCAGACCGATGGTGTTGGAGACGACAGACTTGGGGATGGCGTTGCTTCTCTTGCTGCAGCTTCGACAACCTCCGCTGTCCTATCATCACTCCCGAGTTCATCGATAGGGGGAACTGAAGAAGGAACAGAAGGAGGAGTTGTCGTGAAGTAGTCTACGTCAAATTTATTTGCAGAACTACCTAATCCACCCGCTGAGCCAGTGGTGCCCGAATAATCCACCCTCTCCTCAGATTCTTCCCTGGTAATCGAATGCATAGGTGAGTGGGGCTGACCACCTGTAAAAAGCAAACAAATAGTATTACATACAAAGAGGAAATATGAAAAAGAAGATAGAATAAAAGAGCCATACCAGGAGAAACAAGTCCAGTGGTCGGACTTGAAGGGGGAGCCATTGCTGTTTCTAGGAGCGCACCCGTTTCGCTACCCAGGAATTGCGTCGCGGAATGATCAACAGATTCTGCGGTTGGGGGAGTCAAGACCTCAGTAGCTCTTGGCTCCTCTGCCGGCGCCGGAGGCAAAGCTGAGGCCAGCAAGTCTGAAGTGAACTTGGCCGCCGCCTCTTGAGGGACTAAGAGGGTCCCCGGGGCTAATTTATGCTTTTTCTTCGCCGGTTCGCCTCTTACAAGTCTACGGCGTTTAACGGTTGGACTCCGGGGACGGGGAACCAAGTCTTGAGGGGCACCACCATCATCGCCGTCATCATCATTACCATCATTGTTATCATCATCAGAGTCGTCATAATCTGATGGATCGGCCGTCGCACCAAGGAATTCGTCCATTCCTTTCACCCTCACTCTTTTGGCTCCTTTGCGGCTAGCATAAAAGGCCTCTATCTCCTTGCAGCAGCTGCGGTTGATGGAGAAGTTTGGTACTTCAGCATTTGCAACGCTGTACCAGGTACAGAAACTTAACACCATGCTTAGCTCTGGTGATTTCAGGGGTAGCATAAATTCTGCTTCGGTTCCTCTAGCAACAAAATGGAACCAGCCCCGTGCCCCTACATACAGATATCCCTCGTACGCCAACTCTTTGTTTGGATTTCCTACATAAAGCTGCGTATATCCAAATTGACGAGCAAATCTGCTCGGGATATACGGCTCTATGTAGCACATGGTGTCTTGCTTGTACACCAAGTGTCCGAGGCGAATATTTAATAACCACCAGAATACCCCTGAAGATAAGTTGGTGAACTGGTCTGCTCCCAAAATATCTTTAAATTTAGAACCATACTCTCCCCCAGGGAAGTCTGGGAAGCAGCAGAAGATCTCATAGTTTTGATGATGACGGAGTGTTCTGCGGATTTGAGACATGTAATTGCTCTTCCAAACAGAGCGCTCATACTTCTTTACCAAGAACGGCTTGTCAGTTGGGTTGTAATCCGCAGCACTCATCAAAGATGGGCAGTGCATGACTAGCCACGCCATTAGATAGGAATAAGGCATCTCTACCCTTGGGTTCGGTGTCTTCACCATGGCAGCTTCTTTGGCCGCTTTGCCCATCCCAGCTTTGCCTTTATTTTTCTCCGCTGGCATGAAGCTGTTGCAAAGGGCCCAGAGCTCGCTTTGGAGGTTGGCAACCATTGCTGGTAACAACCCAAACGGTCGACCATAGGCCAATAAAACGGCTGGATAGACGACATTCTTTGCAATGACCTCCTTGGGAAGAGAAGGGACAACGCATCTCTTTAACCAAAGCATCAGGAATCCTGCAAGCAGACCCCTGTCTGAAATTGGGAACTGTGCCTAGTAGTGGAAGCTCTGAAAGGCCGTGCCAGGACCAAATCCTCCTTCATTTGATTCGGTGGTGTATGATGTGGCTTCTAAGCTGGAGATATGCTCCTTCACTTCTTCGATACTAATGGAAGGGCGTCCACGAACCATAGGGAGACTCTCCTTCAGATTTATGAAAAGATAGTCTACCCACTTCTTATGGCCAATTCCCTGGTTCCTTACTCCAGCCAGGTCGGCGCAAGTATGATAGTGGCACATCATTTCCCAGTAAGTCTGGTAGATGTGCTCATCCCCCGCTTTCAGCATCTTCAATTCTTCAGCAGTAGGGATGTATTCCTCATAAGGGACTTCGCCCATTGATAAACCAGACACTTCGAACATCTCATGGAAAGCAAATCCAAGCTCACCCACTGGTGTGAAGAAGGTGCCAGTTTCAGGGTTATACATCTCCAGCAGGCAGAATAAGTGGAAGGCACTTTGAGGCAAGCCAAACTGGACGTTTCTAATGGTTTTGTATAAGCCGATTTCCTTTAGCGTCTGCTCATGGGTGTCCGGTATGTGTTTGACGAGTCTGAACCACCACATGTTGCCCGAGGAGTGGACCCATCCAAGCATTCTAAAGTCTTTGGCAGGGTACTGACCACCCTTGGCTAAGAATTTGCTAAGGAAAGTCTTAGCACGAATCGGGACTTCACCAACAGGGTGTTCTTTGGTGACACTGCCTGGGAGGAGCCCCGTAATACATCTGGGGGACCATCTTGAAAAGCCCCATTCGCGCCGAATTTACCGGTTGCAACACTATCATACTCACGAGTTAGTTCAAATTCTAACTCGCGGTGGGAAGATAGCCTCTGGAGATACACCAGAGGGTAGCTATGCTCCATGTCAGGCAGAAACATGAGCAGATCCCCAGCTTGGTACAGCCACTTGCCCTCCTCTTCAAAGAGGATTTTATCCGAGTGCTCTATAGCATCTCCAAGAGGAACCCCGACTTCTCCAATGCCTCCCGGTTTGTGGCTTCAAAGGGAGCATCCGTAATGATCTCCCGTGCAGTAGCAGGGCTGCATTTGATTGGCTTCTCCCTGCGTTCTCTCAAGCCCGGCTTGTACGCAGCAAAAACAGTCATGAAGAGAAACTGGGTGACTGAGTCTGCGCCCCCGCCACAGCCAAAATGATGCCCTTGGGAGATTGGATCCACTGAATAGCTAACTGCAAAAGAGGAATTAAGAATTAGGAAAATTTCTACAAATCAGAAAATTTTTCTAAGTACCGAAACGCGGAGCTAGGAACAACTCCGCACGAAGTTAAGAAGATAGGCTCGCGTTTTGGTAAAACGCGAGGATGATAAAATAACTGCGCATTTATAAACGCGAAGGTAAAATTCTAACCTCGCGTCCTAATGCGATAGTTAGCAAAAATAACTTCGCGCTTAAAACGCGAAGATAACGCGATAGCTTCGCGTGGAGGAAGATCAAAGATCTTTTCCTTCTTCTCCAAGCCAGTGGCCGGAGTACGGCGATCTCGCTGATAAAAGAGATGATTATCCGGTTAAAACCGAGCCGAATCACTCTAAAAATGTTCTACAAAGCCCCAAAAGTGAGGGTCTTACCTCCGATGGGCGAGGCATGGACTAGTTCACCGCTGCCATGGCCGCTGACGCCGCTGCTTGCGCCGGCCGCCGACGGCGAGGAAGCGCGAGAAGAAGCGCGAATCTTGAGTGCCATTGATCTTGAAGAAAACGGAGAGAAATCGACAAAAAATCGATCGGGTCGCCTGGTCGCCTGAATCGCCTGAGCGCTAGTCGCCTGAGTTCTTGAAATCTCTTCGAATGGAGTAAGGAAGAAAGACTTTAGAAACTCCATTTAAATGAAGAAAACCGCCTCTTGGTATTCAGCACGAAAATCAGAGCGACTGATTGATCAGTTACTCCCTAAAACGCAAAGCTATTTGGCTTCGCATGGTCATCTGAAACTCGAAGCTATTAGCTCCGCGTAACTATGCAAAACACGAAGCTAATTTGGTATTTTAGCTACGCGTTTCTATGAAGTTTGGACTTGGCAAGCGTTATTCGTCGCCTCTGCCGAGATCCGATAATCATCACTTGATTATCTTGGCATGGACAATTCAAGTTACGCATCTGAGCCTAGAATTGCCTCCATTAAAAACTAAGGCATGTGCAATTAAGTGCCTCTGTCTAAGTTAAAAAGATCCTTATCTGGTCATTTCAGGTACTGACGAATCTAAGTTATGCAAGTGGGCCTTAGATTGTTTTAGCAGAACAATGAGTCATTTATTTGTTGAGCAAGCAAAATTCTTGAAGCCAACAAATAAAGAGAAGGAATTATCTTTATTCATGAAGCAAAGGATTACAGAAGAAGAGGGAGTTATAGCTCTCCCAAAAGCTTCAACCTATTCATCGACTCATCAATAATCCGACAACGAGTCTCCTCCATGGAGTGTTGAAATTCCCTGATTCACATGCAAAAGATCTCCTCTGCAAATGTCAACTATGATCTGCTTAAAGTTCTTAGCGGATCATCTGAAGATACTACTACAAGAATCCTAATGAAGATGCACAAGTTGGATTCGACATACTACAAACCCTTAGATGATCATCTCTATCGCTTTGGAAAGCAACAAAGATTGTCATCTAACAGAAATGGTTCTCAAGAAAACTTAATGAGCTGCCGCAGAGTTCTTGTAACTCCTTCAAAAGTTTATCTTTTGGGGCCAGGGCTTGAAACCTGCAACTATGTTGTAAAGTATATACTTCTGGCTTCCTTAGAGTTACTTTTGCTGATGAAGAAAGGAGGAGCAACATGCACTCCACTTCAAAAAGGATCTGGTCCAAGTACTTACTGCAAAAGAAGAATCAAGAGTTAGAGAAAACTCGAAAAATCTTCTAAGTATGGAAACGCGGAGCTAAGGATAAAACTCCGCGCGCAGTTGAGGAAATAGCCTCGCGTTGAAACGCGACTGCTAGTCAAAATAGCCTCGTGATTGAAACGCGACTGCTAATCAAAATAGCCTCGCGATTGAAATGCGACTGCTAGTCAAAATAGCCTCGCGTTGAAACGCGACTGCTAGTTAAAATAGCCCCGTGTTTCAAACGCGAGGATGACGCGATAACTTCGCGTAAGAAGAAGACCAAAGTTCTTCTCCGTCTTCTCCTTTCTTCCCAAGCCTTACGGCTGGAGAACGGCGATCTCGCCGGTTCAAAAATGGTTGGTCAGTTAAAACCAAGCCAAAACACTCCAAAATTAATCTAAGGAGTCTAAAAGTTGGGAATTTCTACCTCCAATTGGTGCAACATGGATTGGCTCACCATTGTGGCCACTGCCTCGGCCGTTGCCGCCGCTGCTAACGACGGCCGCCGATGGTGAGGAGGCGCGCGATGCCGTACTCTTCTTAGATGACATCCTAATGATGAAAATCTATGAAGAGTCGAAGGAAGTTCAGTTGAAGATCATTCCTTCAACCTGACTCGCCCGGTTGCCGGAGCTCCAGACTCTTGGGTTTTTTGGATGAAATGAAGAAGAGGAAGAGCTTGAGGCTCTATTTAAAATGATCCGCCTCTTGGTAATCGGTGCGAAAGACAAAGCAGAAGTAATTACTGAGCTATTAACTGAGTAATTACTGAGCGATTAATGAGCAGTTACTCACTAGAACGCGAAGCTATTTAGCTCTGTGCAAGTTAACATAATGCGAGATAAACTTGGTATTTTAACGCTGTGTTTAAAGATCCAAAATATTTCAAAATTTGCTAAGTTCTAAGCCATTTTGAAAACTTTAGAGGGGGTTCTGTTGGCAGTGAAAATTTCTAAGTTAAAAGGATTTTCCACAACAGAACGCAGAGGTAACTCAGTAGCTCCGCGTTTTGGCTATATTAGCCTCGCGTTTGAACGAAACGCAGAGCTATTCAATAGCTCCGCGTTAGTTCCGCGTTCTGGTTTGATAGCTCCGCGCTTTGATGCGATTAGCTCCGTGTGAGCAGATAACCAGAATCTCAAATTGATTGAGATTATGATTTGGACTTATCCAAATACCCGAATAGAATCCAATCAGAATTCTAAATCAAGAGATTTAAATCAAAACTAAGATATTTGATTGGAATCCTTGATGAGAGCAAATTCTATTTAGATAGAAACTCTCAAATCATCCTAAGGCTATAAATACCCTCTTGAGGAAGCCCTAGGGGTCTTCTTTTGGTCGGTCTTCTTTTTCGGCTTTTCTTTTCTTCTTGGTGAATTCAAGTTACGCATAGAGCTTTGAATTCGTGAAAGACCAGAGAAGATAGTCTATAGTCGGCCGCCACCTTCGAGAGAGAAGAGTTTGACGTCCGATCGTCCAAAAGAGCTGCTCGACAGATCTCATCGCCACAGATCCCACGTTTACATTGTAAAAGAGAGAGATTGATATATAAAATCCTCTCGTTTATTCTCTTTTTATCTTGTTCACTTTCATTGTAATCTAAGTTGTATCAATGGAAAGAAGCTAAACTTTTGCAGCGAACATTAGTGATATTTCTAAATTAAATAAATAAAATAAAAGATTCAATTTTAAAAAGGATTTTTAGGAAAAAAATAAATTTAATTAAGTTACTTTGATTAAATTAGATGCGACCATGACTCGAACTCTTGAGTGCTTAAAAGCCAACCCAAGCCCAAACTAACTAGGCTAGATATTTATTCTAGTGCATGTCATTTCATTTTTACTTGGCTATTGATACATGTACTCTTATTGTATATTTCATATTGATACTTAGTATTTATTACATTGTGCGTATGGTAAAAAAGAATGGCAGAATAAAATATGTATTGTGGAAATTTCTTGTCTTGTTTGGGATGCATCCACCGATTTGTATACTGACACTATCAGTTTCTTATTTGTACTTAACGGCAGCTCATTTAGAGACTGGTGTTTGAGGCTATAATCCGGTGTATGCACGGGATATTTAGTTCGCCTAGTGGCAGTTCGATATGTGATGGCCAGGTTAGGACCATGGTATCGGGTATGTAAGGTACACTCCTAGAATATTTAAATACTCACACCATTCAGTTCCAAATTATTAGAATTCACAGTGCATCCTTTTGCCTGATCATGTCAAATTATGTATATCATGTATTACATGATCCATGTTATATTCGCATACCATATTGTTTAATCATAAAGTTTGATCATGTATACTATGTATATCATCATGATTCATATTATATTATGCATACCATTTACCACATGATTCTTGTTATATTTGTCATACATTATTGTTTGATCACATCATACTATATGTGCCATGTACGTTATGATTCATATTATATGTAGCATACTTTAAGATTCATACATATACCTCTTTTATATTGTTTCTTACTAGCATGCCCCAAACACATTCTCGTATGGTTTCCATTGAATTTCATGAGCTTATATTTGTGTTGTTATTTGGGTTCTGACCTCTGAGATTTGCACCCTAGGTCAACTAGTTGAGACAGCGATAACACACGAGGAGAACCCACTTACCGAGTATCCACATTTTCAGGAGTAGGCCAAGCACCAGTTGTTAGCTCCTTATAGAATTTTTATCCTTTTTGTCTATTTATATTTTGGCATGTACATATATTTGTATCCTACTTCTTAATTCTATCCGTGGTATCTAGATATTTTTGTATATATTCAGTTTTGATATGTATATGATTCTACTTGAGTAACCTTTTGGTATACATATTACTTATCAATTCTATATACCTATTTTTAGATATTACTATATTCATACATGTGATATTGTGGCAAATAGATTTAGATCTATGGGATATATCTCATATTTATGTGCTTTCATAAATCTTGCCTGTGATTGTTTGAAAAAGAAAAAAATGGATTCGTGCACTCTAGTATTGGGAGTTGCTGACGGTCATTCATTATTGGAACACGCACTCAGGCCCACTAATGTGATTTGGAGCATCACATCCTAAGACCTATCGATAGGCTACCATCAGGTCAAGGAAACTTGGCACACGAGTGTCCAGTAGTTGACCATCGGTGGGCTTGTGGCTTAGTGCCTCATACAGGATACTTTGTAAATTATATGATTATAATATTGAAAACATGTATTTGCATTATAACCTTTGAAATATTATTATACAATGATTTCATCATGGTTTTGTATAAACTGAATAACAAATAATAGTACTCATCGGACCTAAGTTGATTAATTGACAATAAATAAATAGAACGGTGGATGGAATTGTAGTATTATTGATATTGTATCGATTATTTACATCGAAATCAAATACTGTCACTATTATCATCTTACAAATTGAGATATTGAGTCTACAAATTAAAATTGATTGAACACATGGGTTTAACTGGAGGTATACCAAGTTCGTACGTCTTAACGCTTTGAATGTAATTGATAAGTCATTGGTTCTCTAATATTAATAGAGCGTGGAATAGGCTCGACTATATTGTCATTACTTCTCTTATATTAGGAAAGGACAGAATAGACTCTAACTAAACTATTGATTGATCTATTTTCTTGTGGTTAACAGGGATACATTCGGATATATTAAATCTTGTATTTTCAAATATCATAATTAAAAGAAAATAATCTAAAAGATATATAATAAAAGATTTAGATATGCATTCAGATATGTTAATTCTGTGTTAGTTTTTCTTTCCAAATACAATAATTAAAATTATTAATGAGTTTAATAAAAATTAAAAAAGTAAAGTCATGTACATATATGATTAATGTAATATTTTATTGGTCTTTCATTGCATTTATTATTGCTTTTTAACATGACATGCTTTCTTAATTTATTATTGTTTATGTCTATTGGTCATAGACGATCCTAGTTACCATGACCAGACTCATGCCAGACCTAAATTTAGAAGTTAATGCATCAGAGATTGAGCAGGATTTGGCACATTTCAAGAAACAAGCAAAGTTATTAGATTATATAGCTTCAACATTAGTTTTTTGTTATTGGACTTTTATAAGTTTGCCAAATGTAATAATATATTTTGAGACATGTTTAAGCCACTTTGATGAGTCAAGTTTTATTTGAAATACTTATTTGATTTTTCTTAACTCTATTTTGAATAAATTTAATTACCCTAAGAAATTTAATTATTCTGATATAGTTGTATTCTATTTATTCCTTTGCTTATATATGTACTAATTGTAAAGCTAGTTGTTTTATCTCGCATCACTGAAATGACTTAGCTATCTACTGATGCATAATGGAGCATTACAATTGGTATTAGAGTCTAGGCTTTTCAAATTGGTTTAGGTAAGTTGAATCATTTGGATATCATTATCGCTCTACTAGTCTTAAGATTGGTTAACTCTATATACATATATTTATATGTAATAAATATGTTTAGTTTCATTACTATTATTATTGGAAACTCACTTGACTCTCTTTTCTTAGAGTAATGGTCCCTTCTCATCGTGGTAATGGGTCAGAATCTAGCTCCATCTCAGCTGCTAACGGAATCAATGCCAACGAAATGTTAGGCATTCCATTGCATGCTTGAGACTCAGTAGCAACAGACCGAGGTCTTGCAAGCCATTGTGATGGTAGCACTAGAGCGTATCGTGGCATCTAGGAAGGAATGACTAAAGTATCACTTATTTCAAACATCTACTTCCAGTTAATTTCTAAGATGGTTGGAGCATTAGAGGCTGAGTAATGGCTTTCCAAGGTGGAGAAATTATTGAGGGCCACTAGAGCTCTAGGAGTAGAGTGGTTTATGTTGTCAAGATTCAATTGACAAAATTCACTAGGACATATTAGCAGTCAGAGGAGAATAGGCTACCCTAGTTGATCTCGTGGGAGATATTCACAACTAATTCTCTCATGTGATTCTTTTATAGGGAAGTTCGAAGGGAGATCAACAGTTTATTAACTTGAGACAAGGTGCAAGATGACCAGATTATTATGTGATAAAGTTTGTATAGCTGAGTAGGTTTACACCATACATGATAGATGATGAAGCAGATCGACCTCATTGCTTTTAGAAAGGGTTGAGTCTTGATATTTAGAAGCTTATGGTGACTTCTAGGCTGGAGACCTATGTAGAGGTTATTGATGCAGCTCGAGGTGTTGAACAAGTGATTAAGAAGGAGCAGAGGGTGCAAGCTTCAATGCCAAAGAGGTCGGTTGGTTAGATTTCTAGAGGGACTTTAGTTAAAGGTGTGGGGAAGCACCCAGTTGTAGGTCAACAAAGAAGCACAAGTGTCAATTTTGTTATCCGACTAAGAAATACTGTAAAAGAGTGTAGATTTGCCAAACATTTATGCCTTATTTTGGATCGAGTGAGCATATGGTGAGAGATTATCCTAAAAGATCTATGGGATCAGCACCGCATCTGATGAGTACCATATATTGTATATTTATAGCCTTCATATTACCTATTTTTGTATATAAATAATGCTACTCGGGTATTGTTAGTGTGTTTTTCAGGAATTTTATTCGTACAAGTAGATGGCATGAAATCAGAGTTAGAATAGGAAATCAAAGTCCGAAAAGTTTCTAAAGTGGGCAAGACTACGAGACTACGATACTGCAGAGACTCAAAGTCGAATACAGTCTGAAAAATTAAACGTACAAGACAAGAATTTCACGTTGAAAAAATTTCAAATTTTTTCAAATATTTTGACCTCTAAATAGTGGTAATTACCGCTAAGTAGCGGCCCAATGGTGGACCCACACGTGAAGTTTTCTCTAGTGGCTTCGTTGTAATCTTTTAGTTTCACAATTGTATTAGAATTGCGTTTGGTTTTCCGAAGCCTATATATTGGCCGTATCCTTATATTCTAGGGTTTTATGCAGTAGTTAATGTAGATTAGGATTTAGTTTGTACTCGTCTTTCATTAATAAAATTAAGGTTTTGCTGAAGGGGTGGCGGCCACAATACCGTGCTCCAGAGGGAAGCCATTGCTTTTAATTCTTTATTCGCTTTTTAGATAGAATTAATTGCTTTTTAGTATATATTTATTTATTTTCTAGATTAGATTTAATTGCTTTCTAGAATCATGAGTAGCTAATTAGTTTAGCTATAGGATGTAGATGAAGTTAGGATCCACCATATAATTACTTTCTAATATTTTTCTTCTTAAATAAAATTAATAAAGACATGATTTTTCTATAAAAGATTAAAATACAAGAACTCGAAGATTAAAACTTTGATAGGTGATACTTGAATTATGTTTCTTGATAGCCTATGCCTAATTAGGGTTTGGGGTTGTTGATTTTATCTTTTTCATTGAATTATCTAAAGATTTAATTTGTTTTTTGTGAAAAGTAGTATCATTGATGAGTTATACTTGCACATCACTTGATAGCTCATACTTAGAGCACTTTAAATAAAGATTAAACTAAAAAGATTAAATTTTTATGATAGAAGAAGATAATAGAAGTAAGAACATGGTTGGAAATTAGTGGATTCTAAATCCTAACCAATTTAGATTAACTCAACTTCAAACTAGAATCTTTGTTTAGTCCGTTAGACTAAGAAAAGAGTAAAGAACGCAAAAATACCTTAGATCCCTGTGGGACGACTTGATAGCTTGCTATTTATCACATCAAGTTTTTGGCGCCGTTTCCGGGGGTCGACGGTGTTTTTCTTGCTTTTTCTAACGTTTTACGGGTTAACAGTGTGTGTTGAGTGTTCAGAGAATAGTAATTGCAGATATAGGAAGATAAAAAGGATTAGAAGAGCTCTGGACTAAGCAGCAGAAACCAGAGAGTCAAACTCTCTGGTTTAGCCGCTATTTAGCGGCCCAAACCGCCAATTGGTTTCAAGAAGTAAAGGTGATTCTGTGCTCAGATTTCCTCTTGTTCTGTGGTTTGGTTTCCTGGTTCTGTAAAAAAATTCAAAAAAAAAAACAATCAATCTTTTTTTTATTTTCTTTTCCATCTCTCTCCCTCTCCACCTCTTTAAAAAAAAAATTAATTAAAAAAATGATTCAAAATCAAATTGGTTGTTATCATTGTCGTGATCCATATCATAATTATTATCAGTGTCCATGGATAGGAAATTCGCTAGGATTAGGTCATAATCAAATTCACAACACATATAATGAACCTACGAGCGCTTCTTATACGCAAAATTACAATTATGAATGGATGAATAATTCTAATTTTGCATATAATCAAGAGTCATACCAAGAGAGTCCTCCATCTGATCCTTTCTTTATGGGCTATTCATCTTCATGTTCTACATTTAATCATAAACAAGATATTCAATTGAACATGTTAGATAAAAAATTAAAAAGATTTGAAGCGAGGTATGCATGTCATGAGAATCTACCTCCAACCACTTCATATCTGTCATCAAATATGTACATGGATCCATTATATCATTCTTCAAATTTTACTCATGATCTCGAGATGCAATTATTTGAGAAAAATAAGAAAAATTATGATCGTGAGTCTGAGGAACGAAGACGTAGAATAGAGGAAGATATGGAAGTTTTGCTAAAATCATCATCTCAAAAATCATCCTCTCAAATTGAATCTTGTATGGAAGATCTTCTTAAAGAAATTTCTCAAACTAAATTTTTTGGAGATCAACCATCTAATAGTTTGAATATATCTGACTCCAATGAGCAACCACTTCGTCATCTTTTAAAGTAGATATAATTCAAAATGAGTTAAATAATTTTGTGCATGATGAGTCTATAATTTAACATTGTGATCAACCTATTTTAGACCATTGTGAAAATAATTATGATGAAACTGGTGATAAAGAAAATATTTTGCTTGGTGATTTTCCTCATGATGAGCTTGCTAGTGACACATTATCATTTGATTCTTTTGATGAAAATTGTGAAGAAATTTGTGAAGAAAATTTTTTATTCCTTCATAATAACTTGATTAATGATAAGTCTACTAGTATAGCATTTTCTTTTGCGAATTTTGATTACAGATTTGAAGAAAATTTGGATGACAAGCCTATAATACTTGAAGATTGGAAGGAACTACAAAACGAAGAGATTATGGTACCTAATGATCTAAAAGGGCGATCCAAAAACGAGCTCATGATTCCGCTTCATCAAAGTGAGTATGTTATTTCACAAGTTGATAAAATCAAAATACTTACTATTATGAAAGATGCTCGTGGGTCAAATATCGACGATAAAGGTACGACTTCCAACTTCAAAATTTTATTATTGAATAAAAAAAAAAGTAGAAATAAATTAAGAAAAATTAAAAACAAGATGGAGAGATTAAATGCAAAATTGACAAAAAGGCTAAATTCATCCATATCAAAACATAAAAGGACACACTATGAGAGTGGAAAGCGATCAAGAGGTCGTAACCGGTTTAAATTTTCTAGTAAGTGTATAATATTTATATAATAATTTTCTTATTTTTTTTACCACCCTTGATTTGTGTGTGAGGGCATACATGAGTTTAGATGTGGGAGAGTGGGTTAAGAAATTTTTTTGTGTTTTTCTAAGATTTTAGTATTTTTTTAGAGTTTTTATTTTATTTTTAGATGATTTTTGGATTTCTTTATTTTACACTTTGGGTAGTTTTTAGGGTAACTAACTAAAAAAAATATTTTTAAAAAAACTGAAAAAAACTAAAAAAAACTGAAATAAATAAATAAATAAATTTTACAACAAATTTATGTATTTTTATCAATAGATCAACATAATTACAGATAATGGAACAAATTTAGATTTGAAATTGGATAGAAGAGTAGATTGAATGATACACTTTGAATTTTATGAAAAAGATTAAAATCCAAAAAATAAATACCGCTAACAGTAGTTTTGAGGCAAGTATACATCTATTTTTCACTTCACAATAGTTTATTAGGCTAAGGACAAAGATGATAAAGATTGAGTAATTCTTCTCTCTCTAAACAAAAAAAAGTAAAGAATAAAATAATAGGGTGCGCCTGGTATTAAGGCAATAGCCTTAAGAGTTAAAAAAGAGTATGATCCAAGTAATCATGTACTTTGTGCCTAAGTAATCATGAATATTCGTATGAAAGGTGAAATATTCTAAAAAAAAAGAAAAAAGAAAAAGAAAAAAGTATAAACCAAGTAATCGGGTACGTTGCGCCTAAGCAAGCGTGAATATTCGCATGAAAGGTGAAATATTTTTATAAAAAAAAACAAAAGAAAAAAAGAAAAAAGAAAAGAAAAAAAAAAAAGAAAAAAAAAGAAAAAATATTATGAGAGAGGAGATGAATCATGAGTTAGAGTTGGAGTCCAAGCCCGAAATAAACTATCACACGTGCACGTAGTTGTATAGGAGCCAATGAATTATCTGCTAGTGGGTATTGAAAAATAGGATTTAAATTTTTGATTAAAATAATAAGTGTATCTGATATGATGCTCGATTTGAAAATTGATAATCTAAATGCGTTCTTGAGTTTGTATATTAGTGAGATTAATTGATGAAAATATCATAAAAAAATTTTTTTCTTTCCTTTGTATAAAATTTCTATTTTTCTTGATTTTCGGTTATACTTATTTTTCTTTTCTTTATTCCTTAATCTATTTTCTTCTTGAATTTTGTGGGTATATTCACTGCAAACCCTCACGAGAGACAACTCGTCTACTAGGGCAACCTAGAGGTTTAAAGGCTTATTGCACGTGCTAAGTACAATCGCGATTTTTGCGAAAGTGAGTTAGGATTTTTATTTTTCTTTTTAGGTTTAGGTTTTGTTCGAGAACTAGCAAAAGATAGGTGTGGGAGTGTGATAATTGCCATATATTGCATATTTATAGCCTTCATATTACCTATTTTTGTATATAAATAATACTACTTGGATATTATTAGTGTGTTTTCAGGAATTTAATTCGTACAAGGAGATGGTATGAAATAAGAGTTGGAATAGGAAATCAAAGTCCAAAATCTTTCTAAAGTGGGCAAGACTACGAGACTACGATGCTACATAGACTCAAAGTCGAATACAGTCAGGAAACTTAAACGTAAAAGACAAAAGTTTCATGTGGAAAACCTTTCAAAATTTTTTCAAATATTTTGACCACTAAATAGCGGTAATTACCGCTAATTAGCGGCCCAATGGTGGATCCACACGTGGAAGTTTCTCCAGTGGCTTCGCTGTAATCTTTTAGTTTCACAATTGTATTAGAATTGGGTTTGGTTTTACGAAGGCTATATATTGGCTGTAACCTTGTATTCTAGGGTTTTATGTAGTAGTTAATGTAGATTAGGATTTAGTTTGTACTCGTCTTTCATTAATAAAATTAAGCTTTTGCTGAAGGGGTGGCGGCCACAATACCGTGCTCCAGAGGTAAGCATTGCTTTTAATTCTTTATTCGCTTTTTAGATAGAGTTAATTGCTTTTTAGTATAGATTTATTTGCTTTCTAGATTAGATTTAATTGCTTTCTAGAATCATGAGTAGCTAATTAGTTTAGCTCTAGAATGTAGATGAAGTTAGGATCCACCATGTAATTGCTTTCTAATATTTTTCTTCTTAAATAAAATTAATAAAGACATGATTTTTCTATAAAATATTAAAATACAAGAACTCGAAGATTAAAACTTTAATAGGTTATACTTGAATTATGTTTCTTGATAGCCTATACTTAGTTAGGGTTTGGGGTTGTTGATTTTATCTTTTTCATTGAATTATCTAAAGATTTAATTTGTTTTTATGAAAAGTAGTATCTTTGATGAGTTATGCTTGCACACCACTTGATAGCTCATATTTAGAGCACTTTAAATAAAAATTAAACTAAAACGATCAAATTTTTATGATAGAAAAAGATAATAGAAGTAAGAACATGGTTGGAAATTAGTGGATTCTAGATCCTAGGCTATTTAGATTAACTCAACTTCAAACTAGAATGTTTGGTTAGTTCGTTAGACTAAGGAAAGAGTAAATAATGCAAAAACACCTTAGATCCCTATGGGACGACCTGTACAGTATTATACTGATACTGTGCGCTTGCAGTAATTTATCACATCAAGTTTTTGGCCATCAATAGCAACAAAGAAACCAAAACAGTAACATGTGCAAGCAACCACTTGCTCCTTACATGAAAGTGTTCAAGCTGAAAAGAATATGATAGAAGATTGTGAATGTGGACTGTTCGCAGCAGAAATTCTTTGCTTTCCTCCCATTGAATTAACTTAAATTACAATAGAAGTGAACAAGATAAAAAACAAGAACAAACGAGAGGATATTATAGTTTAATCTTTCTCTTTTACAAAATATTTGTGGGATCAGTGGCAATGGGATCTATAGTAGTTCATTTGGACGATCGAATGTTGAACTCTTCTCTCTTGAAGATATCGGCCGACTGTAGACGATCTTCTCCGGTCTTTTCCGAACTCAAGGCTCTGTGCGTAACTTGAATTCTCTAAGAACCGAAAGGAAGAAGAAGAATACCCCTGACTTCAAGGCTCTCTCGCGTACTTGAATTGTCAAAGGATCCAAAAAAAAAGACCCCTAGGATTTCACCAGGAAGGTATTTATAGCCCCAGGTTAATTTGAGAGTTTCTATCTAAATAGAATTCTCTCTCATCAAGGATTCCAATCCAATCTTTAATATTGATTTAAATCCCTTGATTTAGAGTTTTGATTGGACTTGATTTAGGTATTTGGATAAGCCCAAATCATAATCTCAATCAATTTGAGATTCTGGTTATCTGCTCACGCGGAGCTTTAATCGCATCAAAACGCGGTGCTAAATAACCAGAATGCGGAGCGAATGCGGAGCTATTGATCATCCCCGCATTTCACTCAAACGCGAGGCTAATAATAGCCAGACTGCGGAATCAACGCGGAGCTATTAAACATCTCCGCGTTTTGTTCAAACGCAAGGCTAATATAGCCAAACGCGGGGCTGCGGAGTTAGCTCCGCGTTCTGTTGTGGAAAATCCTTTTTAACTTAGAAATTTTCACTGCCAACAGAACCCCCTCCAAAGTTTTCAAAATAGGTTAGAACTTAGCAGATTTTGAAATACTTTGGATCTTTAAACTGAAACGCGGAGTTAGAATACCAAGTCTATCTCGCGTTATGCTCTCTTACGCAGAGCTAATCAGCTTTACTTTTTCAGGAAAATGAGTAATTGCTTCATTGATTACTCTGAATTTCTGCGCCGAATACCAAGCGACGGAAATCTTGTTTAAATAGAGGCTTTGACTCATCTTCTTCTTCATTTTATCCGAAGAATTCGAGAGCTTAGAGCTCAAGCGACTCAAGCAAATCAGTTTGAAGGAATGATCTTCGACCGAGCTTCCTTTGACTTTCCAAAGATGTTCCATTACTAGGATGTTATCTAAGAAGATTACGGCATTGCATGCCTCCTCACCATCGGCGGCCGGCGCTAGCAGCGGAGGCGACGGCCGAGGTAGTGGCCACAACAGCGAGCCAATCCATGCTGCACCAATTGGAGATATAAATTCTTAACTTTGAAACTCCTCAAATTAACTTTGGAGTGTTTTGGCTCGGTTTTAACCGACTAACCAATTTTGCACCGGCGAGATCGCCGTTCTCCGGCCGTAAGGCTTGGGAAGAAAGGAGAAAACAGAGAGAAACTCTGATCTTCTTCTACGCGAAATTATCACGTCATCCTCGCGTTTAAAACACGGGGCTACTTTAACTAGCAGTCGCGTTTAAATCGCGAGGCTATTTTGACTAGCAGTCGCATTTAAATCGCGAGGCTATTTTGATTTAGCAGTCGCGTTTAAATCGCGAGGCTATTTTGACTAGCAGTCGCATTTAAATCGCGAGGCTATTTTGATTAGAAGTCGCGTTTAAATTGCGAGGCTATTTTCTCAACTGCGCGTGGAGTTTATCCTTAGCTCCGCGTTTTCATACTTAGAAGATTTTTCGAGTTTTCTCTAACTCTTGATTCTTCTTTTGCAGTTAAGTAGTTGGACCAGATCCTTCTTGAAGAGGAGTGCATGAGGCTTTACCAGTCTTCGTCAGCAAAAGTAACTCTAAGGAAACCAGAAGCATATGCTTTACAATATAGTTGCAGGTTTCAAGCTCTGGCTCCAAAAGATAACTTTTGAAGGAGTTACAAGAACTCTGCGGCAGCTCATTAAGTTTTCTTGAGGACCATTTCTGTTAGATGACAATCTCTGTTGCTTTCCAAAGCGATAGAAATGATCATCTAAGGGCTTGTAGCATGTCGAATCAAACTTGTGCATCTTCATTATGATTCTTGCAGCAGTATCTTCAGATAATCCACTAAGGACTTTAAACAGATCATAGTTGACATTTGCAGAGGAGGTCTTTTGCATGTGAACCATGGATTGAACTTCAACATCCCGTGGAGGACTCTCACCGTTAGGTTATTGATGAGTCGATGAATAGGTTGAAGATTTTGTGAAAGCTATAACTCCCTCTTCTTCTATAACCTTTTGCTTCATGAATAAAGATAATTCTTTTTCTCTTTACTTGTTGGCTTCAAGAATCTTGCTTGCTCAACAAATAAATGACTCATTGTTTTGGTAAAACAATTTAAGGCTCATTTGCGTAACTTAGATTTGTTAGTACCTGAAATGATCGGATAAGGATCATCAGATTTTGGCAGAGGCGCCTAACTGCGCATGCCTAGTTCAAGTGCTCTCACGCGTAACTTGAACGGAGATGGGAATAATCCAAATCATACTGCCAGAGGTAAAAGCTTAACATGACAGGTTTTATGAGATTTTTAGCAAACCCCCAGCTATCAACGGATTTGATTAGCCTTTACCAATCACCGTTTGCGTTGGGCTAGCCATACTATTCCCCTCAGCATGGTGAGTTGTCGAGGAATTGATTTCCTCTCCCATTTGCCTTTAATCAGCATTGGGTAGTTGATTCATACTTTTACCCCCAGTATGATAGGGTTGGCGAGGAACTTGATCTCCTCGCCCCTTTGCTTTAACAGTATTGGGCAATCGATTTCATACTTTTACCCTTAGTGGCTAGGAACTTGATCTCCTCTTCCCTCTGCTTTAATAGCATTAGGCAATCAAATATTTTTATTTATAGCACCCAATTAGCCATTCCAATGGCTGTTGAGAATAGCAGAAGCATGATGTTTATCATCGTCAATATTTTCGGTACCCCCAGCTAAATCTGGCTGTTAACCAATGAGGACGACTTTATCACAGCTGTGGTTCGGATCGTATCCAAGGGGCTAACTTGTAAGTGCGGGCTGCCTATGCTTGGTGTCGATATTGGCTTCCCTATTGGTACATGGATCGCTCTAGCAGGGAACTCATTGGTTCCTACTACCAAAGTTGTCATATTTGCAGAAACTTTCTTTTGATCCTCTTTAAGTGTGAGAACTCCGGCTTCTATCAATGTCTGAATTCGGTTCTTAAGAGGATAACAATCCTTAGTTGGGTGCCCAACGTTCCGATGATACAAGCAATAGTTAGGGTCGTTGGTTTTACCAACGTCTTCCGCTTTTCCATTTTCTGAAAGTTTTAGCAAGCCCTTTCTAAGGAGGAGATGGAATAGAGTACATATCTGCTCCGTCTTGAATGTATAAGTTTTATCTTGTCGGGGCCTATTTTAACCTGCACCTCTCGGATTCTGAGGTCTTGGCTTTGGATCTGCAACTGTCGCCATCACAGCTTTCCCTTTATTTTTAGGATTCTGTGGATATGGCATGTATTGGTAGAGTTTCTTGTACTACGAGATTTCTCAATCCGGCGAATTATATCTTCCGCCTGCTCTCCCTGCCTCAGCAGATCTTTCCAAGTTTTGGACTCTACAGCTTCCATACTTATCAGTACGCCTGTCCTGAAGTTATGCTTACAGGTTTCCACCAGGGTTTCCTGGGTCATACCATGTCGACAATACACGGACTTGTTTTGTACTGTTTCTTGTTCCTCTTGTTTCGTCGCAAGGAGGGAATGAACCGATATTTCGGTATCATCCTCAAAGAAACGTGCCAAGAACTGTTTCTCGACATCATACCAAGTATTTATGGTTCCCGGGGGCAACTGCATAAACCATGTAAAAGCAGGTCCTCGCAGGGTGCTCGCAAATACTTTGGTCATTATGGAATCATTTCCCATTAGATGACCAGCCTGCGATAAGAAGTAATAGATATGCTGACTGGGAGATCCTTTCCCGTCATATGGCTCCAACTTGAGCGGTTTATACTTTTCGGGATACGGTGCCAAATCCCATTCAGGCGGGTATAGTTTTGAAACCCGATTCTTTCAATTCTTTCTTGTGCATTAAGGCATCCAGTTGGCTTTGCAATTTTTCGATCTTTTCTCCATGAGGATCATGGAAAGAGTATTTGTCATCATCCTCATGCATCGAATAAGCCTTTTCTTCTTTAGTTTCTTCATTTGTCTTAGGTGGCGGTTCTGAAGAAGTTTTAGCCTTATCATCGGCTATCTTCTGGGTATTTTCGACCACTTTTAGAAGCATTAGTTTGAGGTTATCAATGGCCTTCTGCTGACCTGGAATCATCTGCTCTTGGGCTTCCATTCTCTGGTCAATGTCATCGGACCTATCCACCATATGTGACGCTGATTTTCGTGGTCGGGAAGATGTACGAGATTTTGGAGAAGCTATAGCTGAATTGTCGTTGTCATCATCATAAGAACCTTTTGAAAGTTTCTTATAATTCCGAGGAGCGACAGCACCTGATTTGAGTCGAGTAGGATGGCGAGGTTGTTCATCATCTGCATCTGACTCGTGTCTTTTTTCCATGGCCTTCTTACCTTTACCGACCATATTTGAGGTCACTGCGTTTAATTCTTTTTCTTTAATTTTGTATCTTAGATCATTCTTTCTCCTCTTTGGAGTATCTTAACGAGACTCAGTTATTCTGTTAAATACAGACACTCTCTTCTTAGTATAACAGCAATTATCCAATATAGTAGATATGGCTGTTATGAGCTGCTCATAATGACATATTGAGTGTGGCTGAGCTTGAGTCATATTTCTCATTTTTGTCAAGTAATTTCTGAGATTGGTGACCTTGGATGACGAAGAATCGTGCGGGCCACCTAGTTGTTAAGAGGATCCATGGGCCCACTGAAGCTTCTTAGGATCACTGGAGCCCAGTTCTGGTCCACTGAAGCGACTATCAGCCCTGATTCTGTAGTCGGGTTAATCTACGCGGGGCTTAGAAACAGCTTCGCGTTTTGGAACGCGGGACTGAAAATTAGCTTCGCGTTTAATCTCGTGGGGCTGAAAAATAGCTCCGCGTTTTGTTACTCTAGCCTCGCGTTTTACGCTGCCTTGGCCTGCCTTCAGAAGTTTATCTTCTCGAATAGTAGCCTCGCGTGGAAGAGAATTCTTGCACGCTGGCTTATTCTTGTGATTAACACAAGTCATAACTTCGCATCTAGCGCGATTTTTACGATTGACGACAATCTGCCAATCATCTTCGCGATTTACGCGGAGGTGAGGCATCTTGCGTTTCTCGCAAATACTACTGGCTTCGCGTTTCTCGCTAAGCTCAGTATTAGCCTCGCGTTGAGAATCATACGCTGGCTTTAAGGAATTTTTATCCCCGCGTTCCTCGCGAGTGTCAAAAATCTTGCGTTTCTCGTAAGTTGCACTGGCTTCACGTTTATTACTAAGTCCAGTAATAGCCTCGCGTGGAATATCACACGCTGGCTTTAAGGAGAGTTTATACTCGCGTTTCTCAGGAATGTCAAAAATCTTGCGACTAGCGCAAATCTTACTGGCGTTGCGTTTCTCGCTAAGCTTAGTAATAGGCTCGCGCGGAGTATCACACGCTGGCTTTTCCTTGCTTTTAAGGCAAGTTGTAACTTCGGGCCTAGCGCGGTTTTTACGACTGACAATAATTTGCCAATCGTCTTTGCGATTCTCGCGGAGAATCTTGCGTTTCTCGCAAGTATTGTTGGCCTCGCGTTTATTGCTTGGCTCAGTATCAGCCTCGCGTGGAAAATCACACGCTGGCTTTGTTGAATTTTTATACTCGCGTTCCTCGCGAGTGTAAGGAGTCTTGCGTTTCTCGCAAGTATTACCGGCCTCGCGTTTATCGCTTGGTTCAGTATCAGCCCCGCATGGAAAATCACACGCTGGCTTTAAAAAAATTTTATACTCGCGTATCTCGCGAGTGTCGGATATTTTCGCGTTTCTCGCTAAGCTCAGCAATAGCCTCGCATGGAAAATCACACGCTGGCTTTTCCTTGCTTTTAAGGCAAGTTATAACTTCGCGTTTAACGCGATAATGACCGATCTCGCGATTAGCACGAGCCAGTTTGCGAGGGACCATAGCCTCGCGTCCATTAGCCTCGCATCTAAGGCGGGCTTTGAGGGCTTTTTGCCTTACTCTCCGATTCTTATTTCGGAGTTGGGTTCTGGTCAATCCAGTTCCCAGGTCTTCTTCGGCAGTAGGAAGCTCGTCCTCGGCTAGGATTTCCTGTCCGAGCATCGGCCTATAGCCGCAGTCTCCAAGGATCCCCGTCTCTTGGTGGATACCTTTTTACCCGTTGCTCGGGTATTGGAGAACATGCGACGATAGTGTCGTGTCTCGTCCAAGTCACCTGATTCAGAGGAGAGAAACTCCTCATACTTCTGTTGGTCGATTTCAATAACGAGCATGTCCATGTCGGATCCGATCAAATCGACGTCCGATTGCGCCATAATCTCTTCTTTCTTGAAAGAGATGGCTTCCACTGTGGTCGCCAGTTTGTTCGCAGCAGAAATTCTTTGCTTTCCTCCCACTGAATTAACTTAAATTACAATAGAAGTGAACAAGATAAAAAAAACAAGAACAAACGAGAGGATTTTATAGTTTAATCTCTCTCTTTTACAAACTATTTGTGGGATCAGTGGCAATGGGATCTATAGTAGTTCCTTTGGACGATCGAACGTTGAACTCTTCTCTCTTGAAAATATCGGCCGACTGTAGACGATCTTCTCCGGTCTTTCCCGAACTCAAGGCTCTGTCCGTAACTTGAATTCGCTAAGAACCGAAAGGAAGAAGAAGAATATCCCTGACTTCAAGGCTCTCTCACGTACTTGAATTGTCAAAGGATCCAAAAAAGAAGACCCCTAGGGTTTCGCCAGGAAGGTATTTATAGCCCCAGGTTAATTTGAGAGTTTCTATCTAAATAGAATTCCCTCTCATCAAGGATTCCAATCCAATCTTTAATATTGATTTAAATCCCTTGATTTAGAGTTCTGATTGGACTTGATTTAGGTATTTGGATAAGCCCAAATCATAATCTCAATCAATTTGAGATTCTGGTTATCTGCTCACGCAGAGCTTTAATCGCATCAAAACGCGGTTGTAAATAACCAGAACGCGGAGCTAACGCGGAGCTATTGATCATCCCTGCGTTTCACTCAAATGCGAGGCTAATACTAGCCAGACTGCGGAATCAACGTGGAGCTATTAAACATCTCCGCGTTTTGCTCAAACGCAAGGCTAATATAGCCAAACGCGGGGCTGCGGAGTTAGCTCCGCGTTCTGTTGTGGAAAATCCTTTTTAACTTAGAAATTTTCACTGCCAACAGAAAGGTGAAATATTCGCATGATTTTCACTTACATGAAAGTGTTCAAGCTGAAAAGAATATGGTAGAAGATTGTGAATGTGGACATGCATTAAATATGATAGTAGAGCTGCCAAAGAACCCAGATGACGTGGTTATATGTACGATTCTAGTCTATCATGTATCACTCTTATTTGAATATAGAACGTCCTAATATTTCATATCGTTTGCATTTGTGACACAACATTCTTTACCCTGTGAGAACCTAAAATAATAATTGGAACATAACATAGGGACTGTGAATATTATATCTAGTACGATGTGTAAATTGTGCCTAGTAGAGGTTTACAAGAGAGAGTTTATGTCAATCTTCTAATTACTGTTACTCATAGATTTAATGCGATATAGGGGATGCATTAGCTCAATAGATTGTCGAAAGAGGAGTGTTGTCTTCAGGATGTCGAATCATCTAGAATTTGAGTTTTTTAGAGGCAGCAGTCATGTGGAGCCATTAGAGTTTAAAGCTCATCATATAGAGGGTGTGCTAGCAATTATTAATGTAATTCCAATAAAGATTCTAGTAGTATCAGAATTTATAGACATCTTCGAGGATTTTTATGGATTTTTAGTAGATAGAGGCATATAACTTTTCATCAACAACATTTCATGTAATGAGCTCATCTATAAGGCACCATATCGAATGAATATCTTGAAATTGCATACATAATTTTATAATTATGTTATCTCCAACTCTGTTGATGCTAAATGTGCTGATAAAAATTTTAGAGTGAGAATATGGGTAGAACTAGAAAGAATGGATTGCTTTCAAGAGTTAGAGGCTCATGATTTCATCAGACTGAGTACACCTTGGGGAGTACTAGTACTTTTGTCAAAAAAGAAGGATGGTGGCAGGAAATTGTATATTGATTACAGAGAATTGAGCCAAGTCACAATCAAAAATGGTAACCATTACTGAGGATTGAAAACCTATTTGATCAATTGGCTAGAGCTAGAGTATTCTCCAAGCTAGATCTTATGTAAGGGTATAATTAAGTAAAAGTGAAGGAATTAGATTACCTAAGATGACTTTCAGAATCTGATATGGACATTATAAATTCTTAGTGATGCAATTCAGAGTGAGAATGCGCCAATTATCTTCATGAACTTGAATAAAAGAGCTTTAGTCCCATTTGTAGATAAGCTTGTGGTAGTCTCAATTAAATATTTTGGTGTATTCTAATAATGAAGAAAAGCATGCTAACACTTGAGAATAGTCCTGGAGACATTGAGATAGGAGAAGCTGCATGGGAAGCTTAGTAAATGCAAATTTTTGCTGAAGAATGTTCCTTTCTAGGACATATTGTCTAAGGAGATGGAATTTCTTTAGATCCTTACAGCAGTGAATTGGCCTATTCCAAAGATGGTGACACAAGTGAGGAGTTTCCTTGAATTAGTTGGATCTACGGAAGGTTAGTGCTAGACTTCTCTAAGATTACAGGATGATTGACGAAGTTAATGAGGAAAGGAGAGGAGTATGTTTGCACAAATGATTGTGATGCGACTTTTGAAGAGTTGAAGCAAAGGCTTCTTATAACACTAGGCTTGGTAGTACCACATGGATCTGGTGCAATGGTCATTTATAATGATGCATCTAGCAAAGGATTAGGTTGTATTTTAAAACAATATGGTCGAGCGATTGCATATGCATCATGATAGCTGAAGCCTCATGAGAAGAACTACCTTGCTTATGACTTGGGGTTTACAGCAGTGATCTTCATTTTGAAAATTTGGAGGCACTACTTTTTGGATAGCAGAGTGGAGATATATATGGATCATAAGAGTTAGAAATATGTTTTCATATAGAAGTAATTCAACATGAGATAAAGAAAATGGCTTGAATTAGTAATAGATTATGATATTGATATGTAGTTCACCCATAGCAAAATCAATGTAGATCCTGATACCTTAAGTAGGAAGTCAGGACAATATTCTGACCTAGCAAAAAAAGTTATTTGTAGAGATCAGATAGTTAGATATGAAAATTGCTTTATTTAGAACTGTAACATAGTTGATCGCTTCATAATTTAAATCTTTGTTGATTGAGAGGGTCACAGTAGCTCAGAAAGAATACCCTAAATTGTAGAAGTTTAGGAGACAATTAGAAGCCCATACATCTAGATGGATCTCTACCTTTTGGCAGCTGACTATATGTGCCTAGGTGGAATTTTAGTAGGAAGTATTTTCAAAGGCTCATGGTTAAGTTTATTATAGTCATCCTAGTAGAACAAGATATATCAAGATTTGAAACAACATATTGAGTGGAGGTGGAAGAAGGTTGATATAGGTTTTGTCATAGTGTTGTTGCATAGATCTAGAGGTAATAATGCAATATGGGTAATTGTGAATCTTATCACCAAAGTTCCACATTTCATTGCAATTTGTGTGGAACAAACTATTGAAGCTTGGCAGAGAAGTACATGCATGAGGTAGTGAGATTGCATGGTATTCCAATTTTTTCAGATGAGATACCTGATATAAGTCACATTTCTAGAAGAGCATGATAAGTAGGGATTGAAGCTAGAGTTGTATAGTGCTTATCATCCAGAAATGGACGGTCAATCAGAGAGAACTCTTCAGACCATAGAGTATATGTAAGGGTTTATGTGCTTTATTTATCAGAGAGAACTATTCAGACCATTGATTTTGGTAGTTCGTGGGAAGATTATTTACATCTCATAGAGTTCGTCTATAATAGTTGTCAAGTAAGTATCAAACTATCACCATTTGAAGCTCTCCGTCTATTGGGACAACATCGGAGAAAGGGAGCTACTCAGACTAGATATAATCACTTAAATAGTGGACAAAGTTAAGTTTATATGACAACACTTAAAGACAGCTCTGAATCGACAAAAGAAGTCGGCAGATATTTCTCATCAAATGCTTTAGTTCTAAGTTGGAGAGAAAGTAATTCTGAAGTTTACTTGGACGCGAGATGTTTTTAAATTGGGCAACCATGGAAAGTTGAGCCACAATTTATTGGCCTGTTTGAGATTTTGGAGTGAGTGGGTGAGGTAGTATATTGCTTGGCACTATCAGCATCTATGAAACGAGTTCATAGCGTATTTCATGTATTACAACTGAAGAGGTAAATTTGTGTGAGACATACATATTGGATCATTCAGAGCTTGCAATCCAGTTAGATTTTTCTTAACTAGAGACGCAAGTGTCTATCATCGACTTCATGGAGAAGAGCTTAAGGAATAAGGTGATACTTTTGGTGTTGGTTTCATGAAACCGGTGATCAACAAGAGAAGCTACTTGTAAATGAGAAGAAGAAATTCAGGAGCATTTCACATAATAGGTGATCAATAAGAGAAGTTACCTTTGGTATAAATTACTTTCCTTTTCACTATTGAATGTAATTTTAAGAATAAAATTTTTGTATGCAGACAAGGAAGTAACATGCACTTCCCTAGGTGATTTTCAAAATTATTAAAAATAACATTTCAAATTTTCTTAAAAGAATCTTTGAAAAAATAATTAATTAATTGCTTTGATTGATTAGATGAGACAATGACTCGAACCATTAAGCTCTTAAAACCTAAACTATGTACAAACCATCTCGGCTAGATAGTTACTTGAATGAAAAATAGATTTTTATTAATTAAAGTGATTTAGTATCTTATTAAAAATCCAATTCTACTTGAATTATAATTTCTTAGCCAATTAGTCTTTCCTTTCATGTAGATACTCAAATCAAACAGGATTTACAAATTCTTTAAAAAGAGAGAAGCCCCTAACCATAGCCCACTTCCCTAATGCAGAGAAAACAGAGAAAAAGATGAGCAGAGAGGAGAGAGGAGAGGGAAGAAGAAGAAGGATCAGCCCAAATTGATGATCTAATCTTTTTGAAACCTCTTGACACATGTAAGTCAAACCTATAGATTTTTCATCATCCAATCCAGATTAGTCTATGACTCACTCAAAACATTCTATGTTGTGTTTTTAAATTTAATCTACTACTTTTATTGTTTTTGTTATATTAAATTGGTTGTGTTAATTTTAAATTTTCTATTTTGCTGAAAATCAAGAATTAGATAGGTTCTTGATAAATTATGGATATAGTTATGTTTAACTTCATTATTAATATATTGAATCTTGTTTCTAGCATTTTAGTATAAAGATTATTCATGAAAAGTGTAAAAAGATCATATTTTCAATAGATATTATTAACTGAACATAGACCTTGCAACTCTCAGTTTTCAGAATCTATCAATAGGGTTATCAGTAAGTCAGGAGTGCCTGACACCCAAGAATATTTAGTGGTGGACCTATCGATAGGGTTACCAGTATGCCAGTGTGTCAAGGTCCTGTATAGGATACTATATGGAGGGTTATTAGTATTTTACTGAGTTTTATCGATTTTTTGCCATTGTAAGTTACATGATTATAATATTGATCACCTATAAAATCATGATAAACTTTGGATCATCACCATGTATCAATTTGATCATCGTTTTGTACATTTCAATGCACTAAGTGAACCGATTAACATTGAGTAGTATTCTTTGAACCTAAATTGATTAATTGACAGTAAATAAACATAATGGCAGATTGAATTATAATGCTATAGATATTGTACTGATTATTAACATCAAAATCGAATTCCATCACTATTAGAATCTCACAGACTGAAATATTAAATCGAGAAATTGAAATAGATTTAACATATGGATTTTATTGGAGGAAACCAAGTTTATGTGACTTAACACTTTGAATATAATTGACAAGACAGTGATTCTTTTAGAGGTGTGGGTTAGGTTTCCATTACAATGCCATTGATTCTTTTATACTAAGATAGAGTGGGTTAAGGTAACGACCAAGTACAATAAGTTTTCCTTATACGATACGGCTATTGTTTATCATGTAGTTTTTTCAACCCTATTTCATCTAATATGTGATTCACATGAGCAATTTGGAACATCCTGGTATGTTCACATTATTCCATGTATAGGTAGTCTCTATATATCATAAATCAGGTACCAAGTTGTATCAAATTCTTATAGATGGATTTCCCATTGTTATATCTAAACAAGTAACTAGAATATTAAAGACAGTCAATAAGTCATTTCGTCCTAGAAATTTTCATTTCCATCATGTACCACATGCTCAAGTAGTTCATGTCAAGGCTATTATGTATCATATACAAGTCAATTATCATGTTAGTCATGCATGTGTTATAGATCAAGTATCAGTGACACATGTCATGTCCAAATTGTATGGGCAACATGCCATACATAAGTACAAATGTCAATCAATTATCAGTCACCCAAGCCATGTCATGATGTCATTGTTTTCCATAAAAATGGAATTCATTAAAAACTCAAAGAGAGATTACAATAATAACGATTGCCCATTTATAGTAGATGATGAATCTAATTTTCTCTTTGTTTATAACTAGGATTCTGTTGTAGCCATAGAGAATGATCTTGCACTCCATTGACAATCCTAATGCAAGTTCCTCACTTGACAGGTTTTGAAAGCTCTTGGATGCAAAGGGACTCCGGATTCTTAGTACAAGTGCTCAAATGGAGATAATCTGACCACTTTCTTAGTCTAACCTTTGGCTATTTATAGAGGACTGGAAACTTTTGAATTGGTGTAACTATCTTATTAATGGTCTCTTTTAAGTAAGGATTAGTTTCTTGCTTTTAATCCGTTGGATTTGCATTAAATCTCCAGAATTTGCAACTAAAATCTTTAATCCTCTGGATTTATAACTAAAACGTAAATCTGAAAAGTGGATCTCAGCCTTTAGATCCACATTTTAGCTCTTTGCAGCTTGCGTGACATGAACAAACCTGCTTTTGGGTGTCAATGAAGATTTTCGTCTCTTGAGTCTTTGGAACGAAGACGCAACCCTCGAGGATTCGCGTTTTAGCTATACTTTGCTCAAATCATGAACTCAAAAGAAGGGTCAAATGTGAATCTCTCTATAATTGATGATCTACATTTTATCTCTCAGCAACATGTCTTATTTTATTAGACCTGCATTTGGGTACACATGAGGATAGTTTTAGTTCTTTGAGATTTAGGAGTGAAAATGCATCCCTCTGGGGTTTGCATTTTAATTATATTTAGTTCTAATCATGAGCTTAAAAGATAGTTCAAAACACGAATCTCTCTTTTAGTTGATGATTCACGTGTTAACTCTCAGCTAGACCCTTGCATATATTGGAATGGGGTTAGCTTTAACATCATAAGGTTCTGTGATCAAAACGCGACCCTGCATTTGAAACGTAGGTTCAACTTCACATTTTAAGGTCGAATTAAGACGTGGCCATGTGAGGTCCATATTCAACCTCAGCCTTTGGCTTAAAAATGCGAGTATCTTGACAATGATCCACATTTTTTATTTCAGTGCTATTTTCAATGCTCCTAAGGGTCGCATTTTTCTATATCTGGAGAGATCTCGTGTCTCTTCAAAGATCAAAATGCGTCCTTCATAGGTCCATGTTTTATTGTATTTGAGAGAGATTCTATCTCTTGTCATCATAAAATCTTAACGCGACCTACAAAGGTCTGTGTTTTGATTTTACAAGTTTATTTCACTTTAATTTCTAAAACTTTTGCCTACAAAACTCCCTCCAATGTTTTTATAATTCTGTAACTTTGAAGGTGTTTTGAACTACTTCGGAAATATGAAATACTTAATTTTTGATTTATGACTTTGAATTAAAATGTAACTCTATGTCTAAAAGCACGAGTTTGAGTTTGAAAAGGAAAATACGACCTTGCGTTTAAAAACGAGAGTATGCGTTTGAAAAGGGGAAATAGGACCCAACCTTCTTTTTTAAATGCGAGTTTGCATTTTAAATGGCGTATTTAAAGCATCGTCGCTTTTGCTACCTTTCTGGCATAGAGATCGAAAGCGCCCTTGCATTTATATTGATGAAATCTCTTTGAGATTTGGACGAAGATCTCGGCCATCAAATCTTCTATATAAGACGTCATGTCTCTTTCAAAAGTCATTCTGACTTAGAAAGTTTTCGAGCTCTCGAGCTTTCTTTGTCTCCAAGCTTTTTCAAGCTCTTCATTTTCAAGCTTCTGTAGGCTCTTCCTCTTTTAGCCTTCGGGCTTTTCTGACTTATGGTCTTCTAAAACTTTCACAGAGAAAATAATGAGGAAATCTTCATCCTCAAGCCAAGCCGGCAACAGCTCTCAAGACCCTCAAAGCACCTCTGACTCTTCTCGGGCCATAGTTCGGGAAGAACCCATGATTTGTAGTAAGCTAACGAGTTTCACCTCATTTAATTTTGTTCATTCGTCACCATGGACTGTTATGATCCATATTTTGGATCTAAAACACAAAGCTTCAAAAAGCTTCTTTTAAATTTTAAACGTGGGCCTGTGCTCCGCATTTTGCATCTGAAAGATAAAACTTCAAAAAGCTTGTCTTTTAAATTTGAAACACAGATCTTCAAAGACCTGATCCGCATCTTAGATCTTTAAGACTAAACTTGAAAAAGTTTATCTTTTTGATTTTAAACGCGGGTCTATGCTTTGCATTTTGGATTTTTAAGATAAAACTTGAAAAGTTTATCTTTTAAATTTAAATGTGGGTTTCCAAGGACTTGTGATCCATGTTTTGGACCTTGTTTATTTAAAATGAGGGTCTCCAAGAACTTGTGATCTGCGTTTTGTATTTTCAAGATAAAATTTGAAAAGTTTATCTTTTAAATTTAAACCACGGGTCTCCAAGGACTTGTGATCTGCATTTTGGACCTTGTTTATTTAAAACGAGGGTCTCCAAGGAGTTGTGATCCACATTTTGGATTTTTAAGATTAAATTTGAAAAAGTTTATCTTTTTTATTTAAAGAACGGGTTTGTGCTCCGTGTTTTGGATTTTTAAGATAAAACTTAAAAAGTTTATCTTTTAAATTTAAAATGCAGGTCTTCAAGGACTTGTGATCCGCATTTTCGATTTGAACAGAACTCATTCTGTCATAGTTTTGTCTAAATCTCTTTCTTTTTGTTTTCTTTTTTTGATGTATGATTTTAAATATTTTTTCAAGGAGCTCTTGTAATATTAAATTGATAATGAATAAAAAATTTGAGAAATGGAAAAAAAATTTGTTTCCATTCATTCAGAGGTATCTATTAACTTGATGAATGAACTTGGTGTTGATGATCAAAGCTGTCTGTTAAGTTAATACATCATTGACTCTTTCATATATTATCCAGAGGTAATTATTAACTTGATAATATAGAGTCAGTATTCAAACACCTAATTATATTTGCAATGAATGAATAACTTTCTTGAATAGAATAGAAGTAATCACAACTTTTCTGAACAAGTTGTAATTTTAACTATTCAATGACAGTACAACAGCTTTTTGGAATTGCCAGAGATAATTTTTAACTTAGCAAACTTTGGAAGAATGAATTTAATTTTGTCAGAGATAATTTTTAACTTGAATAATTTTGGTGGAAATGAATATGGATTTTGTCAGAGATAATTTTTAACTTGACAACTATGGTGGAATAGAATTTGAATTTGTCAGAGTTAATTTTTAACTTCACAAATTTTGGTGGAAATAAATTTGATTTTGTTAGAGATAATTTTTAACTTGATAATTTTGGTGGAATAGAATTTGAATTTGTTAGAGGTAATTTTTAACTTGATAAATTTGGGTAGAAATGAATTTGATTTTGTCAGAGGTAATTTTTAACTTGACAAATTTGAAGGAAATTGAATATAGTATTGTCAGAGATAATTTTTAACTTAACAAATTTTGATGGAAATGAATTTGGTTTTGTCAGAGATAATTTTTAACTTGACAAATTTAGAGGAAATGGAATTTGGTATTATCAAAGGTATATTTTAACTTGACAAATTTTGGTTGAAATTTATTTAGTTTTGTCAGAAGTAATTTTTTAACTAAATTTTGAGAAATAGAATTTGGTTTTGTCAAAAGTAATTTTTAACTTGACAAATTTTAGAGGAATGATTTTTTTTGAAAGTACTCTGCTGGGAAAATTGATAAAATTATGGGCAACAAGATACCGAATGCACAGTTGTAGAATTTGCTTTGTAGTTGTATCTCCCGAAAAGAACTCTGTCTAATACAGTTCCAATGAAGGTAATTAGAAATAGGCTTCTCTTTTGTAGGTTAACTTTATTTGATTGGTGGACAAATTGATCCTGTTTGTGAGATAATAGTGTTAAGAATTCGACACTTTCATTAACCACTTTAGGATCTTCATATGCCCCGGCGCTTGAGTGGACTAGTGACTAAATCATAATGCTAAATTTTTCTTTTGCTGAGAAAAAAATTCAAGTATGTGTGTCACATGATTTGATACTCTTATAATCTATTTTCTGAGATACTGAAAGGGGATACACCGAATAGCTTGCGTCATTCTTCACCGTGTTCTTCGGAAGGAGTACTACAAGAAACTTCTCTATGAAGTCTTCTTATTACGGCATTTCCGAGCTGTCGAAAAAATTCGTCATTGTTTGCTAAAATCTTCTTATTACCACATTTCTGGGCAGCGGTCAGGGTTTGGCTGATCCAGTCGAAAACACAATAGAGGATTATTGAAAAGAATATGTATCTCAAACCGCTTAATATTTAACTTGATTCCTTCTTACTATTATATAAATTGTTTGTATATAATACATTCTGCCTTTGAACGGTTCAGAATTCTTCCTTCTACCCATCAAAGCCTCCTTTGGCATTCTTTGGAGACCCGATAATTAGCTTGGTCATGATCACCTTGAGTTAAGTGGATTCTCCATTGGAGGAATTGACAGTTGGATTTTCCAATATTACCACTTATATATTCTGTACTGAAATTCGGATATGTAGCCATGATCACTTTGAATTAAGTGGATTTCCCCATTGGAGGAATTGGCAGTTGAATATTCCATTATTACGACTTTTATAATCTGTACCGAAATTCAGATATGCAGCCATGATCAAAGCCTATTTTGATAATTATCGAAGACCAAATAATCGGCTTGGCCACGATATCTTTGAGTTAAGTGGATTTCCCATTTAAGGAATTGGTAGTTGAATTTTTTAATATTACCACTTATATATTCTGTACCAAAATTAGGATTTGAAAATGCGGCGGTGGAGAAAGGACCACGAGATTCAAGTAAATGTGCTTCAAGGCAAACTACAAGAAGAGATGGATGATCGGTACTTCTGTGATGGATTTCTTGAATATTACATTAAGAGTAGTATTTCTTCAAAAACTTTTCATTGATCGGCATCATAATATTGTTGTCATTAGGTTTGCTAACCGGTATGTGCCATTTGAATAGACTGCGTCAATGACGAATGGTCCTTCCCATTTTGACTAGAACTTTCTTTTGGATTTTTGATTGGTTATGATTGTTCTTCTTATTGAATTGACCAAATCACATTTCTTGAAAGTTCTTTGCTTGACATTTTTATTAAAATTTTGGAAATTCGTACTTGGTAGAGTTCAATACTATATTGTGCTTCAAAACGCTTGTCATCGAAAGCTTCCAATTCTAGAAGTCTTTGCCAATATTTTTTTTCCTATGTCATTTTAGTTGCTAATGCAACACGTAATGATGGAATATGAATCTCCAAAAGAAGTACTCTTTGGATACATTTACCAAAGAGAAAGGTTTAGCAATCGTAGGTGTCATGACAGTTGTTCAGTATGCTTAGAGACATTCTCCAAGATTTTCAACCCAATTACATTGGTTGGATGAAACAAACTTTTTAAGGAGCTTTACAATGGTTTTGTTGAAGCCCTCTGCTAAACCATTGGCTGCAAGATATTATGAGGATGAAGCTATACTTTCAATCTGGCATTTGTTGCAAAACCTAGAGAATGACTGACTCACGAATTGAGATCCATTGTCATGAACAATTCTCCTAGGTACCCCCAAACCGGTATGTGACATGATGTTTGATGAATTTGATCACATCTGATGTTTTTAGTTCAGTTATGGGAACGACTTCAGTCCACTTTGAAAAGTAATCTATTATGACTAATTTGAACCTGTGACCTCCTGTTGACAGCGACAAAATTGACCCGATTATGTCCATTCCCCACGTTTTAAAAGGCCATGATGTAGTCGAGGGATGGAGATATTCCAGTAGCTGATGTATGAAGTCGGCATATATTTGACAGACCCTGCATTTTCTAGCATAAGGAACTGCATCCATCATCATTTTGGGCCAGTAATATCCTATTCTTTGGAGTCTATCCCAGAGTTTCGATCCTACTTGATGTGCTCCGTAGATGCCACTATGAACTTTTTCGAGTACTTCTCGGGCTTCTTTCTTAGAAAGGCAACGAAGCAGGATTTCATTGTATGATTTCCTATATAATGTCCAAACTTCGGCATTATAATAAAATCAAATAGCTTTTCTTCAAATTGTTGCTGCTTTTTTAGGATCCTCTAGTAGTATTCCATAAAGCCTGTAGTCAATGGCTCTCACATATAATAGGAAAAGTATTACTATCATTGGAGCTACAAGGACAGGTGGTTTCGTGAAATATTCCTTGATCTCTTCGAAAGCTTTCTGACAAGTATCATCCCAGATAAACGATACTCCTTTCTTCATCAAGAATGGTTGACATCTCCTGGATAGGTTTGATATAAACCTGCGTATGTATGCTAGCCTTCCCTGTAGTCCTCTCAACTCTTTGAGATTTCTAGGTGGCAGCATGTCTTGCATTGCTTTAATCTTGTCTAGATCAAGATGAATTTCTTGAGAAGTGACTATAAATTCAAAGAACTTTCCACTGGAAACTTTAAGAAAAAACTTAGTTGGATTTATTTTAAGCTAGTGTTTCCGCATGAGACTGAACACCACTCTCAAATCATGAAGATGATTGTTTTTGGTTTTCTTTTGATATCTAAATCATCCACATAACATTCCACCCTTTTTTGGAGATGCTCTTGGAATATGGTGTTCATGGTACGTTGACATGTGGCGCCATCATTTTTTAGGCCAAAGGGCATAACTGTATAACAGTACACCCCCAGTGGTATTCAAAAAGACATATATTTCTCATCGTTGGGATACATCTTAATTTGATTGTACCCTGAAAATCCATCCATGAGCAACATCTGTTCGTAACCGAAAGTATTATTGATCATAACATCTGTGACAGGCAATAGAAATTTGTCTTTCAGACATGCCTCGTTCATGTCTCTGAAATTGATGCAAATCGTGATTTTCCATTCTTCTTGTTCACAGGGATTATATTTGCAACCTAGTTGGGATGTTGTTCTTCACGAGTGAAGCCTGATTCAATTAACTTTTTTATTTTAGCTTCAATGGCTTCCATTATTTCAAGATGGACTTTCGTTGTTGTTGTTTAATGGGTTTCACATCTAGTTGGGTATTCAACTAGTGCACTGCCACTTTTAGGTCTAATCCTGACATGTCTTCGTAATCCCAGGCAACAACATTGATGTATTCTCGAATAAGAGAAATTAATTCTTCTTTTTCTTCGGAAGATAAATTTTTATTTATAAATATGGGTTTAGGATTAGTTTTATCACCCTTATTTATTTGGATCACTTTATATTCAGTTGGAAGTTCGCGTTGTTCAAACTGAACTTCTCATTTCATGTTCAGATATTTTGCCTAAGAATCAACCTTGATTGGTGGCAATTCTTCATCTTCTTCCTTTTGGTCTATGAAGACCATGGTGATGTGAAAAATAGCTCCAACACTTACATCCCCAACATAACGACTCAGATGAATGACTATATTGGAATTTTTTAGAATTTATTTCTGAAAGAACTTCAGCAGTAGTAACATATCCTAACCCTCTGCCAGCTTTATTATAATAATTTGGCATTTTTTTTTTTTTGTAACAAAGGGTTGAAGCATAGTCCTTTCTCTTTTCAAAATTCAACCCTCTGCCTTCAGCTAGATTATATCCCATCTTTTTCATTATTCTATGGGTATTTTTATTGTAATGGAAGAACTCAGGATTTTCCGGTTCTTCAGCAGAGAATAAATATTTTTCTTTATTATTATTGTTTGTTTTTCCAAATAATATAGGTATTTGACCTTTATATTTGGTAGGAACTTCCAAGATTGCTTCACTTGCATCTCTATCGTTATCACTTTGTGTATTAAAGGATGAGCGAATGGGTGCTTGGAATGACACTAATAAGTATATTTTACCTAGTTACTTACTAACAACATCAGTACTAGTACTTGAGGGTTCAGAATCAACAACAGATGAATAAGCAAACTCTATATTTTTATTTATTACCCACTTGCAATCAAGATTGGCGGTGTCATTTACATTAAGACCATCAAGACTTATTACAATGAGTTCCACAACCCAATTTTCATCATCTGATCTCAAATCTTCGGATCCTGATTCAGTATCGGCCTTATTGTTGCTATTTGATTCTTCTGGGACAGATTATTCAGCTGCTTCAAATGTACCTTGATATAGCAAAATATATGTAAAGTAGTTTTCAACCCCTTTGAAGGGTTGCTTTCCTGCCACCAGAGTTTTCACATTCCCCTCTTTACCCACATATTTCATACATTGGTGAAGTGTAGAATGGACAAAAATGTTAAGGTGTATCCATGGCCTTCCAAACAGTAGGTTATAAGATGTGTCAGCATCAATTACATAACATATGACTTCATCTTCAGATGACCGATCTGGCATTTCAATTTCACCTTGCCAAGGGTTTACAACCATTAGCGTTGAATCTAAAAATGGTTGTGTTTGTTGATACCAGTCTATGCATAGGGACTCTGAGATACCACAATACCCTCCTTAGCGTTATGCTCAAAGCGGATCTAGGGTCGACTAATCTCCATTGACCCTATGTAGCCATTATAATACAAAGTCGATGATGCTGCACAAACATCTTCTTCTTCTGTTGTTCCTAGGATCTGAGCCAGAAATACTTCAGAGTCTTGCAGAGCTTCTCTTAAAACTTTTTAAGTTTGCTTGGACAGCCTCAGGAGCTCATATAAAGTGATTCTTGCAGGAATGTTGGCCAATTGTGCCAACACATCAAATCGGAAAGGTTACTTGGAACTTCCATTACTTATTTCTCCTTATTTTTAAGAGTTTTATTGAATTTAAGCTATCTCTGCATGCTCTTCTCTGGAAGCTGAGGTTGAACCACTTAATCATAATCTTTCAAGTAGTTTCTTCTTGAACAAGTTTCAGAAGGTTGTTGTTGTTCTTCATTAACCACCAATGATTCTTTAAGTTCTTCTTTTGAATCTAAAAGAGGATGAACTGTTGTGTCATCTTCAGAAACTACAGTGACAGTATTGAAAGTGCATAGCTTTCCCTTAAACTTCTTTTTGGATGAATTTGAAGTCTACTATTCATCCTTGAGAAGGTCTCGTGTACCCACACTATCTCTCCTTTGGACATCTTAAGGAGAGATAATCCTTTTTTTTGTTGTTGATAATGATCGTAATTTACAATCTTCATAGTACCTTTGGAAATTGGCTGAACTCCGTCTTGAATGTTTGATTCTATCCAATCTAGAGCTTTCCAAATTTAAACAATACCATATTTGCTATCACTTTCTTCTGCTCTGGTTGTAACTTGATGACATTGGCGTCCAGCAGGGCCTGAATTTTGACCTTTAGGACATAATAGTTTTTGGTAGGATGTTAATGATCATATGATACATACGGTAATTGAGATCATCAATCTTTCCTACTTCTTTGGGGCGCTTAGTCTCTGGTAATTTTAGCATATTCCTTTTTATGAGCATATTGAAAATAGTGATCATGTGTTCATCCTTAAAAGAATATTGTTTTTGAGGAGCCCTTGATAGAGGAAGAGTCCTCGTGGGAGGAGGTTTAGTAGGGTCTGGAGCATCTATTGCTTTCATTTCTTTCCCTTTAGATTGAGACGATTGATGTATTTCAGAATTATTTCTTCTTAGACTTCCCCTTTCTTCAGCCTCAAGTTGTTGTGCAATTTTCTCGGCTTTTTCGGCTTGCGTTGATAGTCCTTTCCAAGTAGTAAACTTCACAGCCTCCATTATAGCAAGAAATTTGGTAGAAAGATTATGCCTGTAGGTTTCCACTAAAGTTTTTTGTGGCATCCCATATGGACATCTTAAAGAATCATTTTTGAATCTTTTTATAAGTCTCAAGCCGACCCCCCCTTCTTTTGCTTGGTAGCAAACATTGCTGGCATCAAGATCTCCATATCATCTTCGTACAACCTTGTCAAGAAGGCTTTTTCCATATCATTCCACGAGTTGACAGTTTTTGGTTCTAATCTTCGGAACCATTCAAATGTTAGACCTGTAAGAATACTAACAAAAACGTGTAATGTGGGGTCTTTTCTGGCCAAATGCCTTGTTTGTGATTTGAAATAATAAAGGTACTAATTTGGTGACCCTTTACCATCAAAAGATTTTAGTTTCAGAGGCTTATAATTTTATAGGAATGATAGGTTCTCCCACTCTATTGGATATGGCCTTACAACTCCCACCTCTTGCAAATCATTCTTATGAACTAAAGCATTGAGCTGATTCTAGAAACTATCCATTAAGGCAGCATGTGAATTGCCTTCATGTTCTAAATTTTCTAATTGATGACAAGAGTGTTCAGAATGATTGTCTTCCTTTTCGTGTTTCTCACCAGCAGTGCTCCTAGGAAGAGTATGAGGTTCATTCTCTTTTCTCTTCCCTTTATCCTTCCTTGGGATGCGGGAACTTTTGAAAGAAGATTCTCCCTTGTTCTTTACTTGCTCTTTGATTAGAAATTGGAGCATTCTCCTGATCTCACTTATAGACTCTTATTGTTTCTGGATAATCTTCTCTTATTCATACATTCTCTTCATAAATTCTTCAGGATTTCCCTGTGCCATATGTGCAAAGGCAAAATCTTCAAAAAATGAGTCAAAAGTTTGTGATTCTACAACAATAGAGTTTATTGCTTCTTCTTAATCGAAGGAGATTCTGGCCATCTTCTGGTAATCCAAAGATACTGTCACCCCCTTCTAAAGTTGGGTGTTTTGAAAAACACCCCAAATATTACTGAACACACTCTTCAGACCAGAAGAGTGTTCAGAGTCTGATGACTCTAATCTAGGAACGCTCCTCGTCTTCTTCTTACTCTTTCCCAAATCTATCATATTGGATGATTCTTTGGGGTATTCCGGTTCGAAAATCCTTATTTGATATTGCATCATCTTCTCCTTGAAGGTTGGGCTGGAGACAATGCGAGTTTGTTGAATATAGACGGCCTTGCAAGAGTTGTAACACAACGACAATGAGATAACACCGCGTTGATCACCTTGTCGGAGCATGAAGCTGACAGATAAGCCAGAAGGAAAGCTATGGTAGAACGAATTGGTTTTTCTCTGACATTGATAAAGGTAAAGATGTATTGGTTGTGACCACCTCTGGAGATGCCTGACAAGAGAGTGTGGTCATAAAATAAAACAGGTACTCTGCAAAAGGGTTCAAAGATAATGTTCCCTAGAAGATGATCAAATGGACACAATCTTCCACATTTTGATGAAGAGTAATAAGTTGAAGCTACTAGAGCCCAGGATGTCCTAAAGAGACAGGTCACACCAATGACCCTAAGTACTACCTATGCCACCAAATGCAATGTCATCCTGCTAAAGATTGCTATATCTCCAAGGATGAGTTCCATGTGCTAGTCTACACTGATATATTCTCCTCGCACACAGAGAAGTAGAAGGCAATGGTGAATATGGTGTCTCTTCAATTCGACCCGTCCAAGCGGCTACAACTGTTACCATTGAGGCAAGGGTTTGGACTCCCGAAACTAAAATAAATTTGCTCAACTTAGATCAAGTTAGTCAGCAAGACAAAAGCTTAGTTCCATTAACAATCAAATCTGGTGAGATCATGTGGGTGAATCCTAATATAGTTGAAGAGATGGAGGAGGTCCTCATGTTGGGCAAAGCAAAAACCTTGATCAAAACTAAAGCACATGACTTGCAACTTTATCTCTAGTTCTTGTGATGGAGTATGTCTTATATTGCTTCTACAACAGATTTAGCAGAGGAGATTATGCTAGTTGTGTAAGAGCCACCAACTTTATACAACACTCGGTCCAATAGGACAACCTAAGACATACCGCATGATGGAGTTATATCTTACAATGCTTCTCTTACAAATTCTGAATAGGAGATTATGCTAGTGGTGTAAGAGCTACCAACTCCAACAATACTCAATTTGACAGGACAACCTAATGGAGTATTTCACTATCCCTATCAACTCATAGCAACTAAGGGAACCAATATTGAGTCCCATAGCTTAACCATTGGTACCTACCTCTATGCTTGACTAGAGTAAGCAAAAATGAGGCTAGGTTTGATAAGGCCTTGAAGCTTGATTGCTGCATTGACATCATGAGCCCGCTAACCAACATCCCAGCTCGGCTCACATTTACGAGCTACTGTGCTTGACCGAGGACACGAGAGACGCATTGAAGGAAGCTCTCATACATGCTGAGTTGTATGTAGTTTTTGCAATGATGAGCAAAGACTTGTCAAACCCCATATTTACAAAATTCGAAAGAAAGGTCTGTTGTTCTAAAACCAGCTAGTTCATAGTCTTATCATAAATCAAAAAGCATCTCTCTAAAGACGGTTAGTGACACACCACCAATTGGGCTTATACCGCATACATGCCTTTTTTTCCTACTGATGGAAGCTCCGTCAGCATGTTGTTTGATTAGCAAAAGCTTTGTTTTAGTCGTGCACACCTAGGTTTGTATTGTAGTAAGATTGCTTGCCCATGTTGTTAATGAACTATGCCTTGCAGTTTTAATTATCTCAATGTGAACCTTTAACTTTTTCTACGTGTTGGCTCTAATAGCATCCATGCTAAACTCAATATTAGTAGATAGTTCTAGCATGTCTAAAGTAGCATTGACAGTGGGAATGTCATCAAGGCATCTGAGAGAGATTGCAAAATCACTCAATGAAGTCTTTCATGGACTCAATGTGCTTCTGCTTAAGGAATAAAAGTAGGCATTGTCACAACAGTTTCATCCTCATAGAAACGAGTGAAGAACCAAGTCTCTAAATCACTCCACAACTGATGGAATATGGAGGGAGCTTTCAGAACCATTCAAGTATTGATAAACAATATTGTCAGGAAAGGGTCATTACGAATTACGATTCCGGTCAGATATCTAAAGTAGTAGATATGTTGGTTGGGCAACTCTTTCCCATTAATGCACTACTGAGTTGGCGGCTTGAACTTAAGAGAGTAACCTATCGAATCCCATTTAGGATGGCACAATAGAATGATACCCACTTGTTGGAGGTCCTCCTTGTGCTTCAAAATATGAATATGAGATTTGATATCCTCTAGGACCTTATCGTGACCTTCGAGCCGCTTGGTGGATCTCCTCCTTCTCATGAGTGGACCAAGTGTCGTCCTCTTTTTTCATGCTCGTTGTTAGTGACATTATAGTTAACCCTAATCTCACTAGCTTAATTTTTTAGGAATTAAGTGAGGAGGGCTTGGATAGTTTCAAGGATGACCTTTTGTTTTTTAGAAGTTACTTTTGTACTTCCAACCTTTTCAAAAGGTCTTAATTGTTCTTGTTAGACATGTTTGCAGTAAGCTGGCAAGGACAAAAAGAGCTCAACATTTGTGTTTTCGGGAAAAACCAGGGATCTTTCCATTGCCATTGAGAAAAATTGAAGATTACAAAAAAAATTTTGATCGATTATAATGAAAAGATTTAAGAAAAGAAAAACAGATTAGAGGATTTATAGAACACGTTGCTGTCTTTTTACAGAAGATCGTAGGATCGAGATAGATATGAGGATTGATCCGTTCCTCATTGACGATCCAACGTCGAAGGTTGGAGGCAATGGAGATTTCTTGAGCTCTTTCTTGTCTTCTGATCTTGGAAGAAGTTTTGAACTCTTGCGCGGGAGAGAGATCTAGCCAAAAGTTTTTTTTAGTCCCCTTAGAGGGTATTTATAGGCTCCACATTATTGAGAGAGATTCCATATAGATAGAAACATGATCTCCTTGTAATCTTGATAAGATATTTGAATTTTATTTTAATTAGAATTTCCCCAAGATTTGTTGTTGGCCCTGATCCTGTACCAAAGATTAATTACTCATATTAGAATTTGTAGAATGTACAAAATAGTCTGGGGCCCACTTTAATTGCATACGAGACGAAGCGGGTTGGCTCGCTGAACGAGGCGAAGGCTGGGCTTTTCACACGAGGCAGAGGCTAGGCTCGCCGCGCGAGACGAAGGCTAGGCTCTCACAAGGAGGCTAGGCTTGCCACGCGAGACGGAGGCTGGGATCACCGCGCATGACGGAGGTTAAACTCGCACAAGGAGGCTAGCTTGCTACGCGAGACGGACGACCGGTCTCGTTGCACAAGGTGGGCAACCAGCCTCATCGCGTGAGGCAGGACTGCTTGCCTCGCTTCCATGAGACTGGGCTGCCTGCCTCACGCCCACGAGGGAATTTTTTTTTAATGTTCTACATGACCCCCTCCAAAGTTTTCAAATTTTTGCTTCTTCATTTGTTTAATAAAAATTTGAAATACTTTGGATTTTTCTTTATTTTCTGACTTATTTAAGCTTCTTTGATGTGAGGCTTTGCTATCCTCGTGTTTGTGTTCATCACGCAATAGCTTCGCGTATTTGGGCGGCCAACTTTGCCTCGAGATTTGCATCCTTAATACAGTCAGTCTATTTGAGCCACGGACCTCTTTAAGAAGAGTTCTTCATTTTGTCTTGTAAACATTGAGTAAAATATTTTAGTTTCAATTAAATCATTGCTTCTTTTTTGTCACTTGTATAACATGTTTGTAGTGATGAGTGAGTGAACTTGAGAAGAATGGATGATTAGTCGATAGATTAAGAAAGTTGGAACTTTCTAAGTGGGTGGAGATACCTTAGCAAGCAGAGTGTTTTGATTGTGATGTGACTCGTTTGGATTACCAAACAGAGTCGATGACTCGCCTGGATGACAGACAGAGCCGGTGATTATTTTCGAATTGAGGGATGACTCGCCTGGCTAACAGACGGAGCCAGAATAATGGAATGAAGATCGAAAAACCATGAGTAGAGATGTAATGTTAGACATACTGAGATGACCATGTTAGGGTCGAAAAACTATGGGAAGAGATGTACTGTTAAATGTACCCATAGGGTTTGGCAGAGGTGTATTTTTAAACATACCAAGGTGATTGGATTAATATTATTGAGTAGCTCATCTACCTGGTGACAGAACCGATGACTCGTCTAGCTAACAGATAGAGTTGGTGACTTTGTTGAGATCAAAGGGAGTATTGTTTGGGTAATAATTCAAATCTCACTGTCAGAGGTAAGAGTTTAACATGACAAATTTGGTTGTATTGGGATGAGATGATTTGAATCTCGTTATTAGAGGTAAGAGTTTAATATGACAATTTTGGTTTATTTTTAAGACGAGATTGTTCAAATCTCGTTGTTAGAGATAACAGCTTAACCTGATAGGTTCACGAAAATTTTAGCAAACTCCCAGCTATTAACGGATTTGAAATGTCTTTACCACTTACCGTTTGTGTTGGGCTAGCCATACTATTCCCCTCAGTATGATGAGTTGTCGAAAGTTTTGTTTGAGCTTAGATGTCAATTGTTCCTTTTTCCCTTTGTCATTTTGACATTGGGTTACTTCTACCCACAATATGATAAGACTGGTTGAGAATTTTAGCTTCCTCTTGCCTCTTGCTTCGAGGGTGCTGGGCTGTTCACATATGACTCCTTATCATAATAAGTTGGCAAGAAATTTGATTTCCTCTTCCCTATACTTTTAAAGCATTGGGTAATGATGTCTCCTTGTAGGATAGAATTGCGACAGATTTGTCATGAGATTTTTAGCAAACTCCCAGCTATCAATGGATTTGAGGTGTATTTACTAATCGTCGTTTGCGTTGGCCTAGCCATACTATTCCCCTTAGCATGATGAGTTGTCGAGAGTTTGTTTGGATGTAGATACCAAAAATTCCCTCTTCCCTTTGCTTTTGAAGTATTGGATTATGAGTATCCTTATAGGATGACATTATGACAAATTTGTTATTGGATTTTTAGCAAAACCCCCAGGTATGAACGGATTTGATATGTATTTATCAATCACCATTTGCGTTGGGCTAGCCATGCTATTCCCCTCAGCATGATGAGTTGTCGAGAGTTTTGTTTAGGTTTAGATGCCAAACGTTTCCTCTTCCTTTTGCTTCTAAAGCATTGGGCAGTAAACTTATTAGCCTTCCCTTCTGCTCTTTTTTTTGAGGTGGCTAAATGTAGTACTTCTTCAAGAACTTGCCATTGATAGGCATCATCATTCTGTCTCTATCTTTATTGATCAGACAGTAGGCTCCATTTGAGTAGACATTTTTACTATAAAGAGTCCTTCTTACTTGGGTCGAACTTTCCCTTAGTCTTATAGGTCATGATCATCAGTATTTTGATAGCTAAGACCAAGCTCTTTCTTTGAAAGTTCTTTGTTTAATTTTCTTGTTAAATACTCTCGAGATGCGCATTTGGTACAACTCAATTTTTGTTGTGTTCAGAATGCATGCTTAGCTCTATAACCGAGAGTTTAGTCTCACATTTTAAGCTGGTATAGCCTCGCAACTGGGCTAGTATAACTTCGCATTATATGCATGGTAGGACTTGTGTGCTGGTTTAGCCTCGCGCCCCGAGTTAGATTTATACGCTGACTTAGCCTTACACACTGACTTTGATTCGCATTTAGTTGCGAGCATAACTTTGCACTCCATACTGGCATAGCTTTGCGCTTGAGTTACTTTACACGAGTTTAGTCTCGCATCTTGATCCCTTTATATGGGCTTAACCGCAAGGTTTACTGAATGCGAGTTCCACCCCCTGTGTGGGCCTCATTTGATTGGTTACGACCCATTGTAAGTCAATGGACCACTTTCTTTATCATCAGATATTATGCAAGGTTATTGGTTGGTCTGGTGCCTTAAGTCTCTGACGCAGATCTTGGGTCTTGACAACTTTATATGGACTTATGTTCGCATTATACGCAGATATTATCCTAACATTCCAGTTTCAGACTTAACCTCAAATTATACACAAAATACTCTAGATGTGGGTCCCACCCCCAGCGTAGGCCACATTTGGGTAGTCATAGGGTCCATTCTAGGGCAACAGATTACTTTAGTCTCCATCGTAGACTACGCAAGGCAAACCTGAGTGCTAGCCTCACTTTCTGATACTTTTACGTGGGACTGAGTCTTGGCTACACTTTCTTACACTTCTACGCTAGGCTAAAACTTAGCTCTGCATTTTGATATTTCTTTGCAAAGTTAGAACTTAGCCTCGCATTCTGATCACTTTTTAATGAGTTATGTGTGCTGGCTTAGTTTTGTGAACTGGGTGAGCCTCACACACTAGACTAGCCTCGCGTTTTACATTGGTATGACCTTGCGTTGTACGCGGCGTAGCCTCACATTTTGATTCTTTTGTGCAAGACTGATAGTTTGTGAGATTAGCCTCGCTTTTTGTGCTAGCGTAATATCGTGATCTATACTGGCATAGCCTTGCACTTGGATGACTTTAGCGAGCTTAGCCTCGCATTTGGATTACAATTTAAGATCGCATTATATGCAGGGTTAGACTTGTGCACTAGTTTTGCCTCGTGCACTGAGTTAGACTCGTGCACTGGCTCAGCCTCACACACTGAATTAGCCTTGCGTTTCAGCTGCGAACTTAGCCTCTCGTCTGGCTAGTTTTATACTGGCTTGATCCGCATTGTTGTTGGCAGTGAAAATTTCTAAGTTAAAAGGATTTTCCACAACAGAACGCGGAGCTAATTCAATAGCCCCGCGTTTGGTTACATTAACCCTGCGTTTGAATAAAACGCGGAGATGTTTAATAGCTCCGCGTTGATTCCGCAGTCTGGCTTATATTAGCCTCGCGTTTGAGTAAAACGCGGAGATGATCAATAGCTCCGCGTTAGCTCCGCATTTTGGTTATTTAGCGTCGCGTTTTGATGCAATTAAAGCTCCGCGTAAGCAGATAACCAGAATCTCAAATTGATTGAGATTATGATTCTGGGCTTATCCAAATACCCGAATCAAGTCTAATCAGAATTCCATCAAAACTAAGATATTTGATTGGAATCCTTGATGAATGCGAGTTCTATTTAGATAGAAACTCTTGCATTAACCTGGGGCTATAAATACCTTCTTGGTGAAACCCTAAAGGATCTTTTGGAAGTTTTGGTAAAATTCAAGTACGCACGAGAGCCTTGAACTAATCAAAACCAGAGATCAGAGGTCGTCTTCTTCTTCTTTTTGGCATCAGAAGCCTCCTATTGATCCTTTGGCAATTCAAGTACGCGAGAGAGCCTTGAAGCCTTTGCTGATCATCTTCTCAGATCTTGGAGAATTCAAGTTACGCACAGAGCCTTGAGTTCGTGAAGATCAGAGAAAATCACCATCTTCTTTCTGGAGTTCCTGAGAAGTTCGAGTTACGCGAGAGAGCCTTGAACAAATCAAACCAGAGAAGATCGTCTATATTCGGCCGATATCTTTAAAAGAAAAGATTTCAACGTACCGATCGTCCAAAGGAACTGCTTGACAGATCCCATCGCCACAGATCCCACAACTATTGTAAAAGAGAGAGATTGAACTATAAAATCCTCTCGTTTGTTCTTTTTTATATCTTGTTCACTTTCATTGCAATCTAAGATGTATTCAATGGAAGGAAGCGAAGCAACTTTTGCGACGAACAAACTGGCGACCACAGTGGGAGCCATCTCTTTCATTGATGAAGAGATTGTGGCGCAATCGGACGTTGACTTGATCGGATCCGAAGTAGACACGCTGGTCGTTGAAATCGACCAGCAGAAGTATGAGGAGTTCCTCTCCTCCGGATCAGGTGACTTGGATGAGACACGGCACTATCGCCGTATGTACTCCAATGCCCGAGTGACGGGTAGAAAGGTATCCACCGAGAGACGGGGATCCTTGGAGACTACGGTTATAACGCCGGAGTCCACACAAGAAATCCTAACTGAGGAAGAGCTTCCGATTGCCGAAGAAGACATGGGAACTGGACTGACCAGGACCCAACTCCGGAACAGGAACCGGAGAGCGAGGCGTAGAGCCCTCAAAGCCCGCCTTGGACGTGGAGCTAACTCTAGAGGACGCGAGACTATGGTCCCTCGCAAATTGGCTCGCGCTACCCGCGAGACCAATCTCTACCGCGTTAAACGCGAAGATACAACTTGCCTTAAAAGCAAGGAAAAGCCAGCGTGTGATTTTCCACGCGAGGCTGGTAATACTGGCGAGTTACGCAAAATTCCTGACACTCGCGAGTTACGCGAGTATAAAAATTATTCCAAGCCAGCGTGTGATTCTCCACGCGAGGCTGTTACTGTGCCTAGCGAGAGACGCAAAGCCAATAAGGGTTGCGCTAGTCGCAGAATACCCAACACTCGCGAGTTACGCGAGTATAAAAATTATTCCAAGCCAGCGTGTGATTCTCCACGCGAGGCTATTACTGTGCCTAGCGAGAGACGCGAAGCCAGTAAGGGTTGCGCTAGTCGCAGAATACCCAACACTCGCGAGTTACGCGAGTATAAAAATTATTCAAAGCCAGCGTGTGATTCTCCACGCGGGGCTATTACTGTGCCTAGCGAGAGATGCGAAGCCAGTGATACTTGCAATAAACGCAAGACTTCTGATACCCGCAAGGAACGTGAGGATGATTGGCAGATAGTTGTCAGTCGTAAAAACCGCGCTAAGCGCGAAGCTATGATCTGCGTTAATCGCAAAAATAAGCCAGCGTGCAAGAACTTCCCTTCACGCGGGGCTATTATTCCAGAAGCTCAACTTCCAAGAACACACCAAGCCAGCGGAAACGCGAGGCTAGTGTGGATAAGCGCGGAGCTATTCTTCAGGTCCGCAATGTAAAACGCGAGGCTATTCCTAAGCCACGCGAGGATCAGTCCGACCCCAGAGCCAGGGTTGATCAATCAAAGAAGCTTCAGTGGATTCATAAACACTCTCAAGAGTTGAATGGACCTCTTGATTTCATGTCTAGAGGCACTGACCTCAGGGAGCATCTTCATAAGAAGAGAGGCATAAACCAACTTCAAGTTGAACATAGTTGCCATTTCCAGCAACTCATGACGACAGTATCAGCCGTGATGAATAACTGTGGCTGCAGCAAGAACAGGATATCTGTGTTCAACCGATTAAATGAGTCAAACCAGAATCCTGCTAAGAAGACAAGAACTACTCCCCTGAAACAAGGGAGAGCTGTAACTTCCAACATGGTAGGAAAAGGGAAGAAAATTGCAGAGACGGATGATGATTCAGAATTGAGCGATGATGAACTTCATCGTGTTACTCGACTGAGATCAGGAGCCGTTCCGCCCCGAAATTATAAAAAACTCGCAGGGGGTTCTTACGACGAGGACAGCGATAATTCCGCTATAGCCTCGCCTCCATCCTCTACATCATCTCGACTGCAGAAGTCAGCGTCGCACATAGCAGATAAATCTGGTGATATCAATCAGAGATTTGAAGCTCAAGAAAGGATGATTCGAGAGCAACAGAAAACGATTGAAGACCTTAAGATGCTACTTTTAAAAGTTGTTGAAGATAATGCTAAACAGGGCAAGAAGACTCCAAATGAAGAAGAACAGGAGGAGAAAGCCCACTCGATGCATGAGGAAGAAGATAGATTTTCTTTCCATGATCCGCATGAAGAAAAGTTTGAAAAGTTACAGAATCAACTCGAAGCCTTGATGCGTAAAAAAGAGTTGAAGGAGTCAGGAGTCTCTAGACCATATCCAGCAGAATGGGATGTGGTACCCTATCCTCCAAAGTATAAGCCGCTCAAGTTGGAGCCCTATGACGGGAAGGGATCGCCCAGTCAGCACATCTATTATTTCTTGTCCCAAGCAGGACACTTAATGGGTAATGATCCCATCATGACCAAAGTATTTGCAAGTACTTTGCGAGGGCCTGCCTTTACTTGGTTCATGCAGCTGCCCCCAGGTACTATTAATACCTGGTTAGATGTTGAGAAATCATTTCTCTCACGTTTCTTCGAGGATGACACCGAGATAACGGTTCATTCCCTCCTTGCAACTAGGCAAGGGGAACAAGAAGCGGTTAAAGATTTCATAGAAAGTTTCCGGGAGAAGTCCGTACATTGTAAACACGGAATGATCCAGGAAACTCTAGTCGAGACATGTCGACACAACCTTAAGACCAATGTGCTCCTCAAAATGGGGGCCGTAGAATCTAAGATGTGGAGGGACCTGCTCAAACAAGGAGAGCAAGCTGAAGACTTGATTCGCCGAGTTGAAGAGTCCCGCGGGCCAAGAAGTGCTGGGGGTAGTAAATCATATACCCAAAACAACAGCAATAAGAATAAAGGGAAAGCAGTAATGTCATCAGAAACTGCTCCTCAGAAAACCAGTCCTCTGCCAGAGCCGAAATCTCAAGGTCAACGAGGGCCAAGGTAAATTAGACCGCAGCAAGAAAGGAATTACACTTTCAAAGCTGAACAGACATTAGTCCTCTTTCACCTGCTCCAAAAGAAGGGAATGCTAAAACTTCCGGAGAATAAGAAGCCAGAAGATGCGGGTAAGACTAAAGACCCAAATTACTGTCTTTATCACCGGAATGTTGGGCACCCTACCAGGGATTGTTTTCCCCTTAAGAACAGAATCCAAGCACTAATAGAGGCTGGAGTTTTGACGCTTAAGGAAGAGCAGAAGAAAGTCACTGCCAATATGGCAACCATAGTGGTTGGAACCCACGAGTTCCCCGCAGGAGTGACCCCAATCCCAAAGGGTGAGGCAGTTACAAAGAATCTTGATCCTTACAACAAAGCCCAAGAAGGACTTGTCCCCATAACAACCCAAAGAGGGAAAATTATGTGGGTTCACCCTGATTTGCTGGAAGATGAACAATGGACTACTTCAAGAGGTCCAGAGAAGAAGCGGGCTGTCAATGCCATCTCTGCAGATATAAAGGAAGAATATATAGCTTCAGGGGCCTTCACAAGTTCTGAAGAAGAACCCGAAACTATGGCCACCCATCAAGATGGGGCAGGCCCTTCCAGTACTCGATCTGGAAAGACATATCTTAAGGACTACACTAGAGTGGATCCAAAAGATATCTATGCAGAACTTGCAAAGCCTGCGAAGCAGAAAAGACTTCGTTTCCAGAAGAATTCTACCAGAGATGAAGGAGCCAAAGAAACTCCCTTCGAATTTGACATAATCGCGCAGTTGGCTAATATCCCAGCGCGAGTGACGCTTTACGAATTGTTGAGATTATCAAAATCAACACGTGAAGCTCTAAGAGAGGCCTTGGCAGACTCTGAGTCGTTCCTAGCTCAGATTGTCGAGCCGGCCATCGAAGAGCGGGACTCTTGCCCCCACTGTCATCAAGTGAGGAGGCAGGTCCCACAAATTATCTTCTCTCCAGAAGACATGCAGGTGAGGAATATAAAGCATAATTGGCCTTTATATTTCACTGGATATGTTGGGTCCACAAAAGTGGACCAAATTCAGATTGATCCAGGTTCTGCACTCAGCGTCGTGCCCAGTAGATTGATGCAGCTGTTGGGGATTTCCCTTCATCGCTTGACACCTACACACACTACCATCTATGGATTCAACGCTAATAATAGCCATCCTCTTGGTAAGATCCGATTGCGGTGTCAAATTGGAGACTTGAAAACGGAGGTTACATGCTACGTAATTGATGCTGATACCTCCTACAATATTTTATTGGGGCGACCTTGGATTCACTCTCATATGATAGTTCCGTCGACTCTTCACCAGTGCATGAAATATTGCGATGAGGAAGGAGAGGTCCGGACACTAATTGCTGACAAGCAGCCATTCAAAGGGTTGGAAAATTACTTCACAGATGCTGCACTCTACAAGCCAGCACATGAAGCCTCCAATGACAGTCTTAGCAAGTCTCCAAAGCCCGACGATAGTGGCAATGAAGCCGACACTGAGTACGAGCTCCTTGGAGAAGATGATGGGGGTGATTACGAAATCAACCCTCACCTAGATCTTAGCTTAGGTCTTGATAATATTGTGGATGTAACAGAAAGTGAATGGGTTATTAATGAAAATGTAAAGTTAGTCTACGAGCATGCTGTAGCTACTGAGTCTGAGCCCTCTTGTACCTCCATCGAAATGGATGGCCTGACCGAACTTGAAGTTCTGGCGGCATACCATTTGCCCCTCAAGTCTTCCCTCCTCTCTCGGTCTAAAATAACTGAGGAGAAAGGTCACTACTTTGAAGTGCCTTCTCAAAGAGGATCCCAAAGGCCGATTATGTTCGGTAAAGTAATTACCTCACCTCGCCGGAGACAAAGTAGTGAAAGTGATGAACAAACATCACCTCAATTTCACTTATATGAGCAAAGGTCCCGACAGATGATGGAGAAAATGGGATATAATTTTACCCAGAAGCCGGGATTAAACTTCGGAAAAGGAAGACGGAATCTCATACCCTCGTTTAGACCGAGAGGAAAGAGCCCTGATTATTATCAGAAGACCCGCAGGGGGTTGGGTTATGTATCTACTCCACCTTCGTCACCATTAAAAGTTGAAGAGAGTTCTTCGGCCAAAGAAGAAACATCTTCACCAGATCATGATTCAGATATAAGCACCGGTGCTTGGTTTCAATATTTGACAATCAATATGGTTTCAGCCGCGCCAGAAAGCGACGAGGAACCAATTGACATTCAAGATGATGCTTGGGCTAAACATATGGATACTCTCTGGGATGTCCGCTTTGAACAGCGTGACCCGCCCACAGAAGATAAATTAATACAGGTTAATATGGGAACAGAAGAAAATCCGAAACCCATTTTCATAAGCGACACACTAACTCCTTTAGAAAAAGAGGAACTTATATCTCTTATCAAAGAGTATATAGATGTGTTCGCATGGAGTTATGAAGATATGCCTGGGCTTGACCCTCAAATTGCCACACACCGGTTAAATATAAAAGAAGATGTCAAACCTGTTAACAGCAACAGAGGCGTTTTCGACCGGAATTGATGGAGGCAATAGTTGCTGAGGTCAATAAGCTTATACAATCCAGGTTCATCCGTGAAGAACAGCATCCTGACTGGGTGGCAAACATAGTGCCAGTTCGCAAAAAGAATGGCAAAATCCGGATATGCATTGATTTTCGAGATCTGAACGCTGCATGTCCCAAGGATGAATTTCCACTCCCCATCACCGACGTGATGATCGATAATACTTGCGGTTATGAAAGGATGTCCTTTATGGATGGCTTCTCAGGTTATAACCAAATCAAGATGCACCCAGATGATGAAAAGCATACAGCTTTCAGAACGCCACAGGGGGTATACTGCTATACGGTGATGCCATTCGGATTAAAGAATGCAGGTGCCACTTACCAACGCGCAATGAGCGCCATATTTAAAGAACACCTACGCAGAACAGTAGAGTGCTATGTGGATGACTTAGCAGTTAAAAGCAAAGACAAAGAAGATCATCTTCACGATTTAAGAGTGGTCTTCGATCTTATGAGGAAACATCATTTGAAGATGAATCCCACTAAGTCATTCATGGGGGTATCCAGCGGGAAGTTTCTAGGGTTCGTAATAACTTCAAAAGGAATTTTTCTCGACCCTGAAAAAGTAAAAGCGATTAGCGAAATGCCGCCTCCCCGCAATCTTAAGGAATTAAGGGATTACAAGGAAAACTCGCTTATATTCGGCGCTTCATATCCAACTTATCTGGACGATGCCAACCATTCTCCAAACTTATGAAGAAGGGAGTGTCTTTCATATGGGATGAGGCATGTCAGCAGACATTTGATGACCTCAAGGAGTACCTTACTAAGCCTCATGTACTAATGGCACCAGCCCCTGGGCAGCCCTTCCTTATATATGTAAGGGCCATGGATAATGCTTTAGGAGCATTACTTGCTCAATATAATGAGCACGGCCATGAACATGCCCTCTACTATTTAAGTAGAACAATGATTGGGACCGAACAGCGATATACCCCGATTGAAAAAGAATGTTTAGCCCTAGTGTTTGCTGTTCAGAAAATGCGACACTACCTTTCGAGGCAAACAATTCATGTCATATCACGGGTTAATCCCCTGAAGATTCTGATGACAAAATCGGGATCCTTGAATGGCCGATTGACAAAATGGGCGCTCTTACTGTCGCCCTATGACATACATTTTGTCCCTCAAAAGGCCATGAAGGGACAGGCAATCGCTGATTTCCTTGCAGACCATCCAATTTGGTCCAAATTAAAGCAGACATCAGAAGTCAACAAAGTTACCGGAGAACAACCTTGGCAAATGTTCTTTGATGGTGCCGCGAGACGATCTGCTGCTGGAGTGGGGGTTGTACTAATATCTCCACATAAACATATATTGCCTAACGGTTACTCATTAACAGAACCGTGCACTAATAATGTAGCGGAGTACAACGCGCTCATTATCGGCTTAAAAATAGCTCTGCAACTGGGGGTGAACCATCTAGAGGCATATGGAGATTCTAAGATCATTGTCAATCAGATGACAGGTGAGTATGAAGTCAGACATGAAGCCCTCATCCCCTATCATCAGCTAGCTATTGAGCTAGCAGGATTTTTGAACAATTCTACATATATCACGTATCTCGAAACGAGAACATTTATGCAGATGCTCTTGCCGCATTAGCAGCAACGCTGGCAATCCCGCCAGGTGAAGCTAAAAGCATCACCATTGGTAGCAGAGAACTCCTCCACCCAGATGTGGTATCTCAAACCAAAGAGGTATGCCAGATTGGCTTAAACTTAGAGCCCCGTGATTGGCGATTTCCGTTTGTGGATTATGCTTTGCATGGGATATTACCAGAAGATCCTAAGGAAGCCACCTCAATAAAGAGGAAGACCCAAAGATTTTATTATGACCATAAACTTCAGACTTTGTATAGAAAGTCAAGAGATGGTCTATTGCTACGCTGCATATCGAAAGCAGAAGCGGAACAAGTGCTGAAAGAAACACATGATGGAATATGTGGAGCTCATCAGCCCGGTCCCAAACTTGGAGACCGTATAAGAAGGCTGGGGTACTACTGGCCGAGCATGGTTACGGAAGCAATGGCATACGCTAAACGATGTCATGCATGCCAAATACATGCCAATTTTATTCATCAACCCCAAGAATACTTGCACAATATCGTCGCAAGCTGGCCATTTGAAGCCTGGGGAATGGACATTGTGGGGCCAATAACTCCACCGTCATCCAGAGGACATCGATTTATTCTTGCAATAACCGATTATTTTTCAAAATGGGCCGAAGCCGTGCCCATGAAAGAGGTGAAGACGACAGATGTGATCAAGTTCGTCAAGCATCATGTCGTTTACCGATTTGGCGTCCCCCGACGGATTATTCATGATAATGGTCCGCAATTCATCAGTCAGGGATTCTCCAGATTCTGCAATAAATTCAGAATCAAAGATATCGCTTCTACACCATATAACCCTGCGGCTAATGGGTTGGCCGAAGCTTTCAACAAGACGATCATTAAACTCCTTCGGAAGTTCGTGTCCTCCAATAAACGAGATTGGGATGAAAAGTTGGGAGAATGTTTGTGGGCCTATCGCACCACCATTCGCACCCCGACTAAATCTACCCCGTTTTCTTTGGTTTATGGAAGTGAGGCTGTCTTGCCTCTTGAAATCCAGATACCATCATTAAGAGTGGCTTTAGCCATAAAGATGACGACAGAAGAGCGCCATCAGCAAACATTGCAAGAACTAGAGGCGTTAGATGAAAAACGTCTCAGGGCTCAACAACAAATTGAGTTGTATCAAGCCCGAATATCTCAAACGTTCAATAAGAACGTTAAACCAAGGACCTTTAAACAAGGAGACTTGGTTCTGGCTGTTAAAAGGCCAATGGTTTTAACCCACAAGACTAAGGGTAAGTTTGAACCCAAGTGGGAAGGACCGTTCATTGTGGAGACAGTCTACTCCAGTGGAGCTTATCGCTTAATGAATCAAGACGGCGATGGGATGATGATGCCAATCAATGGCAAATTTCTGAAGAAATACTATGCTTAATATCTCTGGAAGTATAAGCCTCCAATTTATCCAAGTTACGCATATGAGCACTTGGACTTCTTCTATTCTGGTGATTTTAACCCACTAAACCCTGGTGTGTTTGGTTCTCAAGTTTGAACCACCTCCAGTCTTTTTCTTAGGCATGCGCATTGTGCGCCTCTGACCTAAACCCTGGTGTGTCTGGTTCTCAAGTTTGAACCACCTCCAGTCTTTTCTTAGGCATGCGCATTAGCGCCTCTGACCTAAACCTGGTGTGTTTGGTTCTCAAGTTTGAACCACCTCCAGTCTCTTTTCTTAGGCATGCGCATTGGCGCCTCTGACCTAAACCTGGCGTGTTTGGTTCTCAAGTTTGAACCACCTCCAGTCTTTTCTTAGGCATGCGCATTGGCGCCTCTGACCTAAAACCTGGTGCGTCTGGTTCTCAAGTTTGAACCACCATCAGTCTTTTCTAAGGCATGCGCATTGGCGCCTCTGACCTAAAACCTGGTGCGTCTGGTTCTCAAGTTTGAACCACCATCAGTCTTTTCTTAGGCATGCGCATTGGCGCCTCTGACCTAAACCTGGTGTGTTTGGAGTACCCAGTTCGAGTTACGCGAGAGAGCCTTGAACCGCCTCCAGTTTGGTTCTCAAGTTTGAACCACCATCAGTTTTTTCTTGGGCATGCGCATTGAGCACCTCTGACCCAAACCTGGTGTGCTTAGTTCTCAAGTTTGAACAGCCCCCAGTCTTCTTTTAGGCATGTGTAATTAAGCGCCTCTGACCTAAAAAGTATGAATCGCCCAACGCCAACTAGGCAATGGGAAGAGAACGAGTTTCTCGCCAACCCATCATGCTGGGGTAAAAGTATGAATTGCCCAACGCCAACTAGGCAATGGGAAGAGAACGAGTTTCTCGCCAACCCATCATGCTGGGGTAAAAGTATGAATTGCCCAACGCCAACTAGGCAATGGGAAGAGAACAAGTTTCTCGCCAACCCATCATACTGGGGTAAAAGTATGAATTGCCCAGCGCTTCTATAGCAATGGGAAGAGAACAAGTTTCTCGCCAACCCATCATACTGGGGTAAAAATATGAATTGCCCAAACGCCAACTAGGCAATGGGAAGAGAACGAGTTTCTCGCCAACCCATCATACTGGGGTAAAAGTATGAATTGCCCAAACGCCAACTAGGCAATGGGAAGAGAACGAGCCAACTAGGCAATGGGAAGAGAACAAGTTTCTCGCCAACCCATCATACTGGGGTAAAAGTATGAATTGCCCAAACGCCAACTAGGCAATGGGAAGAGAACGAGTTTCTCGCCAACCCATCATACTGGGGTAAAAGTATGAATTGCCCAACGCTTCTATAGCAATGGGAAGAGAACAAGTTTCTCGCCAACATATCATACTGGGGGTAAGAGTATGAAATTAACTACCCGACGCTGATTAAAGGCAAAGGGGAGAGGAAGTGAATTCCTCGACAACTCACCATGTTGAGGGGAATAACATGGCTAGCCCAACTCAAACGGTAGTTGGTAAAGGCTAATCAAATCCGTTAATAGCTGGGGGTTTGCTAAAAATCCCATATTAAACGTTAATTGTTATTTCGGTTCAAGAAATTGAGCATAAAACGGTACCGAGATAAATCATTTTGACGACAGGTTATTTGTTAGGCAAGCAAATCTGTTTTGAAGCCGGCAAATAAAAGAGTCAAAAGAATCATCTTTACTAAAAAGGTGAAGATACAAAAAGAATTTCAAAGAAACATAGTAAAGTTATCTCTCTCCTGTTTACGAAGTTCTTATTACAAGGAAGATAAAAGTGTAAAGAGAGATGAAACTATTGGCCTCCCAGAAGTCTCAATTGGTTTATTGTCTCGTCCAAATTTCTACGATGAGAAGCCTCCACGGTTTGCTGAGCTTGCCTACGCAACTCATCATCACTTATTGAAAGTTGTTGCTGACGAGATTCTTCTATGGCACGATTCCTGGCTGTCTCTTCCTGCTGAATCTGCTCCTGCTGGACAAGCAACATCTCCTGTTTCTTGACAGATTCTCCTAATCGGAGTTCATTTTCTATCAAGGTGGCCCGAGCTCTCGCAATCGTCTCCTGGGCTTTAGAGATGGCCGCCTGACTTTCCTCAATTCCGAAGTTTACCCTTTGCAGGTCGCCAATAACGGACTCCCGACTGGCCTGGAGCTCTGTCAGCTCCTGAGACCATCTCTCCTCCTGCTGCCTTAAAATATTTCTTCGAGATAAGGATTCTGCTCGAAGCCGCGCCAGCTCTATCTCAGTGATCGCCTCCACATCCGCCTGACGGAGTGTGTGTAGCGTGGTCACCTGCTCTTCTAAAGCTGCAAGGCGGGCCCGGTATGGACCTGCTCGATCTTATACACCGAATTCTTCGATATTTCCTAAATACCAGAGTAACAGTGGACGTGCGAAGTTGAAGGAATCATGGCCAGCAAGAACCATCTCGACACATCTTCTTAACAAATACATAAAATCCTCGACAGTGAAGCCAAAAAGTCTTTCAAGAGGATTTGCAGTGTCGGTAGGCAAAGTAGGCAATGCCAAAAGGGGTGTCGTGAGCAAGGGAGCAGTAGTGGATGGGATTGGAGAAGAAGAAGCCCGTCCCTGCATTAAATTCATGATCTGAGGGACCAGTAGAGCCAGTGCAGATCTGGAAGAACTGGAGACCCCAGACGAAGTACCGTCGGTACAGATCACTTGGGTACTCCCACCAACAGGACGAGAAGATGGGACCACTTCGCCTGAAACTCCTTCGGTGGGAGAAGCTTCTTCGAACGAGAATTTCAAATTATTCTCCTCCCCTGCTGGAAGGCTTGGAGTCGGAAGAGTTGCAGGTATCTCAGCAGCCACAACAACAGACGACGTTAAAATCGCTGACTGAGAAGGCGCTCCAACGACCGTGGGAAATGTCTCAGAAGAGCAAACGGGTGTTGGACATGGCATGCTAGGAGAAGGTGTAGCCTCATTAGCAGCAGCTGCAATAATAATCTCAGTTCTCTCGTCACTTCCCAATTCGTCAATTGGGGGAATTGAAGAGGAAACAGAGGCAGGAGCCGGTGTAGAATAATTAGCTGCAAACTCACCAGCAGAGCTACCCATACCACCAACAGAGCCAGAATGGTCCATTCTATCGTCAGACTCTACTTGGGTAGTCGAGTGCATTGGCGAAAGAAGTTGATCACCTACATTTCAGAAGACCAGAAAAGCAGCGTTACGTTAAAATAATAACGGGCAAAAGATAAAATGCTAAAGGCCATACCAGGCGATACAAGTCCAGTTGTCGGACTCGAAGGGGGAGCTATTGTTGTTTCCAGCAGTGTACCCGTCTCGCTACCCGTTAGTTGCGCCCCAGGTTCTGCTACAGGCTCAACGGCCGAAGGAGCTGAAATCTCAGCAACACTTGGAGCTTTGGCAGGTTCATCCTCCCTTGCCAACGCTGGGGGAACAGCTGAAGCCAACAAGTCGGAAGCAAGTTTGATAGCCACTTCTTGGGGGGCTATCAAGGTTTCTTGTGTCAGTTTTTGCTTCTTACCCGGCCTTTTCTTTAAAGTGCCGCGGCGTTTGAGAGTTGGACTCAGGGAACGACTGACAATAGGCTGAGGAACTCCACCAGCACCAGCATCATCATCATCATCACCACCGGCATCATCGTCTGATTCACTGATGTCCGAAGGCTCAGCCGTAGCGCCAAGGAATTCTTCCATTCCTTTTATCCTTACCCTAGAAGCACCCTGACGGTTAATATAGAGGGCTTCAATCTCTTTGCAACAACTGCGATTGAGAGAGAAGTCGAGCACGTCAGCATTCGCAATGTTGAACCAATTGCAGAAGCTGAGGGTCATGGCCAATTCTGGCACCTTCTGGGGCAAGGAGAATTCAGCTTCGGTCTCGCCCGCTGCAAAATGGAACCAGCCACGAGCACCTTCGTATAAATTTCCCTCATAAGCGAGATCTTTATTTGGATTACCCACGTAAAGTTGAGAATATCCAAACTGGCGAGCAAAGCGACTCGGAGTATATGGCTCAATCTGACACCTGAGATCTTGACGATACACCAAGTGTCCGGGACGGATGTTGAGAAGCTACCAGAATGCTCCTGCAGATAAAGTAGTGAACTTATCAGCTCCCATGGCATCCTTTAGCCTCGTCCCATATCCTCCGCCGGGAAAGTCAGGAAAACAACGGAAGATCTCGTAATTTTGAAAGCTACGAAGAGTCTTCCGAATCTGGGACATATAATTCTGGCTCCATGAAGAACGTTCATACAGTTCTACAAGGAAGCACTTTTCGCCCGAACGACGCTCTGGCGCACTCATTAAAGAGGGACAGTGCAAGACAAGCCACGCCATCAAATAGGTGTAGGGCATCTCCACCCTAGGGTTTGGAGTTTTCGGTTGGGCAGTCTCTTTCGACTTGCCCTTTCCTTTCCCCTTGATCTTAATGGTAGGGAGGAAATCACGACAGAATACCCTCAGTCCATACTGCAAATTGCATACCATAGCGGGAAGGAGTCCAAGGGGTCGGCCGTATGCAAGAAGAACCGCTGGATATACCACGGTCACTGCAATCGCTTCCTTGGGCAATGACGGCATGACGCATCTTTTGAGCCACAGCATCAGAAACCCGGCAATGAGACCTCTGTTGGAGATCGGAAACTGGGCTTGATAGTGATAGCTCTTAAATGAAGTACCGGGACCGTATCCATTCTCATTGGATTCAGTGGTATAATATAACAGATGGCGGCCCTTAGCAATACGGTGATCAATCTCTGAGCCATAGATGGGTGGATGACCATGGATAGTGGCCGAGCTATCCTTAGAATTCAAGTTGGCAAAAAGGTATTCGGCCCACTTCTTGTGGCCAATACCATGATTACGTGCACCTGTCAGGTCAGCGCAAATATGATAATGGCACATCATCTCCCAGTATGTGGCATGGATGCGCTCGTCCCTCGCCAATAGCATGTTCAACTCATCGGTGGTGGGGATATACTCCTCGTAAGGAACTTCGCCCATCGAGAGCCCAGAAACCTCAAACATCTCGTGGAGAGCGAACCCTAGCTCACCCACTGGTGTAAAGAAAGTACAGGTCTCAGGGTTATACATCTCCAAGAGGCAGTAAAAGTGATAAGCACTCTGGGGAAACCCGAATTGGACAGTCCTGATGGTTTTATACAAGCCAATATCCTTTAAAATGGGCTCGTGAGAATCCAGCATGTACTGAACAAGGCGTGCCCACCACATATTGTTAGAAGAATGAACCCAGCCAGGCATCCTGAAGTCGCTAGCCGGGTACTGACCATCCTTCGCCAAGAACTCACTTAAGAAAGTTCGGGCACGAGATGGGACTTCTCCCACTGGAAGCTCCTTGCCAAATCGGCCTGAAAGCAAGCCAGTAATGCATCTTGGGGAACCATCTTGATAAACCCCTTTTGCACCAAATTTGCCTGTTGGGACGCCATCTTGCTCATGAGTCAGTCCCCACTTTAATTCTAGAGGCATCGCTAGCCTTTGAAGATAGACCAGAGGATAGCTACGATCCATTCTAGGTAGAAACATCAGCATTTCGCCTGAGTTATATAACCAAACATGCTCCTCTTCAGAAAGGATCTTATCTGAGTGGTCCATCTGGTCTCCAAAGAGGAAGGCGGGTTTCTCCATCGCCTTTCTGTTCACATCTTCAAAAGCTGCGTCAGTTATGATTTCTCGCGCAGTAGTAGGGTGGTACTTGATCAGCTTCTCCTTGCGTTCCTTCGGGTCTGGTTTATATGAGGGCAGGATGGTAGTGAAACGGAATTGGCCGGAGGGATCAGAACCCCCAGCAAAGCCGAAGTAGTTCTTGTGGGGAAGAGATTCCATCGAATACCCTACTGCAAAAAGAAAGCAGAGTGAGAGAAGTTTCTATAAGACAGAAAAAATTCTCTAAGTATGGACGCGCGAAGCTAAAAATTAGAACGCGCGAAGCTAAGAATAGCGCCGCGCGAAGCTAAAAATTAGACCGCGCAGAACTTAAAAGAGCTTCGCGTTTTCAGCGCGATTGCTACTTAAAAGAGCCTCGCGTTTTCAGCGCGATTGCTACTTAAAAGAGCCTCGCATTTTCAGCGCGATTGCTACTTAAAAGAGCCTCGCGTTTTCAGCGCGACTGCTACTTAAAAGAGCCTCGCGTTTTCAGCGCGATTGCTACTTAAAATAGCCTCGCGTTTTCAGCGCGACTGCTACTTAAAATAGCCTCGCGTTTTCAGCGCGATTGCTACTTAAAAGAGCCTCGCGTTTTCAGCGCGACTGTTACTTAGAGCCTCGCGTTTTCAGCGCGATTGCTACTTAAAAGAGCCTCGCGTTTTCAGCGCGATTGCTACTTAAAATAGCCTCGCGTTTTCAGCGCGATTGCTACTTAAAAGAGCCTCGCGTTTTCAGCGCGATTGCTACTTAAAATAGCCTCGCGTTTTCAGCGCGACTGCTACTTAAAAGAGCCTCGCGTTTTCAGCGCGATTGCTACTTGAAATAGCCTCGCGTTTTCAGCGCGACTGCTACTTAAAATAGCCTCGCGCTTTAAACGCGAGGATGACGCGATAACTTCGCGTAAGAAGGCAGTCAGAGACTTTTCTTCTTCTCCAAGCCTTACGGCAGGAGTACGGCGATCTCGCCGGTAAAGGAGTTGATTGATCAGTTAAAATTAAGCCAAATCACTCTAGAAATGTTCTAAAGAGTCTCGATAGAGAGATTCTTACCCCCGATAGGCGAAATGTGGACTGGCGCGTCGCTGCCTTGGCCGCCGCCACCACTGCTTGCGCCAGTCGCCGAAGATGGAGCCGCTCGAGAAGTAGCACGAGTTTTGGGAGCAATTGCTGAGAAAAATCGACTGAAAATTTGGAGAAACTCGGTCGGAAGAAGATTGGGTCGTCTGAACCCTGATCGCTTGAATCTCTAAGTTTCTGGAAAATTCTCAAATAGAGTGAGAAGGATAAGAAATAGAGATTTCTTTTAAATGGAAGGAACCGCCTCTTGGAATTCGGCGCGAGTTTCGGAGAAAGTGACTGGTCAGTTACTCTCTAAAACGCGAAGCTATTAGCCTCGCGCGACTAAGAAAAAGCGAAGTTGATTAACTCCGCGCAACTATACAAAACGCGAGGATAGCCTGTGCCTTAGCTTCGCGTTTTCATGGAAAAACTTAGATTTTCTGATGAGTGCAATTAAGCGCTTCTGTCTAAGTTAAAGCGATTCTTATCCGATCATTTGGATTAGTAATCTAAGTCACGCAGAAGTGCCTTAGATTATTTTACCAAAATTATTAACCATCTGTTTGTTGAGCAAGCAAAATTATTGAAGCTAACAGATAGAGAGGAAAATAATTTATCTTTATTCATGAAGCAAAAGATTACAAAGAGGGAGTTATAGCTCTCCCAAAAGCTTTTACATGATCAAACTCATCAAATAAGCAAAAAACAATAAGATTTCTCTACGGGGTGTTGAAGCTCAGTTCCCTGGTTCACATACAAAAGGAATTCATGATTTCTCTACGGAGTGTTGAAGCTCAGTTCCCTGGTTCACATGCAAAAGATCTCCTCTGCAAATGTCAATTCGGATCTGTCATCTGAAATGAAGCACGAGAGGAAAGGAAAGTGCTGCACTGAAGCGCAATTCTGCACTGCAAGTGCTGCAGCTCCTTATTTACAGCCCCTTCTGGAGTTTATCTCTCGGAGTCAGAGCTTGAAACTTGCAACTATGTTGTAAAGCATATGCTTATGACTTCCTTAGAGTCACTTCTGCTGATGAAGATCGATGGACCCACATACATTCCTCTTCAGAAAGGATTGGACTTACTGCAAAAGGAACAGAGTTTCTAAAAGAGTGAAAACGCGGAGCTAAGCTAACTCCGCGCACAGTTGAAGAAATAGCCTCGCGCTTTAAAACGCAGAGGATGATGCGATAACTTCGCGTAAAGGGGAACAAGATTTCTTTCCGCTCTTTCCTTCTCTTTCAAATTCATCGCGACTGCTAATCAAAGATAGCCTCGCAATTCATAGCGACTGCTAATCAAAGATAGCCTCGCAATGCTAATCAAAGATAGCCTCGCAATTCATCGCGACTGCTAATCAAAGATAGCCTCGCAATTCATCGCGACTGCTAATCAAAGATAGCCTTCCAATTCATTGCGACTGCTAATCAAAGATAGCCTCGCAATTCATCGCGACTGCTAATCAAGGATAGCCTCGCAATTCATAGCGACTGCTAATCAAAGATAGCCTCGCAATTCATAGCGACTGCTAATCAAGGATAGCCTCGCAATTCATAGCGACTGCTAATCAAAGATAGCCTCGCAATTCATAGCGACTGCTAATCAAGGATAGCCTCGCAATTCATCGCGACTGCTAATCAAAGATAGCCTCGCAATTCATAGCGACTGCTAATCAAAGATAGCCTCGCAATTCGTAGCGACTGCTAATCAAAGATAGCCTCGCGGATTCATTGAGACTACTAGTAAAGCCCCACGTTTCAAGCGCAGGGACGACACAATAAAATGGCGATCTCGCCGACAAGATAAGCAATCGTCCCGAATAAATCAAGCCAAAATATCTCAAAATGGTTCTTAGAAAACCAAGAGATGAGGTTTTTACCTTCGGAAGACGCTGCATAGACTGGTTCGCTGTTGCGTTTACCTTCACGGCTGCTGCCATTAACGCCGGCCAACTTGCGAAAAGCCAGACTCCTCTGGAGAAACATCCTATGAAGAATTGAACGAAGATCAGTTGAAGATCATTCGTGAGTCACTCGAGTTCTCAGAAATTCTTCAGATAAGATGAAGAGGAAGACGAGCCGGGAGCTCTATTTAAACAGAAATTCCGTCGCTTGGTATTCGGCGTGGAAACTCAGGGTAATTAATGACATAATTACTCATTTCACTGAAGACGAAGTGAAGCTGATTAGCTCCGCGTAAGTGAGCGTAGCGCGAGATAGACTTGGTATTCTAACTCCGCATTTCAGTTTAGATATCCAAAGTATTTCAAAATCTGCTGAAGTCTAAGCCATTTTGAAAACTTTGGAGGGGGTTCTGTTGGCAGTGAAAATTTCTAAGTTAAAAGGATTTTCCACAACAGAACGCGGAGCTAATTCAATAGCCCCGCGTTTGGTTACATTAACCCTGCGTTTGAATAAAACGCGGAGATGTTTAATAGCTCCGCGTTGATTCCGCAGTCTGGCTTATATTAGCCTCGCGTTTGAGTAAAACGCGGAGATGATCAATAGCTCCGCGTTAGCTCCGCGTTTTGGTTATTTAGCGTCGCGTTTTGATGCAATTAAAGCTCCGCGTAAGCAGATAACCAGAATCTCAAATTGATTGAGATTATGATTCTGGGCTTATCCAAATACCCGAATCAAGTCTAATCAGAATTCCATCAAAACTAAGATATTTGATTGGAATCCTTGATGAATGCGAGTTCTATTTAGATAGAAACTCTTGCATTAACCTGGGGCTATAAATACCTTCTTGGTGAAACCCTAAAGGATCTTTTGGAAGTTTTGGTAAAATTCAAGTACGCGCGAGAGCCTTAAACTTATCAAAACCAGATATCAGAGGTCGTCTTCTTCTTCTTTTTGGCATCGGAAGCCTCCTATTGATCCTTTGGCAATTCAAGTACGCGAGAGAGCCTTGAAGCCTTTGCTGATCATCTTCTGAGATCTTGGAGAATTCAAGTTACGCACAGAGCCTTGAGTTCGTGAAGATCAGAGAAAATCACCATCTTCTTTCTAGAGTTCCTGAGAAGTTCGAGTTACGCGAGAGAGCCTTGAACAAATCAAAGCCAGAGAAGATCGTCTATATTCGGCCGATATCTTTAAAAGAGAAGATTTCAACGTACCGATCGTCCAAAGGAACTGCTTGACAGATCCCATCGCCACAGATCCCACAACTATTGTAAAAGAGAGAGATTGAACTATAAAATCCTCTCGTTTGTTCTTTTTTATATCTTGTTCACTTTCATTGCAATCTAAGATGTATTCAATGGAAGGAAGCGAAGCAACTTTTGCGACGAACAATTGTACGTGGGTTTAGCCTCGTGTTTAGCTCAGTCATGCATTCATCACGGGCTTTGATTTTTTTTTTGCTGGTCTCATCTTTGTTGCAAAGAGATAAGTGCTCGAGAGTACTGCTACTCCATGGTCGCACGTGGCTAGCAACTAGCCTCGGGGGTTTTTTTTTTTTTGTTTTTTGTTTTTTTATTGTTTTTTTGTGGTCATTTTGCAATCAAATTTTGTGGATCGTAGTTCTTTACCACCAGCCTTCCCACACGGATCGGATCTACATTGGCCAAAATTTTCAAGGATTCCATAGTAACTATCGTTGCATTCGCGGACAGCTTATTCTGTTCAGGTCTCAACTAGATCACATTTGCATCGATGAGTGTCTGAATTTTATCTTCAGACCATAGCAATCCTTAGTTGGGTGCCTACTATTTTGATGGCAGAGCAATACTTGGGATCGTCTGTTTTTTCAGCTTTCTCTGGCTTTCGATTTTTAGGTAACTTAAGTATCCCCTTTTTATTGAGTAGATGAAAGAATGTAACTGCTTGTTCATATTTAAAATCGTATGTCCATTGCGATCTAAAAGAATTTCAATTATTCTGTAATTTTTTTGTTTACAATAGGTCTGGTACTCATTGCCTCCTTTCCTTTAGGATAGGATGATTGTGGCTATGGCTGATTTATGGTCATCCTCCTCTGAGCATGGTATTCATTGATACATCGGATTATGTCCTCTACTTGCTGCCCTTTTTTAACTAGATCCTTCTAGATTTTGGACTTCTCCCATTTTGACCAATATTATGGTCTAAAGATTGTATTTGCAAGTCTCAACTAATATTTCATGCGATATATTTGCAAGTCTCCACCAATGTTTCCTGCGACATGCCATACGGGCATCATACAGACATTTTGTAGAAATGCTCAATGAAGCTTTTAACGGTCTCGTCTTCTTTTTGCTTCTTTACTAGAAGAGAGTGGATGAATACTTCGAAATCGTCTTTAAAGAAGCAGACTAGGAACTCCCTTTCCACGTCAGACCAAGCATGGATAGTTCCTAGGGGCAACTGCATAAACCAAGTGAATACATGCCCTCACAAGGTACTCGCAAAGATTTTTGTCATCACTGGGTCATTGCCCATTAAATGATCGATCTGAGAAAGGAAATAGGACATATGCTTGTTTGGAGATCCTTTCCCACATATGATTCTAACTTCAAAGGCTTATATTTTGCTGGAAATAGTGCAGAATCCCACTCTATCGGGTAGGGTCTCGTAGATCCCGTCTCCTGCAATCCTTTCCGGTGCATTAATACTTATATTTGACTTTGAAACTTCTCCATTTTTTCGGCATGGGGATCAATAACATATCCGTCCTCCCCATCTTTTCTCCCAATAGCTCAGTTGGATTCACTCTCATCCTTGTTGGCTTTATCAGAAGAGGAAGAACCCCCTGCTCTGTCTTCTGTGTTCGTTTGAGTGTTCTTTATGACCTTCACGAGCATCGCTTTGAGCTCGTCAATGCTCCTTTGCTGCTTTTGGATGAGGCATTCTTGCGCTTCAATCTTTTGACTCATCTCGGCCGACCGTTCGACCATATGAACTGTTCTTCTCCCCGACAGAGAGTAAGCATGTGATCGCAGTGTTACTATGGCGAATGCTCGCTAAACTCTTCATATTTCTCATCAGAACTTCTTGCCAATCTATTTTAATTGCAGGAAATTGTCACGCCTGACCTAAGAAGTGTATGATGATAGGTTTCCACTGCTTTCGTATCAGAGGCATACTCTTCAACGACTGGTTTCTTGCATTTATTCACCATATTCAATGTGAAAGGGGGCAAGACTTGATCTGAGTTAGAGTTTTGTTCTCGCATGCATCTTCTTTTTCGCATATCAAATCCCAGTGCTGACAGCGGGTTAAATACAAATGGTTTTGGAGCTTGACAGTGACAGTGAGTCAAACTATCGCGATTAATTCTTCACAATAGCAGAACTGGTGGGATCATGCGACCCTTCTTTTATTTATGAGATATCTCCGCCAATTTGGAGTTTCTTCATGCGGTGTTGATATAATCATTTTTTGAGGATAGGGCTCGCTTCTAGCACGAGGTCTATTTGTCTGGACAGGTAGTTTAGCAAAATCATGGTAGTCACATTTATCAACCCTAGATTGGATTGATGCCCAGCATTAGTTTTGAGATGTTTTGCATGAAACTGTTTGGTAACCTTGCATTCTTCTGTTCTTATGCAAGGCTGAGATTAACTCTAGCCTCACACACTGGAAGATTCTCGCGTGCTAGCGAGCCTGGTGTACTGATCTAGTCTTACACACTAGTTTAGTTGAACTAACCTTACGTACTGGCTTATAGTTAGTTTGATTTTTATTTTTTCTTATGCTAGGTTGTCATCCAATCTTGTCTATGCTAGGTTGATTTCTACTAGGCTGACTTGTGCTAGCTTGAGATTTGCTAAGCTGAGTTATGTCAAGCTGATTTGTCTAAGCTGATCTTTACCAAGCTGAGTTGTGCTAGACTGATTTTTGCCAAGCTGATATGTGCTAGCTGATTTTTGTCAGGCTGAGATGTGCTGGACTAATTTTTACCAGGCTAAGAAGTATTAGGCTGATTTTTGTTAGGCTAATTTGTGCCAGGATAAGAAGTGCTAGGCAGCTTTTTGCTAGGTGAGAAGTGCTAGACTGATTTTTACCAGGCTGACTTGTGCTAGGCTAACTTGTGCTAAGTTGATTTTAACCAAGCTGAGTTGTGCTAGGCTAATTTTTGCCAAGCAGAAAAGTGTTAGGTTGATTTTTACCCGGCTAACTTGGGCTAGGCTGACTTGTGCCAGGCTGATCGCCAGTCTGTTTTCAGAAAAAATCGGAGATCTTTCCATTGCCATTTTAAAAAATTGAAGATTACAAAAATCTCTCTTAGATCGATTACATTGAAAAGATTTAAGAAAACAAAAATAAACGAGAGGACTTATAAAATACGTTGCTCTCTTTTTTTTTTTACAGAAGATCGTAGGATCGAGATAGTTATGAGAATTGATCCGTTTCTCGTTGACGATCTGACGTTGAAGGTTAGAGGCGGTGGAAATTTATTGAGCTCATTCTTCTCTTTTGATCTTAGAAGAAGCTTCGAAATCTTGCGCAAGAGAGAGATCTGGCCAAAGATTTTTTGAATCTCTCTAGAGGGGTATTTATAGGCTCTAAGTTGTTTAAAGAGTTTCTATGTATATAGAAATATGATCTCCTTGTAATCTTGATAAGATATTTGAATTTCTTTTTTATTAGATTTTCTCCAATATTTGGTATACCTGGTCCTGATCTTGCACCAAAGATTAATTAGACTAATATTAAAATTGTAGAATATACAAAATAGTTCGGGACAGGGCCCACTTTAATTGTGTGCGAGACGAAGGCTGGGCTTGCCACGCGAGGTGGAGGCTTGGCTCACCGTGCGAGACGGACGCTGGGCTCGTTGCATGAGACGAAGGCTAGGCTCGCGCAAGGAGGCTGGGCTCGCTGCGCGAGATGGGCGACCGGCCTCGCTGCGCGGGCGGGCTTCCTAGTCACGCAGCACGAGGCTAGGCTGCCAACCTAGTGCCCGCGAGGGATTTTTTTTAATGTTCTACAATATCCATTAATACATAGATGGAGATAACAACACCTTCGTTCGGTAATGGCTCCTCATGAGGATCAAATAAAGTATCATAATCATATGGTAAAGTAGCATCCTTGATATGAATCTGGGCTTGGTGTCACAGTAGACGCCATCGTTCATGGCATCAAAGCTCTTGAGATCTGAGGTAGTATCTGACGATATTGATGAGTTGACCCCTAGTGTCTTAGGCTCCTTGTTGGGTTCTTCTCGAACAGCAAAGTTGATGGTAGCATGGGGTATTTTTATCACTGTGTAGCATCTTCATTTCTGATATCGGGACTATTCGTGGATGATTACTATCAATCTAGGAGTATGTTGCACACCTGATAGTTTGTTAAAGACTGATGGTCATTCCGAAAGTATTTGCGTGCATCTTGATCGGCACAACTTTTTCAGATAGTTCTTCAAGTCAATGTGTGAATGGCATCACCTGAGCATTTCCTTCGAGAAGATTTATATGTATGAGAGTGTCTCATGGTTGTTCTCAAGAGAACAATCTATGATGGTTCTGTCATAACCCCTGTCTAGGACTCCCATCATGGGCTGATAGAAGTTAAGGGCTGATAGAAGTTAACACGGTGGTACCAATGGTATCATTTGCCTCACCTATAGCCATATTCTATGTCACACGTTTGTCCATGATGGCCTTAAAGAAAGTCAACTTACGTTTCTGGTTAGTTTGTGGAATTGTTCTGAGGTAACTTCAAGAGAGGAAGTATTCTCCATAACTTTCTGCTAGAGGATAGAGGTGTTATGCTTGGGCTCCATGTTATGGCCGTGTGCGACTTTGCAGGTGGTAGACATATTCCCTTAGCTTGATGCTTGATCAACTTTTTTGGTCGTCATCTTTCCCAGAGACGGGCTAGTGGCCGATTAGGCTCCGCAATAATGCATGCACTTGGTAACGCACTGTTAGAACATGGTTCCTGATAGAGGCACTCCTCATAATTTCCTTAGCGAAATGCAATGATAAGGGTCCAGATGTCGGCACTCGAAACCATGGTGTCAGACTGTGGCACGATCTCTTTAATGACGAAAGTAGCCCCCACCGAAGTTGCATTTGGTTTCTCTCTAAAGTATCTGAAACTGATAGAAATTTGTAAAAGACGGTGACTTTATAATATCAAAAGGTTACAAGAGTGAGAATACTCTCAAAATATATGAAAACTCAGTTCGCTCAATTTAATCTCTCAAGAAAAATCACTCCTCTCTAGATAGTCTAGGAGTCTATAATGATGGGTATCTTGCCAGTGTAGCCTTTGGCCCATTGACGATCCAACACCAATTTAACAAGAGATCAATGAGAAAGACCAAAACGAGTGAGGATATAAGAAATATTACTTGTTAAAGGTGTGGTATTGAACTTAGTTAAAAAAAAACCCTTAGCAGCAATATGAGCATTCTCCTCGACGAGCTTGACATAAGATTCTTCCCATGTATGTAGTGAAGGAAGATGGTTGGAGAAGAAACCAAGATCTTAACACAGAGATCTTGCTTTAGAAGATGATGAAGATGGTGGCTCTCTCACAAGTTGTCAAAGAAACTTCTTGATTTTCAGAATTGGAGAAACGCTTTCAAAGTTGGGTTTGTAGGGTTAAAATAGTGTTCATGGATCTTCAAATTTCTCAAATAAATTCTCCCCTCAAATTTGATGAAGAATAGGAATCTATGATTGAACAACAGTCCGAAACCAACTCAAATTCATCCAAAATCCTCTGAGAACTCGGATTTACAACCTGAGCCACTAGTGAGGTCACTAGTGAGCTTACCATTGGCTGTACTAATAGTTAGGCTCAGGTTATAGAGTACAATTTAACCACCATTGGACTCACTATTGAAGTCACCGGTTATGCAACAAGTAGCTCTAAAGATGGCTAGGTGCAACTTGTTGATTATAGTTTATCAATTGGCAGCGTCACTGGTGGGGTAACCAGTGGCTCATCCAACGATGATTGATAGCACCGATGGGGTCGCTAGTGGCTTATCCACCAATAGTTCCATTGGTGGGTCTGGGTATTCCCCTCAATTATTGTTCTGTTGCACCACTTCAAGGAATCCTTCATAACTTTTGATACTCCCCTCAATTACTGTTTTGTTGCACTACTTCAAGGAATCCTTAATAACTTTTAATCCTAAAATCCAATTGAATTTATTTAAGTCATTAAAGAAAAGATTCAAAACTCTTCAACTCTTCCCAAGAGTTATTTTCTAGTCTGGCTTTATCATGCTTAAAATTTGATTTGAAATCGACGTTGCTGCACATACGTTATCAAACTTCATTTTTTTAGTCTACAATCCCTCTAAATGATGCGTGAGATTATACATAAAAGGATGAGTGATGCTTCTAAGCCACTGAGTATAGTCTTCTATACAGTTGGATGGGTAACAAAGTTCAACACAACGATCCAAAACATTCAATACTTGATTTTGCCATCCAAGTCTCACTTAATCAAAGTACAGATACCTCACTAGATGTTCATTAGATAACCTATGTAAAACGATATAGCTGGCAGTGGGTGATGATCTTCGTATTTGTTAAAATATAAAATAATTTTCCTCAACCCTCACTATAACTTCGGAGTTTTGGTGCAGTGGTAGAGACTTTCAACATGATATCAGAGCAACTCAGGTTCGATTCCTACCGGGCGCGCCAAAATGGGCCAGTGGTAGATTACCTATTAAATTCCCTCTCATATGAGATATTGCTTCAGTTGAGATTTGACATTTGGGTACGATCTCATATGAGAAAAGTGATGCTCGTAAATTCATGACTCCAGCAATATAGGTGTAATGCCCCCATTTTTCAGCTGCTTCCCAAAACGGAGGACGTTACTTATTATTTCCACTAGATAACCCAACAGTCACAGGATCTTGGAATAACCGTAACTACTGTCACAATCAGATAAGTAAATAACATGTCTGAAACTGAAAAGATTTTATTTATACAAAAAGTTTATTACATAAAATGGCACACTGTTCTAAATATGAACACAAAAGAAGCAAATGAGAAAAGCAGTGTTTAAACAAAGATATACAAGATTTTTCGAAACGTACTTCACTACTTAATATTGCTCGGTCTGATCGTTGAAGTACGGATCCTTAGTCGAGGCTGGTTCTCCTTCTTGGTCCTCTAACCTAGGTTCGAAACCTAGGGGATTAAACCCAGCAAGTAACACAAGGAAAATATATGTGTACTATTATAACAGCAAGATTATATATGTCATTTGCAAATAACCTGTAAATATCATGTAAAGATCATATCTTGTAAACATGTCAAGTCTAACTCAAATCTTTGTTAGCATTTGAAACTAAATAATGGATATGATAGCGCGCAGTTTCCGTATTGTACAAGCGCCCGTGCATACCCGGGACCCGGCCTCAAACCCATGGTGCTGAATCATGACACACCACTAGGTGTTCAAGTCAAACTCCATACTATAAAACAGTAACGGACAGCACTCTTATAGTGACTCATGTATCAGACGGTGGCCCTGTACCACCCAGTGCTGCTGCAGTAAAAGTCCTCAGCACCTCAATCAAGAAGTTGGCCAACAAAATCCTTGTACAATACAGTTCTTATCCATCATATAGTTTCTCCCATCCCCGTGTTCATAATGAATTATCCACATGAAAATTTTATAATCCTTTTTTAATTGTTTTTCAATTCATGTAACATTCTTGCATTTTCATTACTGTACATGACATGTAGTATCATAACACATGATCTGTAATATTAAAACACATGACATGTAAAACACATGACTTGTAATATCAAAACACATGACATGTAGCATGATAGATGTTAGTGCACAGTTGTACCACAATGCATATCATCAAACTTATATTAATAATCTAATTTCATTCTCAATGTCAATCAATGACCCAATTTGGAAACCAAGTGCATCATTCAATAATACTACATTATTTATAAATTCAAACTTATGGACTTATTCCATTCTAGGCTCAAATCTTATATTTTTTATATATTTTTCTTTGATTAATTTCTAATTAAAATCCAAACCCAATCCATCAATTATTTCCAATTAAATCCAACATAAGTCCAATTCAATTCCCTCAATCATTTAATCCATCAAGTCCAATCCCACTAAATTCCCACTTTTTCATATTATTATTTTAATTTTATTTTTCCTTTTCTTTTCTGTCCGGCCCAGGCCCAAGCCCACTCATTTTTATTTTCTTTTTCTTTTTCTTTTACTGGGCTGGGCTGGCCGACCCAGTCTATTATTATTTTTTTTTTATATAACCTAGTCTATTATTATTTTTTTTTTCTATATATATATTTTTGGCCCAAATTAAATCCAGCCCACTTCTTTTATTTTATTTTTATTTTATTTTTGCTGGGCTGGGCCAGGCCCAGTTTCCTATTTTTAATCTTTTTCTCTTTTTTTTTCTTTTTCTTCTGGGCTGGGCTAGGCCCAGTTACTTTTTTTCTCAATTCTTTTTCTTTTCTCTCTACTCTCGGCCCAGCCCACCAAAACCCATTCCCCAAACTTTCTCCTCTCTCACTTTTTGATGTAAACAGCAAAGCAATCTTATTTATTTATTTATTTATTTATATTTTTTTTTCTTTTACTCTTCTCCTCTCTCTTTTTGCATGGTGCAACTCCCTACTTGCATGCAAACCTAGTTTTGCATGAATATACATTTATTTGCATAACGTAAATTATTTTATTTTATTTTTTTAAAATTAAAAATAAGTAAATATCACAATATTTATATATATCAAAATTGACCAAGTAATTTGGTTCAGTTCTCAATATCAATTAATCGATCAAAATGTGAACCAAGTATTTTTGCAAAATAAATACGAACACAAGTATAAATTAAATAAATAAATGAATGAAAAATAGTAGTGTTACTTGCCTCGGTTTGATCTCGAATATTCGGTTCGAATTCTCGATTCAGTTTGATTTTTTTCCTTTTCTTCTTTTTCTTTTTTTGTTTTCCTTTGCTGTTGATTTTGGCCAAGAGGAGAAGAAAGGGGAAGTGGAGGGTGAAAAGGAGGGGAGGGTTTTACGAAGAAAATAATTTGAGTGCAAATTCGTAATTTTAATAACTTAATAATAATCTGTTCACCCACTGTTCACCCACGTGCCTCCAACCCGCCACACTAATTTTCCGCTCGACAGCACAACCAAATGTTCTGCCACCCTCTCCATAATCCCAGCAACTCATTGATTTCAATTTATTTATTTATTTATTTAATAATTTAATAATTTTGGTTTCGTGTAACATTCTCCAAATACTACCAAATTTATGTAGGACGTAGTGCTCGACGAGGGGAACACTACAAAATTATCCATTTGTTGTTTCGATTCCGAAATAAATGAACCGAAATTCTGAAATAATTAGAAGGATAATTTTAATATTATTAATTTAGCAATTTTAAAAGTATTTTTCGGCCTCGTAAGAAAAATCTCCAAAATCCCTAAATATTATAAAACTAATAATCGCGAAGACCGAATATCATTTGGATTTGTGTATTTAAAGTTATGTTAACCGAAAATTATTTCAGTGTCCAAAATTGATTTTGATGGATTTATTCGGTACCACTAGTCTCAAAAGAGTAATACAGGTAGCTCGAATTTTAGGGTATTACGATAGGATATCCTACTATTTTACCCACTCGAAGCGGGTCCAAGTTGTCAGTACACATACACAGAGCATCAACACTCCATGCGTCCGACACGTACGCTATAGAAACACCTGTGCCTGCAGTCTTGTCGACCAACGAAATACATCCTAGCATGTATAGTAGATAAGCTCTCGCTGCGAGATCTATGTGTTCAGTTGAAACTTCATCAGAAACATCATCGAAGTTTTCCTTCAACCATTGAAGGTTAATAGATGATCCTTGCATTTGAAACAACTCAGGTTTTAGCAACATCGCATCCTACACTGGGCAAGTTAATGAGCAAAATAATCTAGTTTGGATGACAATAAATCGTCCCGGGGAGAGATTGATTTTCCTGTCACTGACAATTTATAAATATAGAAGAAATATCGTCCAATGTGATCCTCGTTTAACTGAAGACATATGGAAAGTGTTCAGTTCAGGCTGCCACCTTCCGCAAATACCGATATCAATATCCTGCTCTCAAATTTATAAGAGCAATCTACAAGGGGCCACAAAAAATATCCTTCGATTAATGTCTTAAACCTTGTACTGGGGTGTCCGACTCCAGGGGCCAATCAAACAACCTAGCTGCATGATTAATACTTTTTGTAACTCCTCGACCTAAAATGGACAAAAAAAAAATGTGACAAGCTTCAAATTTACATGTTATTTTAAAATATATTAAATTAATACTTGAGCTTATTGTACATACTTCTTGCTCCCATACGTACCAAGCAACTTGTGTCCTAAAACCCTGCAAGTCGGATGGATTTTCTAGCCGTCCAGAAAAGAGTCAAGAAATCTCTCGTCAAAACCTTCAATTCTTCGTCTAGCTGGGGCCCCATCTATCCCCATCACTAACCTTCAATATACTGATGACACACTTATATTTGGAGAGGGCAACATTAAGGAGGCTATATATATCAAAGGGTTGCTATACTGTTTTTAAGTCTGGTCAGGTTTACGAATTAACTTCTCTAAAAGTGCTCTTATTAACTTGGGGAAAAGAAATCTGTCACATATTTTTATACTAGAAATTCTTGGTTGTGTCGAGGAGGAATTACCGATCAAATATTTAGGTATCCCGATTAAATCAGGAAAGCTTTCTAAGCAAGATTTGAGCCTGTTACTTGATACATTCGAGAAGAGATTGGAAGAAGTAATTTACTATCCTTAGGTGGGAGAGTGGTGTTACTTAATTCGGTACTAACCACATTACCTCTGTATTATATGTCCTTCTTCCTATTGCCGGGTTGGATAAGAAAAAGAATAGATAGTATAAGGAAGAATTTCTTGGGGCCGCTAATACTAAGAAATATCATTTGATCTCTTGGAATCAAATCTGTAGACCAAAAAAGTCGGGAGGACTTGGTGTATTGGACTTAAAACTCTTTAATTTATCTTTATGGCAAAATGGTGGTGGTACTTAATCTCTCGACCACAGGGTTCTTTTCAAAAACGGATGTCATCAAAGTATTGCCCTAAGGAGACTACTTGGCTCTCAAATTTTCGAAGGCCGAGCTCTACTTCTAGATTCTAGAAGGGAGTTATATTGTCTCGAACTATTATCTGGCCAAGCGTGGAGTTTAAACTAGGGAATGGACACAATATAGCATTCTGGCATGATAGGTGGTGCTCTAAGATTCCCTTAAAATTATTATTCCCAAGTGCTTACCTACTTTCTCTGGAAAAGGAAGCCAAGGTAAGTAGGTTGTGGGGCAGAGATATGTGACACCTAAATCTTCGGCAAACATTGTCTGTCAGCGAAAAACTCCAATGTAGAGAGTTACGATCCCTCCTGAGTGAATTTATGCCTAATCAAATGAATGGGGATCAACCTCAATGGAGATGGAGCAAAGATGGGAACTTTTCAGTCAAAAGTACATATAATCATTTTAAGGATAGTGGCATTATCCAGAATGAATCCAATTAGATTTGGAAGACTGTTTGTCCACCAAAAATTATGGTGTTTCTCTGGTTGGCGGTTAAAAAAACTCTGCTTATCTGGCTAGCATTACAGAAAAGAGGATGGAATGGACCAAATATTTGTGTTCTTTGTAATAAGGATGGAGAGTCCAACGAACACTTTCTACTGAATTGTCCTTTTACAAGCAAATTATAGTTGAACAGTGCCAATAAGTTTAATATTAGTATCAACACAGGGGTATGCACTAGTTTTGAGGACAAATTAGGTGTTAGAGGCAAAAAATCACATTTGGTTAGAACCCTAGTAGCAGCATTATGCTGGAATGTATGGAGTGAAAGAAATAACAGAATTTTTAATTCTACTGCACGCCCATTATACTCATGTTTACGTGTGATTATTCATGATACCTTATTTTGGACAGATATTTCTTCGGAGGAGGACCGGATTCAGCTCTCAGGTGGGACATCAGGAGAAGATATCAGCGATAACCCTCCATTCTCGTCCCAAATTTGATAGAAAGCCTCGGAAAACTTTATAGTGATTTTGGGTGGACTCTTTGAAGATTATGAGGAGCTTATGTTGTACCTTTTAGATTTCCTTGTTGTCATGTGAACACTTATTTGTATTTGTCATTTACTTTCTCCTAGCTAGTATTCTCCATTTTGTATTTCTGTTTTAAATGTTTGTAGTTCTATTATCAACTTGTTAATTGAATGCGGAGGGTTTCTACCTGCCGTATTTGCTCAAAAAAAAAAAATCTTCTTCGTCTAAGTTGACATCCACAATCTCATTGTCCGAATCGGTCACAATCTTTGAAGATTGGCCATGTTCTCCCCTATTAGAGGCAGTGGGAGGAACACATCCCACTGCAATTTTTATATGGATGCATAAATTGTAATGTTGAAAAATTTAAATGCTTAAAAAACTATATTGCACACATATTTCAAAAGAAAACGGTGTTATATATATATATATATATATATATATATATATATATATATATATATATATATATATATATATATAACATCTTTGTTTACAGTATATCAGATGTCAACTTAAAATAGGAACCGGTTTGACTACTTGTATTAGTTTAAAAATATTTTATCATATAATCAGAATCACAGACATTTTATCTTTGATGATTGATAATTCCTAAGAAATAAATGAATATAAAAAACCAAAACTTAATGAAGAATATATATTTTTAGCAAACCTCTTTACATAATGGAACAACTAACTAAATTTAACACTATTCTCCTAAAGACTTGACTATTAAGTTTACACTAAGGAACGGAACTAGGATTTTAGAATGGAAGGGGTTAAAGTTTCAATTTTTTAGTAAAATATATTAATTATTATTAATAAGGAAAAATGCACAGAGAAAAAAAAATTAATGTCAAGTCTTTCTCGCTAACTAATTGATTAATTGACTTTGTAAATTATAAAATCTCTTTAGAATTTCTCGCCTTGGGGAAATTCTTAATGAGCACAACTTGAATTAGGGAGCTTGCCCTAACTTGCAAAAATCATAAATTTGCCAATTTTTTTTTTATGACAAAGTCACCCTTCTTTCTTTCTGGTCTCATTCAAACATTTTATCGAACACTTAGAGCCGGTGATAATAAAGTTAGAAGACTTCATCTTGCTCGGATGTTTTATCAAACACGTTGAGTGCGCTGGAGAGGTTTCACACTTGACGTAAAGTGTGATGAGAGTGTTGGGAACTGTGGCAGGGGAGGAGTGAGGCTGCACTTGGTGAGGAAGGTGTAGAACTAATGGTATATGGGCGATCGTTTAGGTAAGGGGCTAATCTGTGGGGAAAAGAGATTAACTGAGTTGTCGGGCGAGCAGGGGAGGGAGTGATTATGGGACCGAGCAGGGGAGAGCAAGTAAAGAGCAAGCAGGGGAAGTATGATGTGTTTGACAGGATGCGGGTGAGGTAAAATGAGAAACATAAATTTGAGAGGATTAAAATTAGAAGAATATGCTGAGAAAAGTAGTGCTCACCAAGCAACTTGTGTTCACGAAGTCTAGTGGCGTGAGCGTTTAGAATTTCCCGTAGCCCCGTATGTGGGCTGTGCTAGCCATGGGTTGGGCTGTTGGTTGCAGGAGATTTTGATTGCTTAGGGTGTGGCTACGAATGGCTTTATTATACCTTGACGAGAAGATGGGCCTGATGGGCCGCCATTAATCTATGGCCCTACTTATTGTCCCTTTTTAGTTTCCTTTTATTTCTTTTTTATTTTTTGGTTTTTATTGTAAAATGTCTCACCTACACAATTCCCACAAATTGTTAATTTGGCACTGTTTATTTGGCTGGAATTGAATTTTCTATCGAAAATACATCTCTATCGTTGCTCTATCCAATTTTAGTCACGTTTTTTTTTAACAAAACACATACTTAAAAAAATAAAAAAATAAAAACTTCACTTGATAAGGGAATCTAATCATTAAAAATTAAAATTCCAATTTTTGTCAGGAATTGGTGAAAATTAAAAAAATTGTAATATTTTTGGTAATGAAAAAAAGTCTATGGATTTTATCAGATAACATGAATTTAGATTAGTTAATATTTATTTTAAATAGGCAAATAATTTTGGTCAATTTTTTGGCACTAGAATTTTCGTACGAAAGGAGTAGTTTGCTACCCAGTGTAGCAAATACTGCAATACACTTTTTCTTTGCAAAACAGTTACAATATTTGTTGCAGTTAATTTGGTCACAATAACTAGATTTGCATTTGAAAGCTGATTATTTGTAATAATTACATATCACCAGCTAATTAACTAGTAATTATCTCTTCGAACAATACCTATAAAGTATTTGGTCTTCCTTCCTCTTTTTTTTTTTTTTTTTTTTTTTTCAAGAAAGAATATCCTGGAGTTATTATGGGGGAGAAAAAACCTAGGTAGAGCACATTTAACATCCACCTCACATTTGATAAAAGTTAAAAGATTGATATAATATTTATCGAGGTCAATACAAAGGGAAAAAATAAATGAACTTTTAAATGTCAGTTGAACTTGGATCGTGTTGCCTCATTCATTTCATCAAACATTCTCTAGCTCTACGGCTATAATATCTGAGCTCCATAGGCATTTATTTCTACTCTTGTTGTTCATCAAAAATAGGTTTATATAATTTCTTTAGTAGATGGTTTTTTATTGCTTTCTAGTATATATTTTTAATTGCTTTCTAGGAAAAATAGAGTTTTTATTGCTTTTTATGAATAAAACTAGAATCTTGTCAGCTAGATTATGCGTAACTAATTTAGTTTAGTTCTAAAATATAAATGAAATTAGGAATCAACCATATTATTAATTCTATTTGTTTTCTTCCTAAAATAAAATAAAAAAGACATGATCTTTTAATGTAAAGATTAAAATATAATAATTCGTAAATTAATACTTTGATAGGTTATACTTAAGTTAAATCTCTCGATAGCCTATACTTAGTTAGGGCTTGGGTTATTGGTTTTGATTTTATTCATAGAATTATCTATCGATTTAGTTTGATTTTATGAAATGTCACATCTTTGATGAGTTATGATTGCACACTACTTAATAGCTCATACTTATGGTATTTTAAATAAAGATTAAATTAAGAGAACAATTTTTACGATAAAAAGAAGATAGTAGAAATAATATTTAGTTGTGAACTAGTAGATTATATGTCCTAAACTAATTAAAATAGCTTAAAACCAATCTAGAATTCGTTAGTTAACTTGCTAGAATAATAGGAATAATAAGATATCAAAATACTCTAGATTCCTATGGGAATGATATGTGTGCACTACAACTGATATTCTGTGCATTTAGTGTGATACAAAAAGGTGATACGACAATATGGATGGACCGAAAAAAATATAGATGGAGGTGATACGAAAATATATGGATTTTAGAGGTTTAAATAAGAACATATTACTTGATAGGAATGAATAGAGAAAGCTTATCAGTGCGGTCGATCCAGCATGATTCTCATTTGGTTCATATAGTCTACCCCAAGTACTTGAGATAAAAGGCTTTATTGTTATTGTTGTTGTTGTTGTTGTTGTTGTTGTTGTTGTTCTCTAGCTCTACGACTCTTCATACATTTCTTGCAATAATTTTTTTACCATAAGTATAATAATGTATATGTATTGTTATCACAAAAAATTTTACTATGCTCACGACAATAAAATCATTTTATTTGAAATTATTGGGATTTTACAATCTTTTTAATTTCATCTACATCACCTTAGATAGTTTAGGATCAAATTTTGTAAATTTTAGGGTACATTTTTTTTCTGTTATGAAATAATCAAAACCATCAAATCTGTCTATTATGAGTTAAGCGATATGTATATTTATAGGTGTCTCAATATCATATAAATAATCCAACAGGCGATGTGGGACTAAAACTAAACTAAATCTAAATACAAAATAATTTTCTAATCTAACACTCCCATTCAAGTTGGAGTATTATACCTAATATGCTATATAGATTAGAAAATATTACATATTTCTTCAATAGTATAGATTAAATTGAAGTGGTTGAGCAGAAATATCAAAAGTAGAAGTAGACGATAGTAGTAGCAACAATAGATGAATCACATGAATCATCAGAGTACACCCATATTCAAACAGCAGTAGCAATAGGCAGCAGATAAACTTCTTTCTTAGAAGCAGTAGCAGATAACAAATAAACTTCTTTCTTAGAAATAATAGTAGCTAACAAATAAACTTATTTTTTAGAAACAGTAGTAGGTAACAGATAAACTTCTTTTTTAGAAACAATAGTAGGCAGCAGGTAAATATTTTTCATAGAAGTAGTAGTAAACAGCCAATAAATTTCTTTCTTAGAAGCAGAAGTAGGTTACAAATAAACTTTTTTCTTATAAGTAGTAGTAGATAACAGATAAAATTCTTTCTTCGAAGTAGTACTAGGCAAAGGACAAAGTTAAGGGTTGCATCAAGGCTGGATTACACTTTGAGGGCCCAGCCAGAGACCCTGCAATTATGAATTGCATAGAAGAAACAAAAACTAAAGCAGCTGCAAAATTGAATTGGCAACGCAATTGTGGAATTGGAGTGGGAATCGGAGTTAAAATTGTAATCAACATCGAATTATTGCACGACTGTGGAGTCAAAGTCGGCATCGGAATTGGCATGGGAATCAGAGTCGACCATCGATTAGGATTGTTGAGATTGACGACTGAAATTTATTTCATAACGAGCTCTGATACCATATTTAGAAATAATCAGAACCAACCAATTTGTCTATTATGAATTAAGGAATGCATAAATTTATAGGTGTCTCAATGTTATACAAACTATCCAACATACGATATAAGATTAAATCTAAATACAAGATAGTTTTCTAATCTAACACTTTTCATCTAATGAATTATGTATACTACTTTTAGAAACTGTTTATTCTAAACTTACAAATGAAATTATAAATGAGCTCTAAATCCCACAATTTTTTGTCCCTGAAAAAACTAATAGGGTGTAGAGAAGTATAAGAATCATATTATATTGTTTTGTTTAATAATCTTCTTTGCTCTTTCATTTAGTTTAGAGTTAAAATGGATAGAGAGCTCTCTAGGAGTTTATAAGAAAGCTTTCTGCAAATTATGTACATGTAGTTGGTTTGTTTTCAATCATGGGGCCTTTAAGCTTTATTCTTTTAACTATTTTGGACATTATTGCTTAGAGAAATATTTATTTGTAGTTGATCATTTTCTTATAATATTTATTAAGAAAGATGGTGCGGTTGTCGACAATAAAGATACAGGCAAAATACAATACTCCACCAACTAATTTAAGCAAGAATTACTCAATAAAATGAATTTAGAAATCTTGCAAGATTTGATCGTTTTTTTTTTTTATAAAAATGTCGATTATCGAAGATGGTGGTCAACGATAATAAAAATACGGGCAAAATAGAATGTGGCTCCATCAAATAATTCAATCGATATAGTAAAAATTACTCGAGTTTGGAAATCTTACAAGATTTGATTATTTTCTTATAAAAATATTGATTACGAACGATGGTGGTCTTAGATTCTAGCAAAATACAATATGGCTCTATCAATTAATTCAATTGATGTAACAATAATTACTCTATGAAATATATTTAGAAATCTTTCAAGATTTGATTATTTTCTTATAAAAATGTTGATTACAGAAAATGGTGGTCGTCGATAATAAAGATACGGGCAAAATGCAATATGACTCCATCAAATAATTCAATCGATGTAGCAAGAATTATTCTATGAAATGAGTTTAGAAATCTTGCAAGATTTGATCATTTTGTTATAAAAATGTTGATTATGGAAGATGGTGGCCGTTGGCAATAAAGATACGGGAAAAATACAATATGGCTCCATCAAATAATTCAATCGATATAGTAAGAATTACTCTATGGAATGAGTTTAGAAATCTTGCAAGATTTGATCATTTTCTTATAATAATGACGATGACAGAAGATAGTGGTCATGACAATAAATATATGGGCAATCTACAATGTGGATCCATCAAATAATTCAATCAATTTAGCAAGATTTTCTCAATGAAATGAGTTTAGAAATCTAGCAAGATCTGATCATTTTCTTATAAAAATATCGATTACGGAAGATGTTGGTCATCAATAATAAAGATGCGGGCAAAAATGGTTCCTTTAAATAATATAGTAGGAATTACTCCATGAAATGTGTATAGAAATCTTGCAAGATTTAATCATTTTCTTATAAAAATATCGATTATGAAAGATGGTGGTCGTCGATAATAAAGATATATGCGAAATACAATGTGGCTCCACCAACTAATTCAATCAATGTAGCAAGAATTACTCTATGAAATGAGTTAAGAAATCTTTCAAGATTTGATTATTTTCTTATAAAAATGTCAATTACGGAAGATCGTGCTTGTCAACAATAAAGATACAGGTAAAATACAATGTGGCTCTACCAACTAATTCAATCGATATAGCAAGAATTACTCGATGAAATGAGTTTAGAAATCTTGTAAGATTTAATCATTTTCTTATAAAAATATTGATTACAGAAAGTGGTGGTTTTCGACATAAAGATACAGGCTAAGTACAATGTAGCTCTACCAACTAATTGAATCGATGTAGCAAGAATTGATATATAAAATGAGTTTAGAACTCTTGCAAAATTTAATCAATTTCTTATAAAAAAGTCGATTGCAGAAGATGGTGGTCGTCAACAATAAAGATACATGCAAAATATAATGTGGCTCCACCAACTAATTTAGTCGATGTAGAAAGAATTACTCTATAAAATAAATTTAGAAATCTTGTAAGATTTGATCATTTTCATATAAAAATATCTATTACGGAAGATGGTGGTTGTCAACAATCAAGATACGGGCTAAATATATTGTGGCTCCATCCACTAATTCAATCGATGTAGCAAGACTTACTTTATGAAATGAGTTTAGAAATCTTGCAAAATTTGATCATTTTCTTATAAAAGTATTTATTACGATGGTGGTCGCCAACAATAAAGATACGTGCAAATTACAATGTGGCTCCACCAAATAATTCAATCGATGTAGCATGAATTACTCTATGAAATGAGTTTAGAAATCTTGCGGACTCTCTATCACAAAGTACTACTTCTTATAACAAATTTAAAATTATTTAAGTAGGAATGAAAATGGATTAAACCAAGTGCATGCAAGATCTTGGCTCCCCTATTCAATATTTTGAATTAAAAATGAAATATTCATTTTTCTTTTAATTTAAAATTTTGAATAGAGGGGGCCTAGAGCAAACTCTTGAACGGCCCATATATACTTATCCCTACTTACGGATGACCGATTTTACTATATGTTCGATTGTAGGTGAAGAAGCATATTCATAGTACCTTATACATATATTCCAGTTCGAACTCTCAAATCCTTAATCAAATCTTCAAAATTATCAAATTCTGAAAAAACTTATATTTAACACTATTAAAATATCACACTAATTTAGGATATCTTCCTAAATTAGTATATTTGACAAATTCTCTAATTTATTAGCATACTCAGGATATTTTCCTAAATTAGTATATTTATCAAATAACTCTAATTAGGCTGATTATGATAATTTAGGATATATGCAATTAAGATCAAATTATATATTCTCTTATTTTTACCTTTTATATTCACTTCTTCTATAAAAGGATGGCCGTTGTACCCTTTTTTTTACACATCTCAGAATACAAAGCTATTCTTCTTCTCTCTCAGTTCATAGTGTTATTATGGTATCAGAACCAGGGTGAGATATGATGGTGCTTGCATTGCTCGTTGGTGCCAGCGTTGCCTCTACCACGGGCACAACCCTTGCTCTGCCCCTCGCGAGCCATCCATTGCCTCGCCATTTCCAACAACTTCTAGACCTGTAGTGGGTTCTGCTCCGCTATCGTTGTCATCTTCAAAGGGTCGCCCTTGATGTCTCTGCCTCGTGTTTTAGTGACTCCTTTTGCTGCTCCGTTGCCAAAATCTAGTGTGTCGTTTTCGGCTTCTTCTCCGTCGTCAGTGTCATCTTCAAAGGCGTCACTTTTGATGTCTCCATCTAATATCCTAGTGACTCTACCTTCTGATCCATCGCCAAAATCTATTGTGCCATTTTTGGTTTTGCTCCGTTGTCACCACCATATTCAAGGTGCAGTTTTTGTCATCTCTATCTTCTCTTCTGGTAACTTTGTCTGTTATTTCGTCGCCGCCTCCTATGATAGAGATCTTGTCTGCTGCTCTGTCGCCAAAATCTAGTGTGGGCTCCTGCTTCGTCGTCACCGCCATATTCAAAGGTGCACCCTTTGTCATCTCTATCTCCTCTTTCAGTAACTCTGTCTATTACTTCGTCGCCGCCTCATGTGCCAGAGATCTTGTTTGCTGCTCTATCGCCGAATTCTAGTGTGTTATTTTTGGCTCTTACTCTATCGCTAGAGTCATCTTTAAAGATGTAGCCTTTACCATCTCTGTCTCCTCCTTCCGTGACCCTTTCTGTTGCTCTGTCGCCGTCTCCTATGTCAGAGATCCTGTTTGTTGTTCATCCGCCTGGTTGTCCTCATAATCTTATTTTCAAACTCAAATTAGCATCTTCCAAATCATCTTGAGTTTGTGGAAAGATATCTCACTATTTTAGTATATCTTCCTAAATTAGTATATTTAATAAATCTTCTAAGTTATTAGCATATCTCATAATATCTTTCTAAATTAGTATATTTGTCAAATTATATATTCTCTTGTTTTAACCTTCTAAGCTGATTATGCTGATTTAGGATTATTTGCAATTAAAATCAAATTATATATTCCCTTGTTTTAACCTTTTATATTCACTTCTTTATCTATAAAAGAATGGCCGTTATACCGTTTTATTTACACATCTCCTAATACAAAACTATTCTTCTTCTCTCTTAGTTCATAGTTTTATCAAACACAAAACGAAAGGATTGCTATCAGATTCCTTATCTGCAATCTTAGAGGATGAAGCTCTAGTATTTGGTATTGGATGGATTATGCAGAAAATGGGTTAGCATAGCAATAACTGAAATAGTGAATAGAGTGAAGAGATTGAAGAACAAAGGAAGAGGAAGGAGAAGAAGGAGAAGAAGAGGGATTAGGGTGAATTAGGAATGAAGAACGGAGAATGAGATTAATTCATCAGCAAGCTTACAACATATTCCTCTCTTTTCCCTATATATACTTGGAATCATGCGTGCATTGGATGTGCACGTTTATCTACATTCGAACGCATTAACAATAAGGAATATTGTAGCTCCGGATGCATTTGAACAGGTAAAAACATGGCCCTCGCATAACTTCCAAACCCGACCCACTAACCTTGCACACCTCCTTACAAAGGAACACTCGGGTTGTGGGCTTTTAGAACTAGGCCTTCCCTTTAAGCATACTGGGCTGATTTAAGTGAGAATTTTATTCACGCGTTCACTCACTACACCCCTTCCTCCTTAACAAACAACTTCGCCCGCGAAGTTCTCCGTAGGCAATCTTCCCGCCAAGGCCGAATAGTCCTTCAAAGTAGATTCTGTAGCATCTACCCCCTTCCATTTAACCAAAACTTGGGTCACTACTCTATTGTTTCTCTTGATCATCCTTCGATTCATAATTGCTTATGGTTGACGGTCCTCAAATTCCCATAGGTAAGGCACCTTATCGCTGGATGGAAACTTAGAACCATAGAATTTCTTAAGTAGAGATACATGGAACACGTTATGAATTTTGTAAGTAGGAGGCAACTCCAATCTGCAAGCAACCTTTCCAACCCGCTCAATCACCTTGTAGGGACCAAAGTATTTGGCAGCCAATTTCTAGGGTGTATATCCTCTAACGGTTCTCTGTCAATACGGTTGAAGCTTCAATAGCACCAGTTCCCCTACTCCAAATTCTCTTTCAGTGCATCTTCTATCTGCAAAATACTTCATTCTGGCTTGTGATTTGGTTTATCGATCTTTCATGAGCTATATCACCTGATCCCTGTCATGCAGAGTATCTTCCACTGACTGCACTCTAGCCATCTTTGGGATGTACTGCAATAGCACAAGTGGAGGTTGACCATTCACTATCTCATAAGGAGAGAACCCCGTAGTGGAATGCCAATTAGTGTTGTGCCAATATTGTACCCAATGTAGCCACTTGCTCCACTCCCTTGGTCTAACACTACAAAAGCAGTGCAGATATGATTCTAGACACTGATTCACACTTTCTGTTTGCCCATCAGTTTGTGGGTGATAAACATAACTGGACTGCAGATGAGTTCCCTGCATCTGACAAATTAACTAGATGCTTGCCCTGAAGTAGATAGAGAAAGAGCCTTACCCTTAAGTCCCTTACTTGCAAATGCAATAAGATGCTTGCCCTGAAGCAGCACAGCCCCAATTCCTAATTTAGATGCATCACATTCAAGGGTAAACTCCTTTGAGAAATCTGGCATGCACAACACTGGTGGGGAGATAAGTTTCTACTTGAGCTCTTCAAAGGCATTTCTGGCTTGTGCAATCCACACTAAACTTCCCTTCTTAAGCATTTCATTCAATGGTGCAGCAATATACCCATACCCCTTTACAAACTTCCTATAATACCCAGAGAGACCTAGAAATCCCCTCAAGGCTTTTGGGGTCTTGGGTAGAGGCCATTCTACATAGCACTCACCTTCCTTTGGTCCATTGACATTCCATTTTTAGTGAGAACATGACCAAGATATTCCACCCTCTGACTTCCAAAGATACATTTACTCCTTTTGGCATACAACTTATGCATTCTCAAGGTCTCAAAAACTTGTAACAGATGTGACGATGCTCCTTCCATTCCCTACTGTATGGTAGTAAATTATCAAAAAAAACAAGTACAAATTTCCTGAGGAATGCTCTAAAAAAATTATTCATGAGGCTTTGAAAGGTAGATTGGGCATTAGTTAATCCAAAAGGCATGACTAAAAACTCATAGTGCCTATCATGAGTTCTAAAGGCAATCTTCCCAATATCCTCTTCCACCACTCTCACTTGGTGATATTCTAATCTTAAATCCAGTTTTGAAATGAAACTTGTTCCATGTAGATCATCCAATAGATCATCAATGAGAGCAATAGGGAATTTATCTTTTATAGTATTATGATTTAGTGCTATATAATCAACACACAACCTCCAATTGCCATCTGCCTTCTTAACAAGCACCACTGGTGAAGCAAAAGGACTGTTATTAGGCCTGATAACCCCAAAGTGAAGCACTTGCTGCACTTGTTTTTCAATTTTATTTTTATGGTGAAATGGGTATCTAGAGGGGCCCACCTTAACTGTCAGTTGAGGATTCAACAAAGGAATGTGATGATCACATTGCATGGGAGGTGGCAACCCTTGTGGTATCTGGAAGATATCTTGATACTCTTCAAGTAATAACTCTACTTCTGCACTTAGTTTTTCTTCACTTGTTGTCTCAACACTTGGATTTCCCTGTAAAACAAATACAGCCACCCCTTGCTTCAGAATTCTTCCCAGAGATTCCCCTTCAATCAACTCTACTGGACCAGGTCTCACCCCTCTAAGTGTAATAGGTTTCCCTCCTTGCCAATACCTTAAAGTGTGACTTAAAAAATCCCATGTTGTTGGTCCCAATTTTCTTAGCCACACAGTTCCTAGGATAATTTGAGCATCTCCTAGAGAAATGACCAGAAGATATGCTTCTCTCTCCTTGCCCTGAATATTAAGTTTCACATCTCTACAACAATGAACACCAGTAATCTTCTCACCTCCTGTCAATGTCATCTCAAATGAATCCACCTTTAAGCCCTTCAGTTGCAGCTTCTCCACCATCGTAGGATCTGCAAAGTTGTGTGTGGCCTCTGTATCTACTAGAAATTCCACTCCCTTGTCATTTATTCTTCCCACCAATCTTATGGAACTAACCCCAGTAATAGAATTGAGACTTAGCTTGATTGTTTTAAGCGCAGAGTATTCAATCTCTTCTTCATCTTCTAACTCCTGCTCTCCTTCCTCCTCTGGGAAAATATCCAATTTAAACAGTCTCTGGTTCTTGCATTTGTGACCAAGAGTGTATTTCTCTTCACAATTGAAATACAATCCCTTCTCTCTTCTTTCTCTAAGTTCTTAGAGTGTCAGCTTCTTAGATAGATATATTGGAGTGATAGCAGTGCTTGGAGTAATGGTCTTTTGTAGAGGCCCATTCCCTGTGTTTTCTCCCCGTACTCCACTCACAACCCCCTTATAAGTATTACTCTTTAAGCTCTTCCTTAGAGCAGCATTCTTCTCTTCTTCCAACTTAGCTAATCTCAAAACTTTCACCATTGTAGTAGGATTCTTTGGCATCACCTCATACTTCACTCTGTCCTGCAGTCCACTAGGAAAGCAATTTACCTTGTAAGACTGAGTTAAACCATGCACATGGTGTGACAAATGCATGAATTCAGCTTGATAGTCATCATAACTCATCCCTTCTTGCCAATTTAGACAACTTCCCATCATAGTTCACTGTATAAGATAGATCATACATTGATATTAACCCTCTCACAAATTCCCCCCACTCTAATGATCCCCCTTTGTCAGTAACCATCCACCTATACCATTGCAAGGGTTTCACATCTAAATAGAGTGAAGCCATCCGAACCTCTAGTTAGGACTAGTATTGTAGAATTCCAACAATTACTCTACCCTATACAACCATCCATAAATGTCCTTACCAATGAATAGGGGAAACTCTGAACGTGGTTTATATTGATATGTTCTATCTGTCTGCCTATAATTGCAAGTGTGTGAGCAGAAAGCAGAAGGACCTGCTCCATGGTTAAAAGAAGTAGAATGCGCACTTTGCTGATAGCACTGAAATTGTGGAGGAGTAGGTAAGAGAGGATCTTCTCGGTTCGGGTTCAGAGGTCTTTCTTCGGTTGAGAACTGCACTAATTCAGATCCAAACAGTGGTGGCCCAGGTTCTCTATCACCAGACCCACATACTACCTTATGCTGAAGATCCATCAGTAATGATTTGAACTCCTCTCTATCATTGTTCCGATCTTCCTCAGACTTCCTCATCCAAGCCTGAACCTCCTTCATTTGATGGGTGTTCCTGATGACTAGATCTCTGAGGTAATCAAATTCCGAAGCCAGAGGTGGTGGCGGTGGTGGGGTTGTCTCCAGGCTCCTCTACAATGGGAGTCATATTAGCCTGAGCTCTGATACCTATGTCAGATCCGTGATCTACATGCTTGGAGGATGAAGCTCGGGTATTTGGCATCGGATGGATTCTACAGGAAATGGGTTAGCATAACAATAACTGAAATAGTGAATAGAGTGAAGAGGTTGAAGAACAGAGGAAGAAGGAGAAGACAAATTACAGGAGAAGAAGAAAAGGGATAAGGGTAAATTAGGGAAGAAGAAAGGAGAATGAGATTAATTCATCAACAAGCTTATATCATATTCCCCTCTTTTCCCTATATATACATAGAATCATGCATGCATCGGCCGTGCACTTTTATCTGCATTTGAACACATTAACGGTCAGGAGTACTATAGATCCGGATGTGTTCAAACAGATAAAAACACGACCCGATTCGCATAACTTCCAAACCCAACCCACTAACTTTACACACATCCTTACAAAGGAAGACTCGAGTTGTAGGCTTTTAGAACTGGGCCTTCCCTTTAAGCATACTGGGCTGATTTAAGTGAGGATTTTATTCACCGGCTACAATTCCTTTTCCAAATGACAAGCCCAAAAAATATGATTCCTTCTCCAGCTCAAATATGTTAAGAAGAAATAGCATGAGGCCAATCTGGACTCTAGTCTTCGAGTCGCGGATGATTCAGCTGATGTCATCTCGTCATTCCAAAATGAAAACGGACGAGTCTCTCGTCGTATTTAGAATTTTCAACTAAAACCTACCCATAACTGTAGCTCAAAGCATTTGGGCTTGAGGTTTCGATATCGGTTTCGGATCCTCTCTAGCTAAAGGGTTTAAGATGGGGAGTTTCTAGAGGGGCACACCATTTTTCCTAGTGAGCCTGGTTTTCCTAGTGAGCCCACCCTCTCTCTTGAAAAGAGAGGGCTTTTCCTAGTGAGCACACCATATACCCAAAAATACCTCATTCACTTCATTGACAGGGAGCGAGAGGCATCGACCGGGAGTGATGGAGGCCTAGGAATTGCTGGCGGTGGCAGCAGCAAAGGCGCCAGAGGCGAAGAAGATGAAGGAAGAGATGGAGGCCAAGATAACGATGCCCATGCTCTCTCACGTCGACGATTTCAAGCAGCAAGCCTAGTATTAGACCTCTATCCCCCCCTCTCTACAATTGTTCAAGTAATCCCTACTGCTTATTTTAATTATTACTCTTGGAATTGTTAATTGAAAGTTGAGATTTTCAATGAAATTGTTAATTTGGTTGAATTTTGAGAATAAGGAAAGTTGAAAATCTTGAGTTCTACAAAATTTGTTTGGGTCTAGGGTTTTGCTATTTTCCTTTTTATGAGTTCTACAAAATCTTGAGTTCTACAGAATTTGTTTGGGATCGTAACAACAGCCACATTATTTTTCTTTTATTTTTTTTTACTGCTGCTTGATATGAAATAAAGCATCCAAGTAAGATGAAAAGGACAACCCAAAAAGGAAAGGTGATCACAAAGGAGAGAGTGACCATCTTTTTTTTTTTTGCTGTCTTGAGAGAAAGAAGAAATTTTTAAGGGTCTTGAGAGCACAGATTCATCAGAAGTTGCTCAACTATTGATGGGTATGCTACAAATCATCTAAATTTTAGATTTTGTTATCTGGGTATGATTCGTATTGGGTTATTTTTTTGTGCCTATATAATGTTTGATGTTTTACTCATGAGAAATTTTTAGAAAAAGTAAAAATCTTCTTCTTCTTCTTCTTTTTGGGTACTTGATACGTATAGAAACATCAAATTAGGCTGATCCATGTAAGCTCATACTATTTTGTGTAAAAATGTTAAGTTTTTATATGAATTGTAAGTATTGTTTAGTATTTGCTATTCATTATTCAATTTTATTCAAGTGGTCAGTAGATTATGTGTATCAGGGGTTAGGGTCTGATTCCGATATTCAATGTAATTAAATTAACTTTTGACAACTCTACTTGTATATTTAAATTTTATGTTGGTTTTATCTTATTTTCCAATTGTGTGCTAAATATTTATGTTTATCTACTTGTAGGGGCTAAGGTATCGATATTAACAAAGTCTTTTGTTGCTGAAGAATCTTATGCAAGAGCAAATATTAATGAACCAGAATCAGAAGAAAAAGTGCAACCGATTAGTGGAGGACCGATTGAATTAACACTCCTCAAGAGTTTCAAGATCTGAGAACGTTAGATTTAATTATTTTTATTTCTGGATCGTAATTTGAAAGCATTGTACTCGAAAACAATGTGTTTTAGATGGTTGTTTGAGAACTATTTGCTTCAAACGAAACTTTGTATATATATATTTTTTTGTGTAATGTTGTGCAGATAAAATAGATGACAATTCATAGTGTAGATAAAATACTTTTTCTTAAGAATGTCAATAAAATACTAAATAATTGAACCACGTAAATAATGGAAGTATGAATATTGCTTTACTAACCTATTTCCATCATCTGTTGCCACGTAAATAATGGAAGTATAAAATAATTTTTCTTTGTATTTGTTCCTTATTGTTTATAGTGGCGAGCATATGTAAATATTTATCAATTTCGAAAAAACCGAATCGAATAGGAATGAAAACTAAATCTAATAAACTCTGCTTAGTTGGGAGAAAATGTAATTTATTTGAAAAAAATAAAATAAAGTAAAAAGGAATTTGCTGTTTTGCCAGAACAACCAAAATATAAAAAAAATTGCAAACCAAAATGTCACAAAAAATGGCTCGCTGTTGCCGCACCACTATATTACAACGACTTTATGGATAAAAGACCAAAAAAGACTTATTTATAGTGGCCTTTATTTTAATTGTCCGGACTGGATGTCTAGATAGTTAATGGACTGTCTAGACTATCGGTCTGGATAATGGGGAGTCGTTCAGACTGTCAGTTCGGACTGTGAGTTTTTTTTTAGTTCATAACTTTTACCAATCTACAATATTTCTAGGGTTTTTGAGTAAGTAAATAACTAATAAATTTAATTTTTGAATTTAATTTGTGAGATAATTTAATATAGGAAAAGATTTGATAGAATAGTTGTGGATTTTAGATTTTTTTTTTCTTTTTTTTTTGGATTAACTAAATAGGAGTTTGAGAAGAGAAGAAAGAGCTTGAAGAAAGGGCCATTCTAATAAAAAAAAATCGATGGCAAATTTGTAATATGAAAGAAGCTATTAAGTGGGCTCACTAGGAAAAATGGTGTGCCCCTTTAGAAACTCCCTTTAAGATGTCTTGGGTGGATTCAAGTTATATTTAAAATTTTAAATTAAATTGGACTCTCTCCTATAGTCATTTCTACTTGTTACGTGTTAGTATAATAATTCTCAAATAAGGTCCTTTTCCTGGAATTTAATTTTATCGAGCCTACATACAACAACAGTTCCTACTTGTCACGTGTTAATACAATAATTCTAAAATAAGGTCATTTTCCTCGAATTTAATTTTATCGGGCCTACATACATCAACAATATGAGCTGGTTGGCTGGCAATGTTGAGTTGAATCACTTGCACCAATCCAAAACAAAAAAATCACGATCTCCAAGAATTTCCCTCCACTCTTGTTGATAATAAATAGATGGACAAAATTCTAATCGTATGAGTTCTCTTTTTAGTTTTTACTCCTAGCATTTACCACTAGCGGTGAATATAAAAATTATAATTTAAATTGTTTCGTAACTATATCTCCTTAAATTATCAAATTGAATTTATTATTTATAATATATGTGTTTAGTTGTATATCTTTGGCTAGCTTGGCTTGGTTCGGTTTCGGATTCCAAAGCAGGAAATTGAAAACTGACCAAATTATTTGGGTTTGGTTTTTTATTTTTTTATTCAGATCGGTTTCGATTGGTAATTTTAGTTTCAACCGACCCGATCACCCTTCACCACCACCATCTCCCCTATAAATAGAGCTTGAAGTTGAAGGGCAAGGGCCAAGACATAGACCAAAAGCAATGGCTACTTGTCTTCTAGTCCTTCTCATCTTGGCCGCCGCTGCCGTCTTCGGCCTCGTGCCATGCACAGCCGACAATGCTATCAGCTCCCGCGACACCCTTTACTGCGGGCAATTCCTGACCACGGGCAACTATCAGTTCATCATGCAAACCGACTGCAACTTGGTGTTGTACGACTGCGGCAAACCCATTTGGGCAACCCAAACTAGTGGGGTCGCCTTCTGCTGCCGCGCGGTCATGCAGGAAGATGGGAACATCGTGATCTATGACAATAGAGGCCGCCCGGTGTGGGCGAGCAAAACGGCCGGGCCAATAGCGAACTATGCACTGGTGCTGCAGAAAGATCGAAACGTGGTGATCTACGGGCCTGCGATCGGGGTCATATGTACTCAGAAAGGAACGGTCGGAGTCACCGTTGTTGCACAAAACTCTACCAACTCCACTGCTGCTGCTGCGCAAGTGATTGTGAGCGTTGCATGAGTAGTGAATAAAAAAGCTTTGGTTGCGATGTAACTGGAGCTGAGAATATCAAATATGTACACTCGCTTCATCGTGCACATCTATTTCATGCATCTATGGAGACCTAATTAATGTCGTTATGGCAGACTAAATTAAGCCCTCTCCACTGATGGGATCTATGTAACACGATAAAACTATCAAAATATGTAGAAAAACACGGTTCCGCCTATACAACTTAAAAACATAACTCAAGAATAAAATAAAATATTACTGACTATCGAATAGAGATGAGAATGGATAGACCTAAAGACTAATTCTTGACTTGTCTTATTTAAAAATTTTAATTTGAAATAAAAATTTTATTTAGGGGTCTTTCTCAATTAACTGCTTAGACCTAGACACTTATGGAGACAGGACTGGCCGTGTACTTTAATAAATTCAATAAGAAGTTAGATGGATAAAAAATTAAATGCCTCTCTTGGAAAGAAGAGTCAATACTATTGAATGTGGTCCAATTCATGAAATGTCAATATTTTTTTTTTCTTTCTTCATGTTCCCTAAGAGTCTGTTTGGATTGAGGGAAAATGAAGAAAAATAAAAGAAAAAGAAAGGGAAAGTTGTTTTTCATTGTTTGGTTTGAGGGAAAATTAGAGAGAAAATAAGAACGAAAGAAAGTGAGAGAAAATTTATTAGATTTTTTTTTTTTATTTTTTTTCTCAAAACCAAGAGAAAATGAGAGAAAAGAAAAAATGAGAGAAAAAGGAAAAAGGGGGAGAAAAAATATTGGGGTCGGATCTCTCTCTCCCTGCCTTCGCTCTCTATCCGCCATCGTTCTCTATCTCCGCTTCGCCTCCTATCTCTCTCTCTCTCTCGCTTCGCTCTCTCTCTCTCTCTCTCTCTCTCTCTCTCTCTCTCTCTCTCTCTCTCTCTTCGCCTTCTCTCTCTCTCTCTCTCCGCCTTCACCGAGCCGCTCTCTCTCTCTCGCTTCGCCTTCTCTCTGTCTCTCTCTCGCTCCGCCTTCTCTCTCTCTCTCTCTCTCCCCGCCTTCACTCTCTCTCTCTCTCTCTCTAATTTTGATCGGTTGAGCCTTATCCCAATCTTGGATCCCTCTCGATTGCAAACGGTATGAAACCCTAACCCTAAATCTGTACTTTTTTTCCATTGCTAGATTTCAACAAATTTCTTTTGATTTTGCTATGCACTTTTTTCCATTTTATTTATTTATAAATTTTTCCAGCAATTACTGACCCATTTTCTCTTTTTTTTTAAGCACCCACTTGTTGAGGAAGAAGATTTTGATATGATGGCTGGATCAAAGAGATGGTTTGATTTAGCAATGGATATAAGTTTTTTATAAGTTTTTTGAATCTATAATATCCAAATTGAGTATTTTTCAAATTACTTTGGAAGATAGCAAATAGATAATAAATAATTCAGGGATGCTTATAAAGTTATGTTTGTGCTTGCATATGCATCTGTTACTATGTTTAATTTGTTTGTTATCTATGTTATATTAGTCATCTATCATTTTTGTTTAATTATCTATGTTACTGTTGGTGAGCTTTTGGTTTGGTATAAAATAAATTATAGAGATCGAAGATGAAGAATTACGAGTCCTCTTATGTTATGTCTGCAATTTGACAAAGAAAACATCCAAACACACAATTATCAGCTTAATTAACAAATAATTAGTGGCATAAGTACAAATCCTACTGTGATGGGCAAAACACCTACTTCATTCCAAAAAGTTATGATTAGTGTTGTGCACAACTGTACAAAAGGGATCTTTCTTTTTTGCAGATTATTTAGAGTTAGATTCTAGCAGACATGGTTAAGTACGTGTGGGTTGAGGAGCTTGAATGAATTTGGCCAGATATAACTCACCCAATTAAAATCAGGAAAAGTCATTGAGAGTGATGCTGGTGCCTGGTGGCAACTATATATAGCTGACTTCATTCAAATTTTTAGTAGTGGAAGTAGTAGTAAGAGTAAGTTTTTTTTCTAAGAAAAAGTATCAAGAATAGGTAATCCTCTGTGTTTTATATAACTTTTTTAAGTTTATGCATACATATTGTAGTACTTGTCCCTAAAATATCTTATAGCTATCCTTATCGAGTTAGTTAGTGATCATGAGTAGTGTGTTCTTCCGTTCTATAATATTAGATTGTCTTTTAGTTTTACTTCACAATGGTTGTTGCTGACAAGTGAGAAGTATCATAATTTATAGAAATTTGACTTTCTTAGCAAATAATAATTTCTTGAATTATAATATTTTATCTTGATTTGTAGATGAAGGAGGAAGATAGGTGGGAAATGAAAATGATGAAGATAAAATGTGCAGTTGGAAGTATGGTTGTTTACACCTCGTATGTAGTTGCTAAAACAACAACATTACATGAAATTCAATATATAGATAAATCTATCTTGACACAACGAGATAAAGATAGAAATTTACTCATGGAAAGACTCACACGACAAAGTGATAGTGATTGTCGTGAACAATTGCGTATGGGGGTTGACGCTTTTGCTAAGTTGTGTCAATTGCTTCGAGAAACTTCACGTCTTCATGACACTAGGCGTTGTTCTGTGGAGGAACAAGTTGCAAAGTTCCTTCAAATTGTTTCTCATAATTGGAAGAATAAATCGGTCAAATTCTACTATAGGCGTTCCGGTGAGACTGTTAGTCGCCACTTTCACAAGGTTTTAAAAGCTGTAATATCACTTGAAGATCAATTTTTAAAGCAACCCGATGGCTCTGAAGTTCCGTCAGAAATACAGAATAATCCAAGATTTATGCCCTATTTTAAGGTAAAATTCTAAAACAAATGCTACGATACAATATACTAATTGTAGAAGTTGCTAAATGCTAATAAAACTTTGTGATGTTGTTATAGAATTGTGTTGGTGTAATCGATGGGTCTCATTTTCGTGTGAAAGTGGCAAAAGAAGATACGAGAGGATATCGAGGTCGGAAAGATTTTCCTACTAAAAATGTGTTAGCGGCATGCACTTTTGATTTAAAGTTTACCTATATCTTGGTTGGATGGGAGGGATCAGTTTCTGACTCTCGGATGCTAAATAATGCCTTGACAAGACAGGACAAGCTATTTGTTCCTCAAGGTGACAACCACATATATATATATATATATATATATATATATATATATATATATATATATATATATATATATATATATATATATATATATATATATATATATATATATATATATATATATATATATATATATATATATATATGTATATGTATGTATGTATATATATATATAACAAGTTCATTAATATTTAAACACCTTAATTATATAGATGTTATTCTAATTATCCTATCTTTGTTTGTTTTAGGAAAATATTATCTAGTTGATGCAGGGTTTATGTTGAGGCCAGGATTTCTTACGCCATATCGGAGTACACGTTATCATCCTAAGGAATATTCAATTCGGCAACATGAAAATAGTCGTGAGGTGTTCAACTATCGCCACTCCTCATTGCGGAATGTAATTGAGCGTGCTTTTAGAGTGTTGAAGAAACGGTTTCCAATTTTAGGAAGCGGAACAGAGCCACACTATCCAATAGAAATACAAAAGGACATCATATATGCTTGTAGCATCCTTCATAATTACCTAATGGGTGTTGATCCAGATGAAGAACTTATTGCAAAAGTCAATAAAAAAGTTCAGTATCGAATGAGAGATGATGGGGAAGAAGCTCCGATTTTAAGTGATGACGAAGAGTTTAGACGAGGAGAAATTCTAAGACAAAAAATAGCCGATCACATATGGAGAAATTATTGACTTGTACGATTTTACTTTTCTTTTGTTAGAATTATAGAAATAACTATAAAGTTCAATTAGATTTTAGTTAAGATCTTATCTTTTAATTACTTTATGTTAAATAATGAAGTCATGTATTTGTTATTTTAAATTTTTTTTATAGTTTTAATAAATTTACTTATTGTTATTTATCTACTCGGTCTGGCTAGTTCTTGTAACTTTTGTCGCTACGATGTATAAGATGGACAATTTATCTAATTCTTGTAAATATTGTTGCAGGGTGCTGAGATGGATACACAATTAGAAACTCAGTCAAGTTTGAAGAAGAACATAGTATGGACAACTGAGAAGGATAATTGCTTAACTGAAGCATTAATTGAGCAGATGCAACGGGGACTAAAACCTGATAGGAGTTTTCCAAATGTTGCTTACCAAGCTACATGTGATGAATTGTTTGTGAAGTGTGGAATTAGAGTTAGTGTAGCTCATTTGAAAAATCGTATAAAGACACTTAAAAAGGATTTGGGTGCATTTCAAGATATGCTGAACTTTAGCAGCGGTTTTGCATTTAATAAAGTCACTAGGAGGATAGATGTAGAACCAAAAGTTTGGGAAGTCTATCTAGCGGTATGTTATCATATCTCTGAGTTCAAGTTATGTTGGGGTTACTTGATTAGTTTATAGTGTCATAATTTAATTACAAGCTGACCCACATTAGTTGATTTGTTTTTTTATAGATTACTTCAGTAAAAGTTTGAAGTCACACAAGTATTATCTCAAAATTTTGAGTATAATATAAGTTGGTATTGGATACTTCGATGAGTTATTTGATTGAATTCACTATCCTTGCATCAAGTTAGTACTAGTTCAATTCTCAGTCCCTCTATTGCATAGTACTTGTATTTGTGGGTGTGTTATATTTGCAAAGATTTCTAAACTTATGATAAAAGAGTTTGCGTTGATTGTTGTTTCCGAGAGAAGAGTCAAGTTATAGTATTATGGATGATATTATTTTGGTAGGACCGTTTCGTGTTTTTAGTATTTCTAGTATCATATCTTATGTAGTTATGTATAGCCTTCTCTGTTTTGAATTTTTCAATTTTTTGATATTTCTTTCTTTACTAATTTCCATTCTTCATGCTATATATAAATGCTTCCTTATATAAACTGTTTGTAGAAGTTCAATTTTAGAGAACACGCGACTTTAGGTTGTCTAGCTTGTGCTAATGATGCTTATGTCTAGCTTGTGTGCCCTCACAGTCACATACCTAGTTTTTATGCCAAGATACTACTTTCTAGTAAGCATTCAATCGCAAATCCTCTATTAAAGCTCTAATGTATTTTTTTTCTTGAATAAGCCATGAGGAAAAACCCCCATGTTGTTTCATAATTAGTACTTATATTGAAAGTACGAATTTAAACGTTGGGACTAAGCCCATGTCTTTCATTGATCAATTATTAACTACTTTATTTATTTATTTTTAATGTGCTTGATTGGGCATTTGGAGACATTCCCCTAGATATTCCTCACTTTTTCTAGGCATTGGTCATGGATTCTTATCTTGTACATTTGATATTTGGACACATATCACATAGAAAATTGACCATCAACTAGCAAACAAGACCAAGGGATGAATTCTCTATAACTTTCAGTGAATATCAACAGATCTTAGTTGTTCTATTGGTGAAAATGAGACAGTAAGCATCAAATGTATCAGATAATTCTATAAGCAAATAGAATGTTCTATTAAATTTCTAATTGATTTAGGTGAAAATAATTTTGGCTGGATGTTCAACAAGGAAAGACAAGTATAGTTGGGAGTTAAACTTTTTAGCTGTCTTATCTTTATTTGTTGTGCATATTATGGACTTGAATTTGGCATGATAATTTTCATATGCCAAGTTTTTATCTTATTTATTATTTGTATACAATAGTCACATGCAGAGGCAGCACAATATCGATATAAAGCCGTTCCAAGTTTTGAGAACTTACAACTAATTTATGGCAAGGATAGAGCTACGGGCCTTGGTGCTGAAACTGTAAAAGAAAGATACATTCGCTTAGAAAAGGAGAAAGAAGTATCGGATTCTATCAACACCGAGCAAGAGAGTGATAAGGAGGTCGGTCAAGAAGATGATGTAGAATCCATGGCACCTTCAGGTAATCAAGAACAACTTCCCAAGGCATGCTCATCTAAAGTGACATATAAAAGAAAGCGTGGAGTTTCAAATCACAACATAAGTGAAGATTTTCATATGCTGAAAACTGGAATGGACTCAGTTGCTTCCGCAATCGTGAGCTGTGCACCTCGTGTGTATACGAAAGAAGAAATATTAGAGGAGGTTTCAAAGGTTGAAGCGTTGGATGAAGATTCACAACTTTTAGCATATGACGACCTTTGTCAGGATGTGGTCGGGGAAGAACTTTCATTGGTTTGCCCATCAATCGAAGGAAAAGATGGTTGGAATTGAAGCTTGGGTGGTAATATTCTTTGCACATCATATTTTTAATTAGTCATTTTTAATCATTAATCTACAATCAAAATAATCAAGTTGCTATATTTGTATTTAGAAGTTGCCTAGCATGAAGAATATCATTTATGTGTAGTATCTTCTCTTGATTGAACTTATTGTGTTCACTTTAACAGAATTAGTATCAATCATACTTATTGTGTTTACTTTTGCTGTTACAGGTAATAGAATGGCCATAAAGAGTTGGAGTTGGATCAGAATGTTTTTTAAGTAATGATCTTGATCAAGAAATCATTTCACATTTTGTGATGCATGGAGCTAGCATCTCTGAAATTATCAAAAAACTGATTATATATCTAAAAAAATGAGAAAATTATGATATTCGTGTCATGTACGCTTTTGAATTAGAGCTTGTCATCAAGTTATGTAGCTCTATATTTTGTATTTTGAAGTTTGTAACTTGTATGTTTTTTTTTTTTTTTTTAATTTTGAACTCTATGGCTGTGTTATGTATGGATATGGAAGAAAGTGGAACTGTGGGCTTGTCATCAAGTTATATAACTCTATATTTTGTATTTTGAAGTTTGTAACTTGTTACTTGTATGTGTTTTTTTTTTTTTTTTTTTTTTTTTAATTTTGAACTCTATAGCTGTGTCATCAAATTATATAACTCTATATTTTGTATTTTGAAGTTTGTAACTTGTTATTTGTATGTGTTTTTTTTTTAATTTTTGAACTCTATGGCTGTGTTGTGTATGGATATGGAAGAAAGTGGAACTGTTGTGCTGCTGGACTGGTAGGTGGTGAGTGCTGATAATATGGTGTTTGTTATTATTGGTAAAAATGGTGTTTGTTAGTATGTTAACAATGTGATGTTTGTTTAATTGATTTTTATTATTATTATCTTGTGTTTTATACTCTGTTAGACTGTTAGCTTAGTTTGTTTTAAACAGATGGGCAGCTTGTTTATTGGCATTTGATTTGGCAGGTTTGTTGTAAATGAGCTATTGATATTATGTTGTGATACTGTGCCGTTGTTGTTGTTGCTCTGCGGATATGCTGTTGATTTATGTTGTTGTTATCTATTTATTCTTATATGTTGCATTGGTTTTCAACATTTTTGCAGAAATTTCCTTATAATTCTAGTCCCAAGATATTTTTAATTTTTGTGAAGTTTGGACCATTTGATTATTATATGCTTAATTATTTAAAAATTAAAAATTATATCAATAATATGTAAAATAATATTAAAATTTTCTATAGTTTAAATAAAATTATATTTTCCTCTTAATTTTCTATTGAGCAACCAAATATAAAAAACTTCTTTCTTCTAAAATTTCTTCTAGATTTTCTTCTTTATTTTCTTTCTAACCAAACATGAAAAAGAAAACCAATTTTCATATTATTTTCTTTCATTTTCTCTTTCCCTTTCCTTTTCTTTTCTTTTTCTTCATTTTCCCTCAATCCAAACACAGCCTAAGTGGGTGAAAGAGAGAATCGATCCAACCCATAAGAGATTTCTTCGGAGGATCATAACGGAAGGACTTCCCTATTAACATTCAATCTTTTTGGATCAAGTGTGTAAACTTAAAAATAAGGGAGGATTGAGACTACTTGACCTCCATATCTTCAATCTTGCATGCATCCACGTCCTAATTAATAGAGGTGGTACATTCTTTTCTGTCACAGGAGACTCTCCAGGACTTGCTTTACTCAAATATGGCTTGCGAGAAGTTCATTGTACTTCAAACACCATAAATTGACAAACATATTGAGGTTCTAGAGGGGTTGCTTGTTTCTAGATATTTTTTCTGGCATGATGGTCCTGCACCTACACCTCTATTCTGCTTAGCAACGAAACCTAAAGGGTACTTATTAAAAAATGATAATACTCCATATCTATCTGATATTAATTATTTAGGTTCATAAAAAAAAAAAAAAATTGAACTATTCTCTCTTTATTATTTATGACATATCTCGGGAGGATATCTGGTGAAAGACATTGACTATGATAGGTTTCCAAGCAAACAATAAAATAAAATGCACTGTAATTTTGTTTGAAAATAAAATGCCAAGATTCAGTTGAAAAACAAAGTAATTCCGCCTCTAATATTTTGAATATATTAACTTCAGTCTGAGATTTCAATCGAGAACTATTTTATAGCATAAGTGGAGTATAGATCCAAAATACTGGAAATATGAAAATTCTATCGTAACTTTACTTTTATGCAATCTACACACTTACAAAATGAAGTTTAGAAACTTAGAGTTGGAGCCTTACAAAATAAAGTTTGCATATTATGTATGTCTACTTAAAATCTACCTTTAAGTTTTCTAAGGAATGACTATCAATATCATTCGAGTCTTCTTATGGCACTGATAGAACAATCAATTTATGTCGTATTTGGATCAATAACATTCTTGCATATTTACGACAATAGATATTGTAGAGTTACAGTTCTCAATAGAGATTAATACTTCATGAACATTTTGACGGCAAGTTCTTTTTTCTTAAACTAAAAACATAAACTTCATCACAACCTGTTCGTTTGTTTTAATTTTAAACAAAGATTTTAACCAAAATTCGATTTTGAATAGAATTTAAATTTGGTATATTGAATATGTACAAATTGTATTTAGGTCAGTTAAAATTCTAACGCTAAAGGAAGTAGTTTAGAT